>OY294044.1:19138901-19182723 GCA_958510825.1 Brachypterus glaber | reverse complement strand
AAACTGCACAAAAAATGAAAGAGTACAAAAATGCAATAAAATTGCTTAATATTTTTTCCCTTAATTTCTATTGGTCGGAAGATATAACGCATTTAAAGTCGTAACTCCTGCCATTTGAACACCCTTTTATATATCGACTTAATATCTTTCAAAATATCTTAAATATATCTAAGGATGATTTATGCAAAATTTCAGCTTAATCTGATTAGGGTTTACGAAACCCCTATACGCCCCCTCTTATTTATATACGCCCCAGTTTTTAAGGGACTAAGCCCACCAAAACGTTTAAAATTTGTAGTATTATGGTTTTTGGGTCAAGAAACACTATGGAATAAAGTCTACCACTCTAAGAGGCACACAGATAAATATTGGCCCCTAAAAGTCCCCTAGAACACGTTTTTTTTCCACATATATTTTTTGTAGTTAGTTGGACAAAAAATAAAATTACATTAAATTATATAGCAATTTTCAAATTTTACTATTTTTTTATTTTTCCCCATTTGCCCCCCTTGCCGCACCCCAATGTTCACCAAAAACAATCCCGAGCGAGAACTTTTGGTAACATACCTGTATGCCGAATTTCAAGTCTCTAGCTTAAAGCGTTCTTAAGTTATCGTGCCCACAAGATTTCCCAGACAGACCGATCGACCGACCGAACGACCGACCGATCGATCGATCAATTTTGCAAAAATACGCAAAAAAATTTTTTGAAAATTTTTGCACGAATACAAGGCCTTCCATTTTTTAAAAAAATTTTAAAATGGGAAAGGAAAATAGGCTCATACATTGAGAATGTATGTACAATGTACAATATGGGTCTATTTATAAGTTACGTAACACTATGGAGGGAGACCCCTCTCCCCCTAGTGTCATGGTGTGTGTTGAGTTAAATGAAAAAAGCGTTACACAGAGAGGTCCAAAATAGTAAAAAAAGGTTTTACATAATATATGGACAGCCCCTGTATACTATTTGTATCTATACTTACCTAAAAAATATTTAAAAAATCAATATCACAAGAGATTCGATTAATAATATTCATATTCATTTAAATGCTGGACTATCAAAACGCAGTTTTTATGCTTTGACTTTCAAAACGCAGTTTTTGATTTTTTTAATATGCAATTTTGTTAATAATTAGTGAAACTGATTTAATTCGCCAATGTAATTTAACTATTCTCTCAAAAATAGATAATACCTGATGTTCATTGGTACTATAAAAGCTGTTATAGTTCCTAAATTAATACTTGGTTGATATCTGGAAATGTGTTATTTGTCAAAAACTGCGTTTTGAAAGTCACCTCCTCATATGTAATGTATTTTTTTAAAACTGAATCTGTGATTGGTACACGACCTAAAAACTGAAAGTTAATTCGTAAATACATTGTTTTCATGGTAATACTTCTTACTGACAAAGTTATTACTCTTTACTGACAAAGTTATTACTTATTACTGAATAAGTTATTAATAACTCACTGGATCCATGTACAGTAGGACCTACAAAAAACGCAAGATTTAAATATGCTAATATGTCAATTTTACTAATTATTTTATAGTTAATTAAGATTTTAAGAAATAGGTTAGGTTAATTTGACAATTAATTGTCAGTTTTTTCAAAGTTTATTACAGAAAATGCATGCGAATAATGTCGAATATTAAAATAATAATAATAATAATAAATAATAAACTGAAAAACATTTAGAATATTTAATCAAATCAAAAATTAAAACACAATATTTAGTAAAACTTATGAAAAAATAAAAATTTGAACTCTATAACTTATGAAAATTATGATTTTCGTTTAAATAAAGATTTTTTCGGAGGTTTTTTTCGCTTTTTTAATCTTGGAACTATCGATGCGGCGACGGGCGATGGTTTTTAACCCAGGAAAAATTGTATTGTTTATAGCATGCACCGCTTCTTGTAAATGGTATTCTCTCAAATAATTAAGTAAATTTTCATCCTGTATTTCATTTGATATCTTCTTTCTTTCCGAGTCTGCACGCCCTCCACTCCCCCATCTATTTTTTCTTTAATCTTAACCATTATTCTTTTTTCTATGATCTTTACACAAGTCTCCGAAACACTAAATAACCTTACCACAATTAAAGGTCTCTATAGAGATCACTAGCCACAATCACTTCCTTACATCCTGCTTCCAATATACTAATAGTTTGAGATTTCTTAACATTTCTTAACGCATTTCTAATTACTTTATAATTATTATAAGTAATTTTGACAAATATAGTCAACATAACAACGGCTTTGTTTGTATTGTAATTATTGAATTTACGCAACTAAATTTTCAATCTTGTTTTTTTTTCGGATCCAACTGTACTAGTGTATCTATTTTAGATTTTAAGCTTTCACGGCCATTAAGATATAAAGAACTTTCACTTTCGGGTTTAGACCGTGTTAATGGATTTTCACTTTCCGACGTTTCGTCTCTTACTACTAGAGACATCTTCAGGGATTAATCTGAAACAGTTTCAGATTAATCCCTGAAGATGTCTCTAGTAGTAAGAGACGAAACGTCGGAAAGTGAAAATCCATTAACACGGTCTAAACCCGAAAGTGAAAGTTCTTTATAGTGTATCTATATAAACTTTCATCACAAAGTTTTTTGACATTTTAAAAAAATTACTTTTACAAAGTTTTATTCACATTTAAGGGAAAAATAACTACTCTCTGGTTTTTTTTCTTGCATTGTATTGTGTAACAATTTCCTCAAGAAAAATGGGTTTACGACTACACGGGTCCCACCGATTTTTTTTTATGATTTTATGACGATTTTGCGCATTTTATGACAAATTTTATGATAATATTTGGGCAAAAAAGTGTTACAATTTTAAATTTCATAAAAAAAAGCAAAAAGCTCTAGCACTCTAGGCCAATTTTTTTTACATATTTAAAGCTTAAATCTTTAAAACTCGAATTTTAAAAAAAGTGACGACTAAAAACATTTTAAATTTAATATTTATTGTTTATCTCTTTACCAGGGTCGTTCAGAGCTTTTTGTTTTGTGGATGAGCGTGAAGTAAATTTTTTTTCCTTCCCAAAAATTTTGATGACCAAAGAAAAGGGTCATCTCCCCTAAGGAATGTTTTTTTTTACAAGAAAATTTTTTTACACCACAATTTCAAGCTTAAATCCTGAAAACTCGAATTTAAAAAAAAGTGACGACTAAATACATGATCGTCAGCCCATCATTAACCAAATCAGCGCCTCAGGCAATTTTTTTACGGATTTTGTTAACTTCTGACGTTTCTTTTTTAATTTATTATTTTTTACCTTTTTGCTAAGGAGTCTTTACAGTCTTGAAGAAAATCCCTCAACAGTAAAAAATATGATTATTTTTATAAAATTTTATGACTTTTATGACAGTTTGTCCTAAAATCGTCATAAAATTATTATGACGATTTTAGGACAAACTGGGTCATTTTATGACATTTTATGATTTTATGACAAGTGGGAGCCCTGCGACTATTATAATATGCAGAATATTAGAACACAAAATCTAACATAACATTTATTGTTAGTAGACATTTTTACTAAAAATAACATTTCCAAAATTTCTTATTCTTTTCATTTAAATAAATGATTTATGTTAAGTTGTAAGATTAAAGAAAAAATTAATGTGAACTATTTAAAGATGAAAGATATTTATTTGAATTAAAATTAAGCTACAAAATTTCAACACCAACGAGATAATGTATAAACATGAAGCTAAAATATGGATACGATTATTCTTTTGTATGAGAATATTTTTGTACTCAATGCAGAAAGGACCTTTTTAGCCGTTAAATTTTATATAAATGATTTTTTACAGGGTTAAAGTGGTCATTTTCATTTTTGTTTTGTGTTTATATACACTGTTTTTATTTGAATTTACTCAAAAAAAGGATTCTTTTTATATATGCCAAATGAATGGCAAATTTGAAGTATATATAACAATTTCTTCGTAAGGCTGTTTCATTGTTTTTGGATCAAAGTAATATGAGTTTATGTAAAATACCAACCCAAGGTTTAAAAATAATAATGATATAGAATATATTACATAACTAGTGTGGACAGTGAGGAAACCCCACGAGTGTAAGAAATACACTTTCCAACGAGTTATGTACACTATTTTTCCTACGATCCCAAAAAAATATAAAGTTTAAACTTTAATAATTCTTCATTTAGTATTATCTAATTTTTATTACTTATTCCAAGAATTTTTGAGAAAAGCAAAACACAAAATAGCATACAAATTTATATATGTATGTCTACAGGAAACATGTTTTTTATTTAGATATTATTAAATAGAAACTTAAAAAAACGCTTAAATAAATAAACGTTACTAAAAATTATTTTATAAGCACGCTTAAACATACGCGCCAAGTTTTCGATACTTTATTGAACCATATTGACTACCGACAAACACGGCTCATTTCTGGTATAAGTATACATTTGTTAATATGTATACTATAAAGTGTTGCATGTCTACATGATGGATCTAGGTGCTTGGAAAATGAAGTGTTACATTTTTTACCCTAAATTCAATTTAAGAAGAAAAAATGGCATTATTGAAACCAGAAGAATGATTTGTATCATATGTTTTATGTTATACATGACAGATTCCTTAGGAAAAGTAGGTATAAAGAAATATAGTGAAGACGTACAACAATAATTTTTACTCACATACATATGTATAATGTATGTATAATAGAATGCTAAAGCCAAGCACGCTTTGTTCAAAAACCAGCCTAGAACGTTAAATGCCTAATTTTTCCTTTTTTAAAAGCCTTAACACGTTGACTGCCATGGGTATTAAAAAGGATACACGCTAGTTGGTTCCAGTACGCCACGTGTATGATTTTATATACACTCTCAATAACATCGTTACTGTACGTGTATGCTTCAAGAGAACGCTTGGCATGGATTTCTTATGGCCGGATAGTTGGCATAGCGTGAAATTATATGGCTAAAAACTTGGCCGGAATTTTTGTAAAAAATATCCAGAGGACAAGGACTTCAAAAGAAAACACATTTAAAAATTATTGAAAAAAAGTGTCGTGGCCTGTTACACCCTTATCCGTAAATGGCCGTGGCAGTTAATGTGTTAAAATGTGGTTCTATACTGCGCATGCTTGGTGATATTTGACTAACCAACTATTATCTGTGTCTAAAATACATCGCAGTGACTCACTTGCGAAATTGTGGTAAAAGGCAAAAATCATATCAATTCGGGTGCGATTCGCGTAACGTCGTCTGAGGAGAACTCCTCATACGAGATCAGCATAGTTCTTTTAGGTATTAGTCACTGCGTTGTATTTCAGCCACAGAGTATAGAAATATAATTAACTTTATTACATTGCGCATGCGTAAGTATGATTACGTCACCCAGTTATACTTATGCATGCACAGTGTAGTCCTAAAGTTAATTATATTTCTAGTTAGTTCATTAATTATCATATTTGTTAAGTTGTGGGATATAGGTCAAAAAGAAAACAACGCCAAAAACTTTGTTAACTAAGCCAACAGTTTCGTTTATTCTTTATAAACATCCTCAGGGTTGATTAAAGCGTAAACGGTATTTTAGTCAGACTTTTAGAATGGTAACATATAGTCAAATAGAGACCAGATAAAAACAGAAAGAAAAATATAAAGAAACATACAGTGCGGTCCAAAAGTCACCCCCCCCCCTTTAACTTTTGAACGAGTTGAGATATCGACTTCAAATTTAGAACTCTTAAATAAGACAACTTAAACTGTCTTTTAGCATATATTTGATATTTTCATCTCTTAAAATGTGGGCAGGGGGGCATGGGGGGACATTTTTTTAAATAGAAAGGGGGCCGTGTGATACATCATTTTAAAGCTTATAAAATTCTCTATTTAAACTAATATTTTTAAATTTTTTAAAAATGTTTTTTAAGGTTTTGATTTTTCAATTTTTTGTGCTAAAACATTCCGATTTTTTAAGTTTTTTTTATAAACATTTATTTATGTCAACTAAAATTAGTTTAAAAGTATAATTAACATTTTTTTATGATGAAATTAGGCATTTTTAAAAAATTATTAGTTTTTTTTTTAGAGGAATTTTGACATTAATACCCATTTTCAACTCCATTTTAAACCCAAATTATTTTTTTAAATTTAAAAATATGGTGTTAAATGGAGAATTTTATAAGCTTTAAATTGATGTATTACACGACCTCCCTTTCTATTTAAAAAAATGTACCCCCATGCCCCCCTGTCCACATTTTAAGAGCTGAAAGTATTAAATATATGCTAAAAGATAGTTTAAGCTGTCTTATTTAAAAGTTCCAAATTTGAAGTCGATACCTCAACTGGTTCAAAAGTTAAGAGGGGGGGGGGTGACTTTTGGACCGCTCTGTATAAAAGCGCCGGCGCACTACTGCAAATTCACTAAGCAAGCGCAGAATAGATCTAAAACTACTTATATTTCTCGCTAGGTTCGTTAGCTTTTGCATCAACTAAGCTTTAATTTATAATGTTAGTTTTAATTAACTAAGTTATAATTATACATGAAACCATAATAACATTGATTAGTTTTATAAAAAATAATAAAAAAACTTTAGTTAAAAATTATGACATTTGAAAATAAAGTATATGATAAACATAAAAAATATCTATACACTTTCGACGTAAAAAATTGTTATTGGTAATGATTTCAATAATAATTTTCATTGTAAAATTGATATTTTATACCCTCTGGGAAATTCAGTTTCCGTTCAGAGATATTCCAATAAATATGAGAGCCGAATTGCACAATTATGAAAATAGTTCGGGAAAATATAAGATTTTTAAATTCATTGGATATTATTTCAGAATTTTAATAAGGGCTCGCAAATTGAATAGAAGTCTTTACAGCTGTAATATTTAAGATTTCTTTTTGTTTTGTAGACTGTAGTTTTGAGCTGATGGCCATCCTCAGTACCAAGAGTCATCTCTGAAAACTAATTAAAATATGCTCCACACTACTTAAAAAATTAAAGTCATAACATAGAAGTATAGATGTATATACCGTGCAATTATAAAGTGCCGAACACTTTTTAATACAAAACTGGCATTAGCGATGAGTAAAATGCAAGAAAGCTGTGTGCGTTTTACTGGCCACCGAGCTGTTGTACGTAGCAATCACATGGGCTTGTCGCGCACAACTCTAACAGAGGGGTGGCTTCAAACGAAGAGTATTTTCTTTGCAAACTGTTCGGAACTTTATAATCGCACTGTATGTACATTGTACATTGTACAAGTATGATGTATGTACAAGTATAATACTTAAGCGCAAAACTATTTACAAAAGTAGACAAATAAGAAAACCTCTCCTAATCTGGAGACTCTAACTGGAAGACTTCCAAGTACTATGTTATACTAGTGTGCACTGCTATAAAATGAAAAGGATAATTTGTTATTCAAAATTCCAACTGAATCTGAGTTTTCGGATCTGGAGTAGGGTTACTTGATTGGTTATGGCTTTGTCTGGTTAGTAGCCTTGTGTTTTGGTGGTGGGTCGGTTTAGGCGTTTTATAACTGCCAACAACTTTCAGAACCGAAACGGTTAACCACCAAATCACTAGACAAAGTAACTTTTGATTAAGTGATTCTATCCCAAAGACCATTTTATTAACTATAGTTAATTAACTAATAGTTTTAAATACTTCTGACTTTCCCGGACTAAAAATTTAGATGGAATAAATGTTTTAGATGATTTGCAAATCACTTTTTATCTTTTAAGTGGGACATCGTGTCAGACGCCATTGACGTTTAAAATCCATTAAAAAGAGTTGTTTTCAATTTTCATACAATTGAATCGAGTGCCGTACTTTTCTGAACATTTTTTGAAAAAAAAAAAAAGCTACTTTAAAATCTCAACTAATTTTCAAGTAAATCTACTTATAGAAAATTCCATCAAAAGGTACAAACGCTTCTAAAAATGTACCCAATAAAAATCTAAGCACTTCGGTGTATACCTACATTCATAAGGGAACGTTCAAGTATTACGTAACACTCCTAGGGGGGTAAGGGTCATTTTGGAGTGTTACGCCCATATTAATGGTATAGGGAAATAGCGTTACAGGGAGGGGGGGTCTAAAATGATCAAAATTTGCGTTACGTAATACTTGAACGTTCCCTAAGCTGTGTTTTGACTGTAACAAAATATAAACATTTTATTGTATTTTTTTTACTGGGTGTCTTTACCTGGGCTTATTTTGTTTTCATACTTAATATGATTTTCTTCTAGTTTTGTTTTTTTTTGCCCTAACCTTAAGGAGAATGCAATGTACAATGATCGGTCTGTCGCTACTCGAAAAGAGAAAAGCTAAGACAAAAAAAAAGAAAAAGCAAACGACGAAAAATTAAAGAAAAAATTAGAAACATGTCATCTAGTGGATGTTTTACATTCTAGACAGTTTATATGCAAAAAATCTAAATTTCACAAAAAAAAAAACTGTCTATAGTCTGTCTCTCAGGAAACATAGGTTCTCGGATGGAAATATTTTTGGATAAAATTGGGTGATGTAAGGGATAAAACTATTTTGTATGGTGCTCGCTTGATTATAACACACGGTAAAAATAAATTACATTAAATTACATAGTCCGTAAATGGTAATATGTTGCCATAGACCGGAATGGTAAAAATTACATAGTCCGTAATGGTAATGTTTTGCATAGACCGGAACAGTAAAAAGTACATAGTCCAGAATGGTAATATTTTGCATAGACTTTTTATTATAAAAACAAACGTAAAAAAACGATCAGCTTGAACGATTTTTTTTATATTTGCCTACAATACTAATGCTGTGTTTAATAATTTTTTAAAAAATTAACATACAGTCATATTAAAAGTGCTTTTAAAACAACTTAATCACTACGATATTTCAAGAACGCTTTGACATAGAGACTTGAAAAAAAATATTTACTACTTAGAAAATGTTTGTTCCAAATTACAAGTTTCTGTGTCAAAGCTTTTTTGAAATATTGTAGCGTAAAGTTCATTTGGTTTAATAAACCAAACGATTTTCACCCTTAATACGAGTATAAACTGCTTACATCTTTCTTTAACGATCTATTTGTTGATAAAGATCGTAATTTATAATGAATGTAAATTTTAGGCCACAAATAAAGCATTTAAATATCGTATATAAATAATATTTACTTTTTTTTAGACTTTTTTTTAGACTTTTAACACTTAAACGCTCCGTCTCAAGATGCGACGCCTTCTTGGTTATTGTCCAAAGCGCACGCGCGTCTTAAAATAACATAGCCCGACATTGTAAAATCATGTAAAAATATGTAAATCAATGTAAATATATTTTTTTACATTATTTTACATTCTTTTACATTCTTTTGCATTATTTTACATTCTTTTACAATCTTTTACATTGTTTTACATTATTTTACACTTTTACATTATTTTACATTCTTTTACATTATTTTACATTATTTTACATTATTTTACATAAATTCATGAATTATGCATAGTCCAGAATAGTAAATTTACTATTCCGTACTATGTAAATTCATGTATTTTTACATTATTTTACATGCAGTTTTTACAGTGCAGTTCAAATTATTGTTTTTTACGGGTGGAAATACCCTTTATTAACCCCTTCCGCTCCACTGTATCTACGAATGGATATTTTTAAGTATAGCAAAATTGACCACAATATCCACAGTTGTATATTCGTATATGGGATTTTCCATATAAATTTTAATCTGGAGCGGGGTTAAAATCGACCGAATTTTTTTTTTTGTATTTTCGGCTTAAAAATGTCATGAAAAGTAAAGAAAATCTGAAAAACGTGGGTGCTATAAAATGTCTGTGTATCTGTCTGTCTTTCGCACTGTATAACTTTTGAACGGAATGTCCAATTTCGAAAATTCTTTCACCAAACGATCACGGTTCACCTGGGCGATTTTAAATAAAAATTTCGTGGACCCCTACATTTTTTGGACTAAATACATTTTTTGGACTAAAACATAACTGATGACATCAGAAATCAATTCCCATTTGAAAGAAAATCGTAAAAGATACACTTTTTTAGACAGATAAAAAAACGTTTTTTTGAGTAATAAGGTGTGTCAAAAAATCGCGATTTTCAAAATCAAAAACACTTTCTGGCTTAAAACTTGCTCCTTAGTAAAAAACAGTGGCCACTCAAAAATGAGCCAAATCGATAAATGTTTAGAGGTAGCTCAAAGCACTCAAACTTAAAAAAAAATCGGTACCTGTTTTTCGGATAAAAATACCGATACCGATAAAAATTGAGGAAATTTTGGAGGGTTTCTTTGGTAATATTTAGAAACAATACTAAATTTAAGTACTAAAACAATTATATCCCCCCTCCCCTTAAGTTAGAACATGAAAAAATCGACAATTATTTGAAGATTTCGCAAAAATTTACATTTTGCAAGTTTTTAAAAGTGCATAAAAAATAGTTTAAAAAAAAAATCTGCAAAATTATATATTAGTATATAAGCATATACACATGTTAACCTACATACAGAAAACATAATTTTTTTCCTCAAGTTAAGTAAAAAAAAATAATTTCGATTAGAAACCGGGTGGATTTTCTGTTTTTTGCCTAAAACTTTTTTCGGTGTACTTTTTTTTGATTTTTTGTTGGAATACTTTTTGATGTAAAAATACACAAAAAAGTTTCTGTGGTATAACATCGCAGGTTTAACCGTTTTAAAAATAAAAAAAAATTCCAAACCAAAAATTAAAAAATTAAAAAATATAAAGCAAAAAACAAATATTTTAGTAATGAGTGGTTATTTAACATTAAAAACATAGAAAAAGTTTATATGCACCTTGGTTAAAATATCATTCCTAAGGAAGTTATGTCCTTTTAAATATGCCCATTTTCAATAAATTTTCGCAAAATCTTCAAATAATTGGCGATTTTTTTATGTTCTAACTTAAGGGAAGGGGAAATATAATTTTTTTGTTGGCAGAACGACACGTTCGTTCCTCATTCGAACATCTGAACATTCTAGGAGGACCATACCTCACACTTTGCAAACCATATAAAAGACACGGGACATACTTTTGATAGGGAGACTGATGTAAGATTTTTACATATTGAAAATAATTTTGAGAGATTGGAATGTCTGGAAGAGTTAGAAATTTTAAAATCGTGCAAAAATAAACACACGATAACACTCAACAAACAGATCAATTTTTTAAACAACACACTTTTCTCTATACTTACCCCAAAATAATAAAATCATTCTTGTCGGTCTTCCTACCGAAGGTACGTCTCTAGTATGATATACTGATCTTCCATTTCTCCATAATACATTTTTATTTATTTTTATTATTAAATTTAAAGTTCCCGCCATCAGCCAGGGACCTATATAGTTAAGTTGTCCAACCTGTTTTATTATTGTATTAGCTGTCAGCTGTCACTTTTATATGTTATGTGTTCTTAAATTTAAGTTTTATTTATTTGACAAAATAGCTCAATTTTGTATTTTTTAATGTAAGTATTAATTTGTAGGACTATTTTAAATGTATCTTGTCAATTTGTGTTTATACACATATTTTCTTGTAGGCGACCTTCGACAATGAGCCTAGGTATATAAAGGCTCGAAACCGCGGTCAGGTTTTAATTAATATAATTGGGAAAAGGACCTTTACTCTCCCTTTTATTTATTATATAATCCCAACTATGGATCCATTCGTTCGTTATAATTTTTTTAGTTTTCTCACAATTAGTATTTTTTCTAAATATTACCAAAGAAACCCTCCAAAATTTCCTTAATATTATATACAATCACTTTTTTACCGAAAAACAGGTACCGATATTTTTCAAAGTTTGAGTGCTTTGAGCTACCTCTAAACATTAATCGATTTGGCTCATTTTTGAGTGGCCACAGTTTTTTACTAAGGAGCAACTTTTGAGCCAGAGAGCGTTTTCGATTTCGCAAATCGGATTTTTTTGACACACCCTATTACTCAAAAAAAACGTTTTTTTATCTTTCTAAAAAAGTGTATCTTTTACGATTTTCTTTCAAATGGAAATTGATTTCTTATGTCATCAGGTATGTTTTAGTCCAAAAAATGTAGGGGTCCACGAAATTTTTATTTAAAATCGCCCAGGTGAACCGTGCGACCTTTTCTGTTTGCGTCACATCAAATATCGTTAACATTAGCGTAGGACAAGGGGGAAAAATGGACAAAAATATAACTTTTAGCGATATCTCACTTATAATTTATAGTGGAACAATTTTTTTGTTTAATTCCCTACAAAAACATATATGTGATAATTTTTATCGTAGGACTATTAGTTTCCGAGATATAGGCATTTAAATAAATTTTGATATATTTTTACAATTAGATGTCAAATTTTGACACTAGTAAAATTTCAATCATAGGTAAAATAAATTTAAATTAATTTTTCTTTTAATAAATTTTTGGCAATGGTACGGCCAGAAAAACTTCAGATAAAGCTACAAAGAAAAAACAAAAAGATGTGGTCCAAAAATACAGGAAAAGTGAACCCAATTTCATATCTTATTTTATAAACTTCCTCATTTTTCCAACCGTCTAGAAAAGGCACCAGTTTCACGTTTTTCAATTTATAATTGGTTGCTTGTAATATGTTAATATTGGTTAAATCAAATGTCAGAGAATCGTCCTAATGTGCTGTCGATAAGATCAAGATTTGTCTATTAATATTACAACAGTGCCCTGTTGGGGCGCATTTATGACATTAAATTATCATAAACCATCTCCATCGGGCGATAAACTGTTGGCAATCCCTTTTCAAGGGACATTAAAGTTTCAGAGGATCTTTCAGAAGTTACGGTGGTTACAGTGTTGTCAAGTTTGATGAGCAAAACGGGGTCCGGTCAGTGGGCCGAAACGGAATTAAAAGTTTATAGGACACCCTAAGGTTGCATAATTTTTTTTTGACTAGTTACATCGGCACTTAGTGCTACTAAGAGTGCCGATCTATTCAAATCTTCGCCGAAAAGTCAAAATCTTTGACCACGTTTTTTTCACATTTCTCGACGTTTTAGACGTCGAAATCAGTAAAAAAATTTTTTGCGTCCGTCCGTCTGTCTGTCTATCTGTCTGTCTGTCTAGGTGTAAACTTTCTAACTCCATTTCTACATGAGATATCGACTTGCGTCTTTTTGCATATTGTTTCTTATCGTATTCCGAACAGCTGATTAGATTTTGGGGATAAACGATTGGGGGTAAGGGGGTAAAAATAGGGTAAAACTTCTATTTTTCGCGTTTTTTGTTTATAATTAAGGCAATTATTATTGTATTTGGTTAATTTAGCACTAATATAAAAGATAATTTTAAATTGGTCAAAAAACGTTTTCCTAAAACGCATTGTTTTCAAGATATTGGCATTTAAAGCAGTAAAAGGTTTTGCAAAAATATGATTAAAAATTATATAACATTTCTGACATTTTATTTAACGTTATTTATTATATTATACTGGATTTATATTCTGTGTCTAACGTGAAAGCTTGGGTGCTTGTTATGTGACTGTTCATTTCTATAATGCCATTACTTATAGCCGCCAAATTGTTATACGCCCAAAGGACCTATAAAACAAATTTTAACAGAAGAAATATAGTGTATCGGTTGTTTTGAAGCTTGAACAAAAGTTTGAACGCAAACCTCATTAATCAATTTTTTGTTGTTAACTACTTTGTGTGATTCTCAACTTTTTTAAAGCGAAGTTAGGTTAATCGTTAAAAAAAACTCATAAACTGTAGTGTAAGGGGTGGGAGTTTTGTCGGGTGAAAGTTCCCTGGATATCGATAGTACGGTATATTTTATAAACAAGCCTTGAAGATTTATTCGAATCTTATACACTAATAAAATTATATCGATATTAATACAATAACATGTTTTTATATATGCGCCAACCACAAATTGTACTATAGAATAGTCATACTATGACATAAGATAGCATTTGTTGTTGTATTTATTATAATTTTATGTTGTTCACCCCTTAATTCAAGAACTGGTTGTTGTATCGTATAACATATTTTTATTATAATATATTACAAAACATGGTTTCATGTTAACATGGTACTATTCTACTTAATTTGGCATCCCCCAAGTCCAGGACTGTAGGGGCTAGTAGTAGAGGCTTTAAGACTTTCGCTACGAAGATTTTTTAACGAAAATTCCCTTTTTTTAACCCAATTTTAAAGCCCCAAAATTGCTCCGAAAAAATTTAAAAAAACGTGGGCAAATAGAGAATTTTATAAGCTTTAAAATGATGTGTCACACATTTAATACAGCAGGATCGTCGACTCGTATATGAGACATAGGTATATTTGAAAAATTGTTGTAGCTCATATATGAGCCGCTTGGTAGCGAACGTGTTAACTGACTTGCGAACTAGTTTATAGAAAGTGTTTGTGTCACCTGTCGCCTTCGCCAAATTTCAATTAATAATTAACTGAAAAAGGCAATCGGCGCGAATGAGAATCGAACTCACGCTAGCCGGCGTGTCAGGTATTTTTGACGTCAATTATTGGGCACTAACTGACTTACATGACGTCCCAGTGACGTGTATAAGTCACAGCCCAGGGACGTAAGAATACTGACTTTATAGTAACGCCAGAAATATGACGTTAGAATCACGTGTTCAACATTATACACAGGGTGATCAATAACTGGCATGCCAAAATATAAGAGGTGATTCTGCATCCAAAAATATAAAAAAAGTCCCTATAAAGGTTGGTCCGCAAATGAGCCCCACTACGCTAGAAAGCAGTAACTCAATTTGTCGCATAGCAGCGTTTTCAAAATATTACATCAGAGTTGACGTGAAAACGTCGATATGCGACAAATGTAGTTACCGCTTTCTGTAATAAAAATAAGGTTTTTTAATTAATAACTCTGGTACCCTTCAAGCTAGAACGACAAGCTTTTGCATGTATACTAGTATTAGGAAGGGCAATAAGTTTATATTAATTTATTTTTTTGAATTTATCCAGAGGCGTCCCTAGACGGAAAAATGTATTAGGCTTAACACATGTTTGCCCCAAACTTTTATATGTGTACTTTTTTTGAATTTTTTTGTAAAAAATATGGATTCCTTGAGTAAAAATACATAAAAAATGTCATATAGTCTAACACTGTAGGAGCAATCGTTTTCAAAAAAATTGAATTTATAAGGAAGTTACATTTTGTGCCACCAAAAACGTTACTTTTAAAAGGCTATTATTCCTTTAATATTAAATTTAGGTGTTTTAGTGAAGAATACTTTTTTACTCAGTTTTAAATGAAGAACCCTGCAGCGTTAAAATTTTATTAATGCTTTTTTTTGTCCCCCATTCAATGTGATGATGTTAATGAAGATGTTCGAAGGACCGTAGCTCCCTTCCGGACCAACCTTTATAGAAACTTTTTTTCATATTTTTGGATGTAGAATCACCTCGTAAATTTTGACATGGAAGTTACTGATCACCCTGTATAACAGTATTTATTTTAAATATATTCTTCATTATATCCGATTATTTTTTTATGGAATTTATTTTACAAAAGAATTTGTGGCAAAAAGATAAAAATACAAAAACGCAAAGCGTGTACAATTAGACAGCTGTTGCTTTATTTCAGAAAACAACTTCGTCATTAAGAAATAAATATACGAAATGAGGCAAAAGCCAAAATAACTTTTAAAAGGAGCGGTCTATCTAAAAAAGAACAGTACTAGTGAACAGAAAAATAATTGGCAAACGGTTTGCAATCAAAGAAAAAATGCGAGCACTGCAGGAAAAAACAATAACACATTAATTGGAACAGCAAATACCGACTCGTTTAGGGCCGCAGATGGTTGTTTGTGGGCCGAAGTCAATCTGTTATGACAACTGACAGCTTAGAAAAACACTTAAAAAAAAAGTTTCATAGAAATTTGACATAGAGGAAATAATAAAGCATGAACATAACCAATGTAAAACAAAAGTCTTCAAAGTGGGATTTAACTAGGTTCTCCTCGAAGAAGCTTTTGTACTGAGGGTATGGCCAGAAAGCGTAATCGTAAAAAAATTGATTTTTTCGATCAAAAAGAGCTCAATAAGAACAACAGTTTTAACATAATGCCTTTAAATATACAATCCTTAAGAAATATAACTGAAGAAATTGCAGTTATAATTAATAAGAGAAATGACATTGTAAGCCGGAACACTACCTATACTAAGAAAAGAATAATAATAATAATCACTTTATTGAGTAGGAAGAATCCTAATAAAACATACAGAATTTTAAGTACATACATTAAATCACATTAAAACTTAAGATTAGTATCACAAGATGTAATTAAAATTAAAATAAATAAATTTATGTTTCATTATGCCTTAAGAAAAGTTTAAGTTTAGATTTAAACCCCCCAATACTTTCAGCATTTATTAAATGAGGAGGCAACCTATTAAAAAAGATCAAACCCTTTACAAATAAAGATTTTGAGGCACCAGCTGATTTTACAACTTCAATATGAAATTTACCATTAGACCTTGTGGGATACCCATGCACCTCATTATTAAATATGGCAAATTCATCAAAATATGAGGGAAGCAATCCTTTTTTAAGTTTAAAAATAAAAACCATTGTAAGAAAAGTTAATCTATTTGACACTGACAGCCACTGAAGTGTTTCCTGCATTTCTTTAATAGGTGTGTATCTATTAACACGTAAAATAGTGCGAATTCCCCTATTGTGCAGTATCTGCAGCTGACCAGTGATATTTTTGTCCATCAAGTACAAAATGCTAGCGCAGTAATCAAAATGAGGTTGGATGATAGCATTAAAAACCTTAATTCTGTAATTGAGAGACAAACAGCTTGAAACTCTATTGAAGAAAAAAAAGTTTTTTGGAAATTTTTCTGTAAACAAAGTCAAAGTGGCTTTTAAATGAAAGGGTTTTGTCAATAGTAAAACCAAGATATTTAAACTCATCAACAAATTCAATTTTATCACCGTCAATATTTAGCGAAAACGAATCAAAATCGATACGATTATATTTATAAGGTGTGGTGATGATCATTGCCTTTGTTTTGAGTGTGTTAAGCTTTAACTTGTTCACAGAAAAAAACCTTTGCATCTTCTCCAACAGAAGCTTCATTTTCTCGACTGCAGACAGTAAAAGTGGCCAATAGTGCGTCATCTGCAATAGATTAAGAAATTCAAAAAATTCTATGAAATTTATATCATTTAAGAAAATGATAAACAGTAAAGGCCCCAAAACACTGCCTTGTGGAACACTAAAAATATTTGAAGCCCCAGATGAATTACATTTACCAACCCTCACACTCTGAAACCTATTGGTTAAATAGTCCACAAACCAATCCAACACAATTCCTGACAATCCATAATATCTTAATTTTTTAATTAATGTAGGTCTATCAATGGTCTCAAAAGCTCTCTTTAAATCAAGAAATACAGCGATCACAAATTTACCCTCATCATCATCATTGGAAGTCTTATATACTGAAAATTGATATGTGTAATAATAATAATAATATTTATTCTTACAATATCTTAATTTTTACATTTGAAAGCAAATGCACCACGAAAGTTTCTGAAAAACTTGTTTGTGGCGTATGCCTACTTAAAAATAATTTTCTAACAGCGACTATTTATGTATATATAAAAAATATAAATATTTATATGAATCTACAGTTTTTTCGTTTATAAAAAATAAAAAATTACAATAACATAAATAACAAAAAAAAATAGAATAACATTTTACAATAAATACATATTTTCTTAAACTAGTAAATTTTAACAGTAAGATACTTTTTTTAAGATATAATTTCTTGAATCGTATTTTTATTTTCCAAAATCCATTTTTTGCTTTCTAATACATATTTAGCATACTTTTTTTGTGTACTTTTTAGATGCATAGGAATAATATTATACAATTTGGAAATATGTATGTTTAAAAACGAGTGAGTCTTAGCTTTATTTGACTGGGGAATTATACAGTTTTTGTTTTGATTAAACCTAGTTTTATATTTGTGATCATTCAACACAACTAAGTTCTCGTTCTTAAAATAACATTTCAACAATTCCAATGCATATAACTGGTAAATATTGAACACAGATAAGTTTTCGAAAAGGTCATTAGTGGGATATCTTCTTGGTTTATTTAGCAAAGTTTTTAAAATAAGTTTTTGTGTTGTGGAAATTTTGTTTAAATTTGTTTGACTTGTGCCGTCCCATACCACAATACCGTATGTCATTATTGATTGACTTAATGCAAAATATATAGATTTTAATGTGTTAACATGAAAAATTTCTCTCAAAATCTTAAATAGTGAAATTAAACTACGTAATTTTTTGTTAAGTGCATCTAAATGATAATTCCAAGTAAGCTGAGAGTCAATAATTAATCCTAGATAACGTATACAGTCAACCCTTTCTATGTAGGCATCACAGCTGCAGTTATTAGTGGAGCAATTATGGATTGTCAGCTTGTTGATATCTTTGGTATACTTTTTTGTTAAAGCAAAACAAATGAATTTGGCTTTTTTACTATTAAATTGTAGCAAACTGTTGTCTAGCCATTCCTTTACTTGTTTAAGGCACTGTTCCGCTAAGATAGTTAAATCATCCCAGTTGTCTGCCTCAATGAGCAAAACGGTATCATCCGCATAAGTTATTACCATACAATTCCCTATATTATTAAAAAGATCATTAATATATACTATAAATAAAATCGGTCCCAATATGGTACCCTGAGGTACGCCTGACTTGACAATTTTGAAACTGCTCATATTATTATCAACCATTACCATTTGCTTCCTATTAGACAGGTAGCTTTTCAAAAGGTCAAGTATCGGCCCCCTGAATCCATATTTGGGAATCTTTTCAAGTAATAACTCATGCGGAACCGTGTCAAATGCCTTTTCAAGGTCTAAAAAAATTGCCATTGTTGGTTTGTTAGAGTTAATATTTTCATATATTTTTGAGAGCAGTTTGGTGATTGCATCTTGAGAACTACGTTTGGGACGAAAGCCAAATTGGTTTTCCGAAAGGATTTTATTTTCTTCTATAAAAGATAATATTTGAAATTTCATAGCATACTCGAATATTTTTGATAAGGCGGTAATAATGGATATAGGGCGGTAGTTTGTTACAATTAAATTATCATCCCCTTTATGTAGAGGTTTAACAATTGCTGTTTTCAGACAATCTGGAAATATCCCTTGTCGGAAACACTGATTAATAAGTAATGTTATTGGTTTTATTAAATATTGTTGTGTTTTTTGTATAGTTTCCGCCGCTATACCGTCATAGCCCTTAGCTTTATTTTTTTTAAGGCAGTGTATAAATGTTTTTGTGTCAGTTTCACCAATATTTTTTAATATCATTGCATTTTGTATGTTTTTAATTTTTCTGTTATATTTTTTCTTCACTTTGATTTTTTTTGATATATCAGTGCCAATATTGATGAAACGGTCGTTAAAACAATTGGTAATGTCTGCGGGGTCAGTAAGAATTTCGCCATTACTAGATTTAATTTTTGTTATAGTTTTATGTTTTAAATATCTATTAGTAATTTCATTAGCTACTTTCCATATTTCCCTCGTATTATTGTTTGTATTTTCAATCTTTGATTTAAAAAAATCGAATTTAGCTTTTTTAACAATTGAGTTAAGTTTATTGCGATACATAACATACTGGGTTTTAGTTTGCATAGAAGGACTTTTGACAAATTCCTTATAAAGAAAATGTTTTCTATTTATAGATGTTAAAATACCTTCCGTAATCCAAACTTTTTTTCGAACAAGTTTTTTATTTGTGTTTATAACAGTGGAACTTTTTATTGAATTTTGGAACAATTCAAGAAATTTATCTGTATTTTTATTAACGCACTTATCGTTTAATTCATTTTCCAAAACTATTCTAGATAGACTAGTGTTTAACTTATTGAAGTTTATTTTTGCGATAGGGTTTATTCGTTTTTGATCATTATTTTTATCTAATTTGAGTTTTAATACAACAGGATAGTGATCTGTTATTGGTATAGCAATAACTGCTGCATCGATATCTCTTCGTGGTTTTGGCGCAAATATGATCTATACACGATTTGCTTGGGCCATCTACCCTAGTAAATTTATTTATAAAAGGGCAAATATAATTTGTGTTTAATAAATCTAAGTATTTGTCAGCCTCTATAGATAATGGCAAACCAACAATATTTATATTAAAATCACCTAATAGGTATTCATTTTGATTAATACAATGATTTTTTATGTAATTTTCTAAATTGTTTAAGAATTCATTACTATTTTGTTCATACGGCTTGTAAACACCTGTAAAGAAAATTCTTTTATTATTTATAACAACTTCTAGTCTAGCAAAATTATTTTTATTGCATTTTACTATTTTAAAATTATGACTTATTCCAGTTTTGATATAGAGAAGTACCCCATCATTTTTATTAATTGCGCCTAAATTATAATAGTTTTCATACCCATCTATATAAAATAGTTTGTGATTATCTAATTTAAATGTTTCTGATAATACTATTAAATCAAAATCATGTTTAAAAAAGTTTTTAAGATACACTTGTAACTCTTCGCAGTTCTTATTAACACTTCTTATATTCGTGTGGAAAACTGTAAAATTTTTTGAGCTGTCGTCACTAAAAAAGTCATTTATTTGTCCTTTGTTTGTTAAATTTTTAGAATCAAAATATTCATTATCAATCGAATCGATTAAATTTAACATTATCAGTGAGATTTTTTTTTGATCAAGTAGTTTATATTTTAAGGACAGGGACGCATTTATTTAATATTTTTCAAATCATCTTCTTTTTCAATTACGATTGCTTCATCTTCTTTTGATTTACGAATTAAAATTTTACCATTTTTCACCCAAACATACGTATATTTAAATTCCTTCGCCCATTGTTTTGTGAAGTATATCAGTTTTTTGTTGTATTGAGTTAGTTGCTCGTTGAAATAAATTGTTTGATCATTTAGTACATGGTTTTTTTTAGCAATAAACTCATTACGTTTTATTTTATTGGTAAATTCGACAACCAAGACGGGAATTTTGCTTTTGTTTTTAGGTTGAATTCTATAAATATTTTCAATATCATTTCCATTTATGTCAATATCTACCTCGGCAGCTATTGTTTTTAGAATATCCATTTTATTTTCTGTTTCATCCATTGGTATATTACAAATTTCCATATTTTTGGATTTTAGTTGCTGATCAATTTTGTTTACATGTGAGTTGAGGTTTAAAATCAACTTATCTTTTTCAATATTTTGCTTAGTAAGATCGCCTACTTGTTTTGTTAGTTTTTTAATTTCAGTGTTATTTTGATCGAGCGTTACTTTAAATTCATCATATTGCTTACTTATGAAATCACGTAGCCTCACACTTTAGCAGGAAAGTGAACCAAAAACGTAGATCCATGATTTTATGCCATAAACCGTACAATTAACTTCTTTAGAATATTTTAATTCCAGCAGCATCGAGTTAGATTGTGAAATTGCTGCCATCGAAGTGAATAGTGTCAATATTCAGATCTCTAGATGGATTATATGAAAACTTTAAAAAAATAATGGAAACCTACTAGATATACTCAGAAGCAAATACAAAATTGTTGTGTTAATGGGTGGTTTTAATATACATTTTGAACAGGTTGGAAATTTGACGTCAGTCCATTTTAAGACAACTTAAAGTTTTCTCCTCGGTGTGTCAGATTAGTTACTGTACTGGAAAACTAGCATTTGTACAATATTCATCAAAAGACTTCATAGTTTTTAAAAGTCTTTTTATTGGTAGGAAGTATGGTGCCACCTATAGCATAACACTACCAAGCGCACATGCATACTGTCGGCTGACGTTAAACCATTAGAATAGCTGATACCCTAGAATAAAGGTACTAAACATATTGTATGGATATTTTCAAAATATCGATACTTATGATTCAAGTTTGTTTGTTCATATTATTTACTGTCTAGGGCGCTTCAGTTTGTACAATTTTACTACTATAGCACCATATTTTTCATTAGACAAACATTACTGCCTTTAAATTTTTCGTTAAAATTGAAAAACTTAACTGGAATGATAGTAGAGTTATTATTCTAATTATGATTTAGTCATAAAATTATAATTTTATTGGTCTAAAAACATACAAATTCTGCTAGCATCTATGCATATATATGATGAAGGGATTTGAGTTTTTATATATACCTTAAGCATGTCATTAAAATTTTTATATTTGTCGAGCTGTGTAAATACCGCGCCCTGAGGATGCTTTTAATGGGCACGAATGTCTTTATTTTAATTGTAAGAAAACTAAGCTCCGTCTTTTTGAATAATAATTATAATATTTTTTAAGCACATTAACTATTTAAGTAAATGTGAATAACTAAAGCTTCTAAAGATCTCGTGTTAAAAACGAGGTGAAAATTATTTTATGTGATACTTTTACACTTTTTGGGTCAAAAGAACAGTATAATGCTAAAAGAAAATGGAATGGAAGTAGTTCCTTGTTAAAAAGATAATTTTTAACTATATTTTACAGCTCTAAAAAAGCTGAAAATGTTCGGAAAACTACTTTAATTCCACCGAGCTGCAATTTAAGTTTAATTATTTTACTTCCAATACTCCAACAGCAGCTGTATAAATGTTTGCTAGAAAATTTTATACTTCACGTTATTTATTTTGGAATGTATAGCGTGTATTTTTTTAAGCATCTGTTAATTTTTGATCCTTTTTAGTTCTTACAATTAGGGATCTGCAATACATTTTGTCCCTTAGCCTGTATGTTTGAGTAGTGGTATACATTTTTATTTCGGAAGAAATACTGCTTGTATGGACATCAATCACTACAGAGTAAGACGATTCCTCCTCCTCGATTAAATCATGTTGGCTAATTATTTGAAATGAAAATAGCATTTTGGAAACTAGTTTTTGAGTATGAAAAACTTACTAAATTAAAATTTAATTCGTAGATTGTATTTTGAATTAATTTTGAAAATAAAACGCAAGAAAATCTCACATAACGTTAATAGATTTTACATAAAAATGTTCCGCCAACGCAATTTTTAATAACTAGTTCCTATTATTATAGTCTTCGCAACACGAAGGTAGGATGTATCTATGTTAAAAATTTCTACTAATTTTCTTGCAAATAATAGCAACTTTTTTGTTGGCGTAACTCTAAATGATATGATTTGAAATTATTTGTATAACTAATATGGGAGGATAACCGAGCTGCTTAGGACATCTATTTCAAAACCCGATGCGCCGGCTAGCGTAAGTTCCATTTTTGCTGTTGCCGATTGCCTTTTTTAATTAATTATATCAAATTTGGCGAAAGCACTCCCAGAAACTGGTTCGAAAGTCAGTTAAAGCCGTTTGTTCCCTCTACTACTAGCCCACACAAGACCTGTTTAAGGGATGCTTAATTAAGTAGAATAGTACGAGGTTAAAAAAACATGTAACATGTAATATGGACCTGTCGATTTTGTGAAGCACAGTTATAAAGAACAAACAAAATCTTTTTAAAGCGTGCCCACGCAATAAATTCAGCTATATGCAAATTCTGATCTGATTGTTGAATTATTGTCCTTCCAACTCAGCAAGCTGCTAAATTTTTATAATTTAAATAATGTGTTTAAAAGGAAAAATTTGTACTTAATTATCATATAATTAAGTGCTTCGCAAAATTGACTTTATGTCCTACTTATTACATTAAGATACCAACAATTAACTTATATAGAATATACTATACTCTGCGATGCAATATACCTTTACGGTTTGTATTACTTTGATCTACCTTAATCTCAGCATGCTCTGGTAATATAGATAAGAGACGTGGGTGAAAAATACAGATATAAACATGGAATGTCATATTTTATTTTATTCACGATCTCAATCTAGTCACACATGAAGATATCATGAATCAGAAAAGCTGCATAATATTTATTGATTTGTTTTTTGTTAGAGGAAAAATTATGTTTCCTCTGTTGAGCATTGTTCCACCTACTAGGAAAAATATATAGTTAACTGGTACCAATATATTAAATGCCAACGCATCGTTTAATATATTGGTACTAGGAGTATGCACGGTAAAAATTAAGAAACATGCCATTGTAAAAAGTACTATAATTCTAATTCTACTGACTTTACTTAAATATATAAATATGCGACCAAACTAAATTATGAAAAAATATAGCCTGTAAACCTCTTCTCCCGAGCCCTTCAATTGTAAAATAATTTTAAGTAGGAAGCTGTCCATATATTACGTAACGCGCCTAGCGGAGGAGGGGATCACAGAAAATATGACGTAATGGACGTTAATTTGAGCGAATGTTTACCAGAAATTGAGGAAAAAGGAAGATTTGTAATGCCGTTTGTGGACGTGAAAAACACGACTTGTCCGTGGACAAATGAATAATAAAGTCGTATTAATGGTGCAGGTAGCTTGCAAAACAACTTTACACTACGACATTTCAAGAACCCTGACATAGAAACTTTAAATTTTGACCACTACTAGCACTATTGGTATATAGTGCTAGTAGTGAAAAAACTTATATATAAACTAAGGTAGAGAAGACTGTTATAGCCTCGCACTCTTAAATCCCTCGCTACTACGCAACTCGGTATTTAATACGCTCGGCTATAAAAAATTTCTTCTCTACCTTGGTATATAATTACTATTATTTTATACTTGGATGCATATACCTGGAATAATTTAAACAAATAATTTGTTATAAATCTCGTCCATAAAATTAATGATTAAAAAATCATTAAAAAGCAATAAATAAAGTTTACATAAATCGACTATAAATTCTCATGTGATAAATAATTTAACGATGTGTTTTCTATGATTTTATATGAAAGTGATGATTTATCCTAAGATTTAAATTTAAAATATTCTGTTTTGAATTGACAAATTTATAGCTTTTGCCAGCTATAAAATAATACTTAAAATAATTAGAATATCCATTACTGACATTTAGAAATGCGTGTTTTAAATGCGTTTTAGTAATTTGTTTTCTAGAAAAAAAAATCAATGTTACTAAAATGCATTAACACGTTAAGGCATATTAATAACCAAAACAAACAAAAAATGCTAAAACCATATTAAACACCTAGGCATTACTCTATCCAAAAACCTTACGTGGGATCAGCGCGTCAAAGGCATCTCCTAAATAGCCAACGGCCGTCTTTTCAAAACCCTACCCCTTAGTAGGTAGGAACAGCCGCCTATCGATTAAAAACAAATTTCTCTACAATCAAGCCCTAAAACCAGTCTGCAATAGAATCACCCTTAACAAAAAACTTTTATATAAAAACTTCAGGCCTTCAGAAAAAAGATACTCAAAGTATAGATATCTTATGCTCCTCCGCAAAACGGAAATTATTCGTCAAGCAAGTCTTTTATCCAAGACAACTAAGAACACTCTATTCTAGGGACACTAGATCAAGGTCTTAAGTTAGCAAGACCTTGCTAACTTAAGACTTTGATCTTGTGTCCCTACTCTAACCCTCTGATTTCAAGTTTTCTCGATCACGGTCACGAAATTCCCACCACCCACAAAACTATTAAAAATATTCTCAACTATTTATTTATTTATTTTTTATTTTTTTTACAACTTAACAGGACATACGTCCCTTTTACAAAGTTGTTATAATAAACTATGAAGTAATATAAATACAATAGAGACTTATATAAAAAAGAAAGAAAAAAACAAGATTTGCATAAAATATTAATACTTAATTATATGAGAAAATATGATTTCTAATTCTACAGCATAACAAACCGATCTTAAGGAATTAATATTTGTAAAAAATAAATCTAGAACACTTCCAATGCGTTCGTAATTGGAACACATGATATATAAAGGCGAAAACATTAGAATATTGGTACGAGGTGTTTTTAGGTAAAATAAAGTTCTATTCCTAGTACTAACGGATGGAACGTGAAATTTGAGTTTATTTAATAAGTATGGACAGTCAATAATATTATGAAGTAATTTATACAAAAACGCTACACTATAATAAAAACGGTGTGAAGCCATATTTACAAAACCAAATCTCTGCAGTAAACTTTTGGTAGGAGTATTAAGCGCAGGGTACTCATTATATGTTTTTAGGTACAGATACCTTAAAAACCTTTTCTGAACCTTCTCAATGCTGTTTCTGTGAATTTCATGTTTAGGGTTCCAAATAACTGCACCATAGTCCAACTTGGACCTAACGAATGCATTATATAGCACTGTAAATGTGTGAGTATTTTGAATACCCTCAGAGTTACGAAAGATAAAACCTAATGATTTAAAAGCTGCTGAAGTTGTTTTGATTATATGATCAACAAAGGATAATTGCGGATCAAAATGTATTCCTAGGTCTTTCATAAGATCAGGTCTAGAAAGAATAGAACCAGTTATGTTATAATTATAAATTATAGGTACTTTTTTCTTGGTAAAGGTCATAACGTTACATTTGGATACATTGAGAGGAAGACGATTTCGTACACACCATTCGTGTAGTCTATTTAAGTCATCTTGGAGTTCAATAGCATCATTCACACAAGTAATCTTTTTAAACATTTTAATATCATCTACATAAATAAGACATAGACATTTAAGAATGCATGCAATGTCGTTAACAAAAAGTATAAACAAAAGAGGTCCTAGGACCGTCCCCTGAGGGACTCCGGAGGTGGCAGTGAAAAGAAAGGATTTGAAACCACGATATTAAACGTATTGAATTCTTCCAACTAAATACGATTTAAGAAATCTAACGTCAAGTCCAAGCTTTTCAAGAATAAATAACATAACTGGATGATCTAAAGTGTCGAAGGCTTTCATGAAGTCAGTGTATACTACATCTGCTTGACTATCTTCATCCAGCGCTTCAGAAATGTACTAAGTAATGCACGCCAGGTTAGTCGTTGTAGAACGTCCTGGTACAAAACCATGCTGAGAGGGGTCAATAAAGCTCTTTAAGCTGGCAAAAATAATTGGATGTAGCACAAACTCAAAAACCTTCGAAAAGTTGCATATTACAGCAATGGGACGATAGTTTTTAATGTCCGATTTATTACCCTTCTTGAAAACAGGACAGATTTTAGATTCCTTCCACTTATCAGGAAAGCAACTAGTTTTTACAGACAAGTTAAAAATAATAGTTAATGGAGTAACAAAAACGTTGGCACAATCTTTAATTAAAAATGATGGAATACCATCAGGCCCAGATGTTAATTTGTCTTTAAGTTTTTTGATACCTTTGAGGACACCCGCCTCACTGATATTACCTATGGATACATTGTTAGAGAAACTTTCGCCGTGATTATCACAATTAATATCTGACTCTATATACACTGACTTAAAAAATGACGCAAACATATTTACAATTTCTTGGGGATCATTCTGATTTACGTTTTCATACGTCATACTTGAAGGAATGCTAGTCGTGTTCTTCTTATTGTTTATGAATGTCCAAAAAGAGCTAGGATTGGTAATTAACTCATTTTCAACACAACGGACATAATCACGATAAGCTACTTTAGAATCAGATTTTATTTGTGATCTTAGTGCTTTAAAAGTTTCGTAGTATGAATTTACATTTGTTACTTTGAATTGACGCCACGCTAATAGTTTATCCTTAATTTTTTTAATAATGTTTTTTGTGAACCAAGGAGGGTATTTATCAGACTTACTCTTGTTGGTCTTTGGCACAGAAATTTTAAAAATATTGTCAAGTATAGAGTAAAACCTCTCAACAGCTAAGTTGACATCCTTTAGATTATTTAAGACTCGCCAATCTACCTGTTGTAGTAAATCATATAATAAATTAAAGTTCGCTTTTTTAAAATTATAGGACTGCTAATTTGAAGCAAATTTTACTTCTTTATTAGTATTAATATCTAGAAATATATTCAATGGAGGATGGTATGAGTCAACCTTCAACATATTGTAGTCTGATTTCAGTACCTCACAGTTCAGATTAGTGGCAACTAAATCCAATAGTCTTCCCTGCGAGTTCTGAATGTTATTACACTGCTGAATATCGAAAAACAGGAATAAATTTTTTAGACAGTTTACTTTGGGATTATTCGAGTGAACAACACTATTACTCCCTTACATTAAAATCACCCATCATTATAATATTTTCAGTTTGAGATAGGTCAAGTTCAGCTAACGAGTCTGCGACTTTTTCATAAATGGACGAATGTGAATTAGTTTGTATATACAAATTAATTAAGAAAAAAGTACGAAAATTTACTGTTATTTTCAAACAAATGAGATCAACTAAAACAGGAAGGTTTAGAATTTGAATTTCGCTCGCTTTAAAACACTCTTTCAAGGCAATCAGAACCCCTCCGCCCCTGTCCTCCGGTACTAAGTCAAACTTACGGTCCGATCTGAACACAATATATTTATCAGAAAAAAGTTCGCTATCCGCAACTAGTAATGTTGCCCAACGATTCATGACCGATGCAACTCCAGCATTAGTGAGCTAGTCTAACTTCCCCTTATCTCTATTCAAGCTTATTCCTATTCAGATAAATGGGCCATAGGCACTAAGCATGTCTAAGAACAATAATTCTGAAGGTTATGGGACTGATCCTAACTCCATAATACGTTATTAAATATAACCCTGCTAAAAATGTATAGCCCTTACCCTCCAGGGTGTCACAATTGTGACTTTACTTCTTTATTTTTTCTTTAAGGCAATGTTAATCTAAAATACTTTTATAGACTTTCTATGTATATGCAAATATAATTCAGTATAATACAGCTCTCCTGAAACTCTAAGGAAACAAAAGCTCGGGCAAAAACTACAAAAAATCGGTTTATTTTTTATTCTTTTTTTTTATGCATAGCAAATATAAAAAACACAATGAAATCGAAAAATTATCATTAGATGAGACTAAAGGTAAGGGGTAAGGGATAGGTAATTTTTTTTGCTGATTGTAATCCCTAATACTATTCTGCCCTACTACGTAGAAAGCAATAACTCCATTTGACGCATAGCAGCGTTTTCAAAATAATACATCAGAGTTAAAATGGAGTTACTGCTTTCTAGCGTAGTAGGGCAGTATTATATTAATTACTAATCAGATGACTCTGTTATGCAGTTTACTCAGTCACTACCATTAAACTAATTTAAAAATTTGACAAATGAAATGTCAGAATTATTTCACATATTTCATTTTATTGGTTATGGTTTAGTGTTAATGATTTATCCAATCAACTTTGATTTGATGTCATAATGAAATAAATAAATAAATAAATAAAATCTATGAAAATAGTTCTATAAATATAATATTTATTTATTACTTATTACATTTCTCTACTTTTTGTAATTTCTTTTCGTACTTACTGCTAGTATCTCCAAATGCATAATTTTTTTGCTTACCTGCAACATAGAAAATAAACATTATTAGTTATTTATAAAGTAAGTAACAATTGAGGAGAATTATTTCAAAAGTTAAGAAATCCAAAAGACGTGTTAAGGATTTGTTAACTTTTGAAATAATGCTGCTCAATTTAGACATTAAAGAGTTTTTGCTGAAAACCAATAAACCTGTCATGAAAATATAAATTTAAAACCCCAGTTCATTTTAGTTTAAAATGTAGATAAATTCGTGAAAAAGCTCTTGAAAGATAAAATATCAGTTTTTTTTACCATTATAACCTCAAAATATGGAACAAAATAATTTTAAATACAAAGTTGCTGGGTGGTAGATGCACCATACTTCTAATTTTATTAATTAGTTAAATTTTAAGAAGTTTATAATCTAGGATCACCCCATCAGCAGACTACCAAAATCAAAGAAAATTACAAAAAAAAAAACAAACACTAAATGTTATCGAGAAAGCAACACATATTAGATACATGAGATTTAATCTTTATCTGAAGTCGTAAAAATTTTGGACATGATTGAAGCTAAGGGGTCTCAAAGCATTTTAAAATATTTGTTGTATAAAGTACTTATAATATACGTATAAATATAAAAAATATGGTATAATGGTACAAATATAAAGAGATAGACATATGTATTTTCGTAGGACTATTAGTTTCCGAGATATAGGCATTTAAATTTATTTTGATGTTTTACATTAAATTTCACTTTTGACATTAATAAATATATAAATCAAATTTGTTTGGATTAAATGGAAAGAAGCCTAAGTCAATTTGATATCTTCTTTTATAAACGTTGTCATTTTCCACCCGTCTAGAAAGGGTACCCGTTTCATATTTTATGTTTTATGTTGTTTACCTCTTAATTTTATAACTGGTTGTTGTATCGTATAACATATTTATGTTACTACATACTAAAAAATATGCTCGGCGCCTATATTACAACAACAATTCTATCAGTGTATTACAAAAAAAAAGTTCTTTTGCATATGAAATATTTTGGTATGTATATTAGGGTAGGCCGAAAAATTGAAATCTGGAATTTAAAAACGCAATACCCGACAAAATATGCCTTCTTATATGCCTAATGTGTGTGCAAAAGCAGAATCAGATTAAAGGTCTTAACTTTTGAAAGGCTTAAGATATCAACTTTTTTGGAAGACATAAATAACAAAACCCATATACTTTTTGGTGTATATTTGGTATGCTTAGGGGGCACGGTGGAGACAGGGGAAAAAGTGAGGAAATTTTTTTAAACAGAAAGGGGGTCATGTGATACAAAATTTTAAAGCTTATAAAATTCTCTATTTGCCCACAAATTTTTTTTATTTTTTCGGAAAAATTTTTGGGGTTATTCGCGTAAGAATTAAATCACGTGAAATTATGCCTCACTTCCACCACCTATGATGTTTGTAAATGTAAAACTTATTTGTTTTTGCAATAAAACAGTTTTTGCATTTTTCCTATTAAGTTTTTTTGTTTTTTTTTTACATTTTTCCTAAATGTTACAAAATGTACACCTTTGTAGAGGGCACAAAAATTGAAAAAATAAATAAAATAAACACTTTTTTTCTCTTTGCAAGACGCATCTTTCCCCCCCCCCCCCCATTGGATTTTCAAATAAAAAAAAATTAAAACACCTATATAGGAACTAATGTATATGATGTATATTATACATTGATGAAAACTCATATTTTTAGAAGTAAAATTCATCAATTCTTAAATAATTTATCATAATAATTTAAAATTCATCAATCATATTTGATTTCACGAGTATAGAAAGATATAAATTACATGTGCAGTGCAGTGTGCATTTGTAAATTTACCAACCGTGACTCCATGATGAATGCATTTCTAAAAGCTAAATCTTGTTCCGAACAGTCCATCTGTACCTACGTCTACACAGAAATTAATTCAACCTACTTACATACATCCTTAAATGCTACCAACAGATTATGAAAAAAATGTTAGCATTTGTTACACCGAAACAGGAGGCGCGTGGCGCCGAAGTTCCATATTATACAATTTGTTTAAGAAATTGAGGTGCAAAGCGTTCATCCACAGGTTAAACATAACAAACTTTAAAAGGTTAATGTTATTTTAACGTTAAAGCTTAAACTTTATTCATTATATTTTTTGTCATCACCCAACTATATAAAGTTAACTTGGATAATAAATTAAACAGAAGATATAATGAATTGATGTATACCAACATATAATATATATAAATGGTAAAGTAAATTACTACAAATCGTCCCACAGTAAAAATTCTTCATATACCAAAGTAGAACGTGCTTATAACATTGGCCAAGAGGTACAGACGCAAAGCGCCGACGTTCATTCACAGATTATAAAACTTGTATACCGGATCGAGGTGGGTATTACGGCCGAAAATCATACGGCCCAAAGCGAGGTTTGTGGTAGTGACAGCACTGATTTCAGTGGTTCTTAAAGTGTAGGCAAGTATACATTGAGATATCGTCGGCTTACAAGTAAAGAGCACTAAGTCCAAAAACATAGTTTTGAGATATTGACAAATTTAACTTTCATTGTTGTTTTTTAATTTTTGTAATAATTGTTTTTGAAAAAAAACTACCGCAAATTGCAATGACATGTTTGGACATAATAATGTCTCATTTGCAGTTAAATAAAGAAAAATTAAAGTAGTTTAATTCAACTAAATTTGAAAAAAGACATGGACTTAGTGCCTTTTACTTGTAGGCCCACGACGTCGGGTTACAAGTAAAGAGCACTAAGTCAATAAAATAATATAAAAAACAACTATAAAGTGGAAAACAAGATGTTTACATAAATTTTCAAAAACTAGATTTTTAAAAGAAGGGTTTGGACTTTTTGATTGTTTAAAGAACGTTTCCAAAATTAATAATAATAATTAATTAGTATTAATTATATGAAACTGCTTACTATGCCAGAACTAAGACAGTTTTAAGAGGCCATCGGCTGTGCCGGCAAAGAAGCATCTCCTAAAGTCAATAATTATAATGATTCATTATTAATGATAAAACACTTCACGGTGCAACACCCCTCAGAAATGCACCGAGAGTTTGAACTTAGTGTGAAGGCTTCAAATTTAGTTTTGAAATATTATCTGATAATAAAAAACCAATGCAAATGAAAATTAAATTACCTACACATGGAAAGTACCGTAAAAAGCATTGTCATTTTACAGGTAAAGTTCTGATTCTCTGTTCTGTCTCTATTCCATCAACTTTAACATAGCAAAATTTGAATGCGTTTGTCAATAAAATAAATAACGCGATATTGTATCATATAAATGATTCAAGCAATCATATTTTTTTTAATTAACTCTTTTTAGAAAGTCGCTTAGTGCAGAAACATTTGAAATAATCTACAAGTAAAACGCACTAAGTGCACTTAGTGACTTAGTGCCTATTGCCAGATAAAATTTTAATCAAAAACAAATTGGTGCGGTAACTCCCTTGGCAGTCCACCTAGAAGTTAGTTCGGTTTACCTATACATAGATTATTAATTACAGTGCCATTAAAATCCCATTTTTGCAAATTTTTGCAAATTAATAAATATAATAGAATAATTTAACAAAACATTGTTAAAATACTCACGAATTTCTGGTTTGGTGTTTTTTCTTAATGGGAGGCGTTGCAACGCAAACCATGGTTTGCGTTAACAATGGTTTGGTTTGGTAGTTTGCTGGTTTGGTGTTTTTTTTTAATGGGAGGCGTTGGTTTACGTTAATTATGGTTTGGTTTGGTAGTTTGCTGGTTTGGTGTTTTTTTTAATGGGAGGCATTTTTCAGATACGATATTTCAGAATCTTATAAGGCGATATATTTTAAGAATCAAATAGGATTATATCTAGGCTAAATAGTTTAGCTTTAGCTAATTAAATAATAAATGCTAGCCTGGTGTAACAATATGCATAAGAAATTCATTGTTTTAATCAAATATTGAGAACCTCTGGAGAATACAGTAGAGGGGGTAAAAGCTTTTCTTCGGCCGTACAACTTTCGGCCGTATGATCCAAACTCTAGGAGTCCTACACCTCTTTGTCCAGTGTAGGAGTCCTACAGTGTAGGAGTCCTACACTGTAGTAGCAAAACTCCGGCATTCATCAACGGACCACTAAATAAAGTCAGCGTCAGCGCTACTAGGCTTCTAGTTTCTTAACCTGTGAGTGAAATATGTTATGCTATATACTTATCTAAAATTTTAAGTTTATATCTTACGTGTTATCTTCTTATTTAACACGTTGGGCACCGCCATGAGAGTTTTTTTTGAAAAGATTATAACCTCATTATACACTCATTGACTTATGAGAACAGCCAGGGCCGTAGCTATGGGGAGGGTGAGGGGGGGGTCGTCCCTCCCACCCAACTTGAAAAGTTGTATATTTTATGGATCCAAACTAAAGTTGTATATTTTATGCATTCAAAATAAAAAAGTTGCATTTGCATTTATAATAATAAAATAGTATTAATAAAAACTGATAATTAAATTTAAATATAGCGTTTTAATTGAAAACTAAAAATGAATTAAATAAAAAGTTTAATAACACTGTTTGCGACAAAAATTTAAAGTTCCTAACCATTTTTAAAATATACGAGTTACTACGCCCAAAATGGATACATCCACATATAACTTTGTTTTTAATAACTATAATTATATATAGTTATAAGAAAACTAATGTTCTAACTAGGTATAAATAATAGGGGTATTTTTTTGCCAAAGGTAAAGCTTTTTTTTTGAAAGAAAAAAAAATTGAGTTGGCAAAATTTTGAAGGTGAGAACTTTTTCTTTTTTTTAGTCATCAAAATTTTTGCTAGAGGCAAATTTGTTTCTTTGGAGGAAAAAATTCTGGTAGTCAGCAAATCTTACCATCACGCCTCCTCACAACAAAAAGCTCGGATCATCCCTGAAGAGAGGGGGCCGTAGGTTGCTACCCCTGAGCCCTGATTTTCTCTCGACGGCTCTAAACTTAGAAGTTATATTTCCAAATGAGAACACGAAGCAATATAGGGTAAATTTAAACAGTTTTTACATTCAAATTAAAAGAATAATTATAATAATAGTTAATTAAGAGGGTTTAAAAACTAATTATTATTAACAGGGTTAATAAAAACTTTTCGCAAAAAAAATTAACCGACTTTTGTCTCTAAAAAGTAAAAAATAAAAAATACTTATATCGGTGCCAATTTCACTATTCCCTAAATTAATTACTAACAGTTATTTTTTTATTATTTTATTATTGTTTGCTGTGAAACTTAAGTACTTTTTATTTTTTACTTTTTAAAGGGTTCATTTTTTTTTGCGAAAAGTTTATATTTTTTACTTTTTAGTACACAGAACTAGATTAGTAACGTCATCTAAGTTAAATTACACAACGCACTGTTAGTGCATTGTGACGTCATCATCTTAAAGATAAATTTCTAAAAAATAAAAGTAATATTTTTATTCCAGCGCCCAAGAGTCCAACCAACCTTATTTTATTTTTTATACTAAATAAAATCTTGTTAAACTTTAAGCGTTAAGTAATAATCAAATAACGCCTTATGGTAAAATCACAAAATTATTAATTTCCTCTTGCTATTTTAATATTACAAGTCCAGAGAATCAATTTTAGCGGCATTTAAAAGATTTCAGTGTGCCGTAATATTTAAGTGATCCCTTAATCAAGTTATCCGGATCCGAGTTATACAATATTTCTCTAAAAATTTGGTTGGTATTAGAACGAAATTAAGCCGGTTTTAAGTGAAATTGTGTTAAAATGATTAGATTTATCTTAATTATCCGGCTTATCCGGCATTATCCGAGTGTAAAATTGAAACGGGACCACCTCAGGAATGCCCTCTTTAAGTTGCAAAAAGTTTCATCAAATTCCGTTGATTCGTTCCAAAGTAATAAAAAAAAACAAAGTCACACGTCGAATTGATAACTCCTCCTTTTTTGGAAGTGGGTTAGTAATGTAATTTTCCACACAATAATATACTACGAATGAGTTTAGTGGTTGTTGCCCAGCGTAATTAATACAATGCTGCATACTGTAATAATAAAAACTTCATTAAGTCACATTTGTGCTTTTTGAAAACACAACAGGACAATTTTTAAATTCAATTAAAATACACAAGGGGTGAACAATAATAAAAAAGTGTGACTATTAGTTTAAGGGTAAATCAATTTATATTTTCAAAAACAGCACATGGTGTATATTACACCCCCATGATATTAATTTCACCCTGATGAGATGACTCAACATTTACCCTTATACCAGTTAACAGTAAAAATACACTGAACATATAAAAATACCTATATAAACAAAATATTAAGTAAGTATAGTTTGACGCACGGATATGTGGTTACGGGAAATATGTTTGGAATGTGTGTGCAAGTGGGAGGCCCGATGTAGGCACGCACGCCTTATAACGCTCTTGACGGAAAGAAGAGAGCTTGAATGATTCTTCCCCCTTACGTCGGAGACTTTCTTTCATGCGGAAAACTATATATCGATTGTTTTTTTATAATTAAATAATGAGCCAATATTAATAGCAGAATCATTCTGCCAGAATGTTTCTTCAGTATTTGAATTACAAATAAATCTTCATAAACGGAATTACTCAATTTGGCAGCAGTCTGTTTATTAATTTCTAGCCAGTGACGTACTAATTTTAGGAGTGTTTTCTTTAAAAAAAATCTGCTCCTTAACGACATAGTATTTTTTTTGTTTGAGTTAAAAAAAATAAACTCTAACATGAACCTATATGCGTGAAAACGCAAAAAATTAATGGCCCTATTTTTGAATAACCCTGTATAGTATAAGCTAAAATTTTATACCCAGTAACTCTCTTTAATTTTCTTTGTTATATATGTTATATCGCAGTGAATATTGGAAGAAATGATATGCAAACATTTTACTCCCTTGTTGCATATTTTTATCGTATCAATAATAGTATATTAAAGTACTAGTTTCATAACATACGCGCACTAGTACTTTAGTACTAGTATACTAAACTTGTACTCGTGCGCTAAAAACGTGTTATGAAACGAGTGCTTTATACAATTTTTTCTATTTTGCCCTAAAATTTTAAAAACTTATTTTGTAGAAAATTAAACATTAAAGTGACGTTTGAAATTTGCACTTAAACGTCAAGCGATAGGCTTTTGTCTGTTGCCAACCCAAAAAAAAAAAAAAACTAGAGGCCTTTTATGGGTCTATAAGGACTCGCAAAATGCGTGTGATTATGAGCTTATAAGCGTCGCAAAATAGAAAAAAAGAATTCTTAAGTTATAGAGTGCAGCCTTCTCATTTTATTGCAGTTTCTCCCTCGTTTGACTTTGTGCATTACATCCCTAGCTAAGGGTTAAAGCACCACCATAAATCGTTAAAATGTTATGATATGATTTATGGCTGTGATAGGCTAAATACAAAAAAAAAAGCACTTAAAGCTGGGTACCCCTATATAGACCTTTGCGGGAAAAGTCACACTTTAATTATACTACAAACTAAAATTAACATTTTTCGACCCTTTTGTCTGGTTTTAATGAGCTAATATTAGGAAATATTGAATTTAATTAAAAGTTTAATGGAAATAAAGTAGCCAAATTGTTTTATAATAGCTTTAATACACTTTTACATAAAACTGGTGTTTTAGTTATTAAAAACAATTTAAACAAATAAGTATTAATAACAAGAGTTTAAACTGGCTAATTGTCTAATTGTAATGTTTTTATAATACAAATGCTTTCAGAAAAACTGTTTTTGGAGTTTTACCAATGTTTAAATAGTTTATCGCTCAGTATATTCTTTTGTTTTAAATTGATTTAGGTTTGGATTTAGGTTTTATTTATCCAATATGCAATTAGTGCGTTTTAATAATTATTAGTGTATTTGAGTAAACCAATGAATATGAAATGAATGTGAAATGAATGTGAAATGAATGTGAAATGAATGTGAAATTAATGTGAAATGAATGTGAAATGAATGTGAAATGAATGTGAAATGAATGTGAATTGAATGTGAAATGAATGTGAAATGAATGTGAAATGAATGTGAAATAAATATGAAATGAATATGAAATGAACATGAAATGAATATGAAATGAATATGAAATGAATATGAAATGAATATGAAATGAATATGAAATGAATATGAAATGAATATGAAATGAATATGAAATGAATATGAAATGAATATGAAATGAATATGAAATGAATATAAAATGAATATGAAATGAATATGAAATGAATATGAAATGAATATGAAATGAATATGAAATAAATATGAAATGAATATGAAATGAATATGAAATGAATATGAAATTAATATGAAATGAATATGAAATGAATATAAAATGAATATGAAATGAATATGAAATGAATATGAAATTAATATGAAATGAATATGAAATGAATATGAAATGAATATGAAATGAATATGAAATGAATATGAAATGAATATGAAATGAATATGAAATGAATATGAAATGAATATGAAATGAATATGAAATGAATATGAAATGAATATGAAATGAATATGAAATGAATATGAAATGAATATTGAATACACGGATAAGTAACTAATTTTTTTTCGCATTTTAAAAACTTTTTATTTATAAAGTTTTGACCTCTTAAAACTTCTAACCTAGTTTAATTTAGTTACAGAGACATAGCGTATAAAAGACTCTGCTCCATATATAAACTGATCTAGATTTTTCCAAACTGACGCCTTTCTGATAAAATTACTGCTATACCAACACAAAAGACCATGTCTGCTGTTTAATCTACCACCCAATTAAATTAATATTTACTAGTATATCAGACTTTACCTCACTAGTTAAGGGTTTAAAACAATTAGTATTTAAAATACTGTTATTATATGAAAAGGGCTCACATGCTATACCTGCTAATGACGGTGATTAATATATTATGCAAGTTCTATTATGTATAAAGGCAACATTTCCAGACTGGCACAAATTGTGCCGCAGAATATTAATTTTTACAGTCCACTTAACAATATATTTAATGTAGATTCTGCACCATAATAAATAAAAAACAACCCATTTCATGTAATTCATTGTTTTAGATTAATTAAACGATTTATTTCTTTAAATTTTATTTTAATTTACTGGCATCACGAAAAAACACAGTAACCTGCAGTTTAAAAAAAGTTTTCTAGTTAATATGTTCTTCTCTTTCTGTACGCGCTTTTTAGTATTTTTGTACTTTTTGCGATGTTAAAAACAGGCCAAATAAATATTACATTGTTAACATGCCCATTATGACGTACTAGAGCCATCACATGACACGTGCAAAATTATCCATTTTTAAAATATCTTGAAAAAAATATTTTGTGGTTAAAAATAATATATTAATTATAATGTCTCTCCAAAAAAGTATGATAATGAGTAATAAATATCCCATCGTAAACATCAGCACTTTTAGTATATAATGTTTCGTCCTCGAACCTTCAAATTATTTTTTTTCGAAAACGGTTAATCCTAAAGTATTAGACCAAGAGTACTTTTTTATGTGTTTTGACCTGAGGAATCAAATTCCAAAAATACACAGAAAAATGTTTTCGACAAAAAAATGATAAGGCCCCCTGTTTCGCACACCTTTGGTTTAAATAGATACATGAAAATAACACACGAAGATGGGCCTTATTAAAATTAGTTCACGTGCAAAACCTCTGCTTTGCTATATCTCAAAGGGTTCCCTAGTCATTAAATTAAAACTGATTTTTTTATCCACGCATTTTTATACATGTGTTTATAGGAACTTTTTGTCATATTTTATGATGTAGAATCACCCCCTTAAAATATTGGACCCTTCAAATGCACCGTGTATTTGAAAATATGGAAATTTATATGAAAATCGGTTAACTTCATGTTATGCACATATATTTAGAATTCTATCAGACGTATTTAATAAATATAACTATTATTTGACAATTTTATCGTCCTAATAATAAATGTTATATATCAAATTATAATTATTTTAAAATTCTACCTTACTTACTTAAAATATCAGTCCCTTGTCGTGTCACCATTACAATTATTAACAATTAAATGCTTATATTTTTAACATTATTAGGTTTATACAGTTGTTTTACACTTAATTATTTTTAACGATACTCTCTAAAAAGTTAAGAATCAATTAGTTTAAATTCTAAAATAATTTTTATCACTTTTTTTCAAGTTAAAGTAGCGTATTCAACATCGGGCGTCAATCCCTTGACACATGTGAAATTTTAAAATTTGCGCTTTTTTGCAGTGCTCAAACTTTAATAGTCTATTCCCTATAAACGAACGACTTAAAGTTAGCAGTAAACATCATTTGTTGCGAGTCAACCATTTCGAATTTAGTGCTAGAGACGTGCTTGTGTTGAGAACACGAGGTGGTGACGGTCAATGTATCTGTCCCTTGGTGAGTAATTCTGTTGTAATTTATTGGTAATTGTTTTTGATTAATTTTTATTTAATTTTTTTTTGTGTGAATAATTAGTATAGAAACTAAAAAAGCCAGTATTTCGTTTCAGTCAGAAGATTTTCTTTGTTTTTCACGAAATTCATCAGCCGTCAGTCGTAAAAAAGACAAAAGTTGATGTCGATAGATCTTAATGCGCTGATTTTAAAAATATAGGCACATGATATCCTCAGATTAATATTTTGGAAAATATTAGCGAAATAAAATTAACGAAAAAAAAAAAATTTCACCGCGAGGCAAAAAAAATCATCATATCCTTTTAAATACATTAAAACCAACCCGTTTTCCATTAAAAATATATTTTTATTTTTAGCCAAAACAAAATATCGTGATAATAGTACATTAAAGGCGATTTATAACGACTTTTTAATAAAGTTTAACATTTAATACCAATGGAGCTCTCTACAACTAGAATTATGAAACAAAAGATGTCTACCGTAACTCTATCTCATTTGTGCTACACTTTCCAGCCAACCAAATAAATACTGTATTTGTTTTTCATACAACAAATACAGTATTTATTAGGTTGGCCGGAAAGTGTAGCAGTGAGCGGCACGAACGAACATAGCTAATGTGAATCTGTAAAATAAGATAATTCTACTGAAATTTAGATGGCGCCAGTAATTTCTTTAATAAAAGTAATATATTTACACTTTTCGCCCGGCCAAGTAAATATTGTATTTGTTCAACAAAGAACAAATACAGAATTTGTTTGGTTGGGTGGAAGTGGGAGTGTATGTATGTCTTCTATCCTTTTTGGGTAGAACTTTTGTCCCTGTCTAATCTAACGGGAGAAATCGCCATTATACTACATTATTCCCATAAACTTTATGCATAACGATAATTTTGATTGAACCAAGTTAAAGTAAACAGACTTGCTACATCAACGTTTAAAACAAAATTTATTGCACTGCATTCAATGATAACTTTGTTAATTTAAATTATTTTTTCACATCCAACTTTTCACAAAAAAGTATTAATATTTTGAAAAACATTAATATTACTTTAAAAGTAAAATTTTAATAATATTTTCAAGTTGTTTTTTCCCGGCTGCTTTTTACATAAGTCATAAGTACAAGCTAATTAAGCTACTTCGAAATCACCAGGTACTGTATCGTAGTTACTCAATTATTCTGCGGGTCAATGGATAAAAATAGTATTTAAAAAGTTTGACATACATTTAAAAAAAAATCTCATTTATTCAAAAAACTATTTTATAGGTATGTTCTCATTTTTAAATGTTTCAGTAAAATCAAACATTTAGGTCTGTTATATGTTGAAAACACTTTTTAAGGATTTTTTTGTTTGCTCTTTAGCCCCAGAATTATTGTGTGTAACTATGAAAAAAGCTTAATAACTTTTAAAATGGTGGGTATAGGTCTTTGTCCTTCAGAAAAACACGTTTTATAACTTGCCGACGTTTCGAAAAATTTATTTTCTTCCTCAGGGCTCTACAATTTAGAAAAACGTAGAAATTACAATAATTATACCATAAAAAAATATAAATATATAAAGATTTGTTACAAAATTAAAATTTAAAACAAACTAAATAAATGTCTATGGTATATGGGAGATTTAGCTCAGTGGTCAATGGCATCGATATAGCCTGACACTGATCTAATGATCGTGAGTTCAAACCTCACTGGCGCCGATTGCCTTTTTCAGTTAATTAATAATTGAAATTTGGCGAAGGCGTACTCCCTAGATATATTGGTTCGAAAGTCAATTAAAGCCGGTGGTTCCCTCTACTACTAGCCCACACAAGTAGAATAGTACGAGGTTAAAAACAAAACATAAAAAACATATGTTACTAGTTGAATGTAACAACAACCAAATTTAAAAATTATTTTTGTCAGTGTACTTTATTTTGTGTACTTTACTGTAGTTTAAAAGAATAAAAACAAAAACGCCTACAGGTAAAATGTATGTAAAAACAACTTACTGTTAAAGGTGGTTTTCCATCGTAAAGCTAACACTAAACATATACAGCCATATACATATATAGCCTGTTCCAGAACTCGCGTACCGAAATTTGAGGGTATATTAAAAACCCTCTGGAAAATATGAAAAAAATTTAAAAAAAAATCCATCTTCAATACTAATTAAAAAGGAAGCTATTTAATCTAACCAATCCTGTTGCTGATGTTAAATTAACTAAAAATTAGTTTTTCCCTACTTATTAGTAACTATGGTTGCATTTTAATGGTTGACTCGTGCATTGTTTAAGACTTCCAACTTTAGAATCTTTTTAGGTTATTATATTTTGACAAAACCGACAGAGGCTATCAAATATTCTATTTTTATAGGGTCACTCCATCTGGCGGTGGTTTTATGATACCCGTCTTAGACGGCAGCAAAAAGTCCAAACTGCCGCTGCAACTCCATTCAGCGCGCTGAATGTAGTGTTTTTTTTATTAGAAACTCAGATCTTTTAATTGATTTACTGGCTATAAATTCTTAATACAAATTAATAAAATAAAAATACAATAACTGAATTTTATTTATTTATTTCAAAGTAATGAACATGGGAAAAATTTTTATCGGTGTTCCGAAAAGAGAACATTCTAGCTAGAATGTAATTTTAAGACTGGTGCAGAGGGCAAGAAATTTTGGAAGTTTAAACGCAAACAGAAAAGTGGTTGGAGACACTTCGCGAAATGCAAAAACTGTTGATAATAAAGAAGCTGTCATTTAGACTTTTGAAGAATAATCTGGAACAAGCATTAGTATCGTGGCAAGAAATCTTGATATGTCTGTCCTGTGTTTAATGAACTCTAAAAGATGAAGAAACGCATTATTTTTAGCAAACTCGCGTTCAATGTATGAAGCATGCTAAAAAATATGTTCAAAATGACCTCCACCAACTTGAACACATAAAGCAGCTCTTTTTAACAGACTTCTCCTGGCATTAATAATCATATTTGGAGTTACTGACTCAAGCGCTTCATGTATTCGGTCTTCTAGTTCTTCTACAGTGTCTGGCATATTTCTATACACTAAATTTTTTACATAGCCCCATAAAAAGAAGTCCATTGGAGTGAGATCAGAGGATCTAGGAGGCCACCTTCTGGGACCTCCACGGCCTATCCAACTGTTTGAAAAACTGATGTCGAGTTGGCTTCTTGCCGTTTCTGAGAAATGCACTGGACAGCCATCATGTTGAAACCAGATGTTATCCACATTTGCCAACCTTTGAAGTGGGGTATCATCAAGAGGATTTTCCACTTCATCCCTTAAGAAGTTAGTGTAGGTTTCGCCATTCAATCTGCCAGAAAACTCATGGGGTCCAACCTAAAAACAAATATTTTAAGCATTTTATGGTGGTTTATTTCTCAAAATAACTTACTATAGCATCTCCCAATATTCCGGCCCAAATATTTAAGGAAAACCTTCGTTGGGGATTTCCTTGCCTGAAGGCATGGGGATTTTCCTGTCCCCAAACATGAGAATTCCTTGAATTAAAAAAAACATCTCTTTGAAACCTAGACTCATCCGTAAAAAGAATGCTTTTTACAAAGTTTTCATTTTCTTGATGTTTCTGCAACAGCCATGTGCAAAATTCGACTCGTAAAGGATAGTCCTCCGGTGTCAAGCATTGTACTCGAGTGTAATGAAAGGGATGCATTTTTTCATCTTTTAGAATTCGTTGAACAGAGGTCTTAGACATATCAAGATTTCTAGCCACGATACTAAGGCTTGTTTCAGGTTCTTCTTCAAAAGCCTGAATGACAGCTTCTTCATTATCAACAGTTCTTGCAGTTCGCGGAGCGCCTCCAATCTCTTTTTTGTTTGGAGTTAAATTTCCAGAATTTCTTGCCCTTTGCACCAATCTTAAAATAACATTTCTGCTAGGATGTTCTCTATTGGGAAAACGATTAGAATATTCTACAGATGTAGCTGAAGCACTCCGGCCACACTCGCCATATAAAATTAGCATTTCGCAATAC
>OY294044.1:18990399-19138701 GCA_958510825.1 Brachypterus glaber | reverse complement strand
GAAAATTAAAAAGTTAAACTTATGTCAAAGTCAATTTTTATATACGCATTTGCGCAGTTTTCAAATAAATATGGTAATTATTTTATATTATTTTTATTATTTTATCATTTTAAGCCCTTTAAATCAAAATATATCTCAATATACGCTATTTGATGAGTAGTTTATACTAGTACAAAATCTCAGAAAGGGTGGGACCTTTTTTTTTGTCTGTCTATAATAAAAAGTAATAATTTTAATTATTATTAATTGCACAAAATGTGTATTTTACATTTCAGTAGTAGGTACGTACTTATATTAATTTAAAGTTGGCAACAACAAGTATAAAAACAATGTTTAATGAAAACGTAAAATTTTGTAGGATTCTCGAGATTATTTGTTATTCTTACTATATTCTGTTGATTCTAAACTCGCTTATGAATCTGGAATATGCACATTTCTAGTATAATATTGTTGACTTTCTTATACTTAGTTGGTTAAACAATGTTTGCAAATATACATGAAACAACTTATGTTTGACAATGTATGAAATATTCGAGGAGTTATTAGGCTACACAGTAAAAAATATGTTACATTACATAACATTACATTACATTATACATCACATTACATTACATTACATTACATTACATTACATTACATTATATTATAATTATATTATATTATATTATATTATGAATGATTAATAGCTATTATACGCGAGTTGAATACTATACTTTATCCACAGCCGTTTTAAAGTTTAAACGGTTCATTTTTACAGACCCGTGATTAATAGGCCTATTAATCACGGCCGTGGATAAAAATAATAAATAAAGAATTGTGTTATATTATATATTATATTTTCAATAATTCGGTATAAATTCAGTGATATCGTAGGTTTTTTCATAAACTGTTTAAGTCGGCTTTCAAATTTTCCAATGGGTTTAAGTGTGGTTATTTGCCTAAAAAAATACTACTTGCTAACAAAACAAAACATTTTTTTTAACGAAGTTAAAAAACAAGTTAAAAAGAATATTAATTTAATTACAAAAAAAAATTCTCAATAAAATTTTTTTCGTAGAAAAAGTATTTTTTATAACTTATTGCTTTCCCATTTTTTTATTTATATCATAAAAATTAATTTATTTAGCACGTTGAAAGCCACATTAAATTACTAGTCTGGGGCCACACTGTCTCATGAGACTGCAGGCTTTGGGTTAGCATTGGAGCTGCTGGATTGCTTTACAATATCCCTAGTAACAATTTTTGTCAAGTCTTGAGCAAGTCTGGCTCCAGATTCTTGATCAAGTAACTGCATCCAGATTTTGACAATACTGTCGACAGATTCTTTCTCAAGAATTGTCAAAGAATTGCTACAGATACTTCGTCAAGATTTTTGGACAAGTCTTGAGCAAGAATGTAGCAAGAAAAATTGACAAAAAATCTAAAAGCGATCTCTATCATGATCAAATCGTACTTGTTAGAGTAGGTCAAGATTCTTGACCAAGAATCTTGTCAAATTGCTTGATACAGAATTGACGAGCAGACTTGACAAAGTACTGCTAAACGCTCTGCTTCCAGAATCTTGCTAAAGTCTTGCCCAAGTCTGGATACAGAATCTTGATTAATTCTCTTGATCAAGAATTGTCCAATTCTTTACAAAGAACTTTTTCAAGTACTCTGATCAAGAAACTTGTCAATGTTACTAGGGACTATTAGTATAAATACCCCTAAAATAACTCCATAATCTTACTGAAACTAATCAGCCTAATTACAGATTGTGTAAATCCGTAAAAACTAATAAACAACAACAAAATATTTTAATTTTACAGTCAAGGGCAGTTAACACACACAACAAACTTTACCCCTGGCCCCACAGTATTAGTCAATATGCAAAGTTATTTTTATTTTGACATGATATGACATGACATGACACTAGAACTTTTGTGAGGTGCAATGTTGCCAAATCATGTATTAACATATGCTAAAATTCGTAATTTAAATAGTTAATCAAAGTATGGTCCGGGCTATAAAAAGGGCTGAAATGAGAGAGTGATTATTTTTTGTGTATCTATAAGTATATAACATCGTTGCAGGCGATTTAGCCCAAAATACAATACCCTCCTTTTCGTTTCTAATAATTGAGTTTCCTTAGTGAAAAAGTTGTATAAAATATCTATAATTTAATATAAGGATTTTAAGAAAACTCTCGGTATATTTCAGTTTTATATAAACGTTTAAAAATCACAAAAAAACACCAACAAGATGTTAAGTCTCTCAAGACTTCCTGACTTTAACTTTGATTGCCTACAAACACTCGTATTTTAATTAACACAAATTCTTCTTAGAGTTTATTTAAGGAAATACAAAAGCAGACTTAAACTTAATTAATACCTATACAAAGAAATGTTTATTTAATATCAGGAAAAATTCACAACACAATTAAGTATTTGCTTTTAACTCCAATTTTATTCAAATAAATAACTCAAATTTATCCAGAGGTGGTCAACTTTTTACTTTTATTTCAAACCGTAGTAGGTAATCAGAAAATATGCCTTTTTGGATGCTAATAAAAAGTGTACAAAGAAAACTGAAAATAGGCTAAAGATTCGTCTAAAAACCAAAAAAGGCACTTTGATCTGCAGTCATTTACCCACCAAAGTTCATGATAAATATAATGTATAAATATTATTTTTATTAGATAAAAATGCAGAAATGTCAACTAATTACTTGATGAAAATTATTTGGTACTGACCCTTGCAATATAATAATAAACGCAAAATTTTCAATATTAGTAATAACACATCTCATCGTTTTCTAGAGACTTTGGGCCGCTGAATCCGAATTTTTACGTAGAATTTAGCTCTCGTCTGGTTCTCCAGAAAAACAGTATCAAAATGATAAAAACCATTGATATTTGTGCTTATTTTTGTCGTTTTTGTGGATATTTTACTCAAAAACCTGACGTGATCAAAAGATTCTGCATTTAGGTGCGTTTGGAATTCAGAAGCTTAAAATCTATAGAAAACGACATACTACATCTTTGTAAGGAATAGTTTGTTACAGAAATTATTTTTTCTGTATTTTTTTTATATTTTACTACCTAATTTATTGAAAATATGCATTCTTTTCGTCGGAACAGGCCCGTAACTGGAAAAAAAATCTAGAGGGTGCTGAGCACCTCCTGAGAAACTCAAGGTGATAATTAATAAATTATAATTTTTTCCACGACCTTCGTAAATGCCTATTTCTGCACTCCTTTTTGTTTTGTAAATAAGTGCTTAATCACAGCGCGCATAATATCGGTCAAAGCCATTATTTCATTTTCCAAAAAACGGTTATAATAACTGAAAAAAAGTGATTGCTTTTATAAAAAGTACGATATCTATAATAAATAAATAAATACATACATACATACAAAAAACTACATTAAATATAAAATTTTAAACGAGGGATGCACATCCCACATGTGTTTTCCGAGGGATTTCGTTTAAAATTTTATATTTAATGTAGTTTTTTAAAAGTTTCCATGTCACTGGGTGTAATATTCATTTTTTGATTGTACCTAACCTGAAGATGGCCAGCGCCGAAACCGGTTGTTAATAAACCAAATAAAGTTTTGCTTAAGAGAATTAGGACCGTCAGTTATTATTTTTATACCTAATCATTTAACTCTTACAATGGACTCCAACCACAAGTATAAAATCTCTATAATCTATAATAACGCGAGAACCGGGGTATGGTGTATATACCTTATTGTAATATTTGTTCAATTACCGTTTGTGACTAGTTTTCGTGTTTAAGATGGTTTATTCCTTTTTGTATAATGGACATTCTGTTTTACCTATGAAAATAAAGGCATTATTTATTTATTTATTTATTTATTTATTTATGAATTTTGGTACAATTTGCGTTACGTAATACTTGAACGTTCCCTAATCTACTATTACTAGACGGGTAGTAAAATCGACGACCTCATTACCAGTCACGTGCGTATAGCTAGACTATAAGATTGTAAGATAAGGCCTTCTTATTTTTTGCCAGAATAAATTTCTGAATGTGTGGCGGCCATGTAAATAAGTGTTTAAATTATTCAGTCCCTAACAAATACCCCAAATCAGAATAAAATTGTTTAGATTAGAATTGGAAATTTAAATTGGGGTGAATTTATTATAAATAGTGTACACACATAGAAATGATTACTAAAAACAAGTATTCAGATCAAGGTTTATATATCTGCATTTTATCCGCAAATCAAATGTTTAGCTTGATTAGAGACCAAAAGGTTGAAACATGAATCACGTAAAAGTGCTTGATTTGAGTAATAAAATTTCTTGTATTGAGTTAAGGAAACTTAAAAGAAAGATGACAAGTAGATATTTATACTGAGTAATTAAAATACAAAAAATAGGTAATAAAAAATAGTACCTACCTACTAATACTAATTTTTTGGAAACAAGTACCTACTTATTTAACTTGAGAAAAATACTAAATCTTTTTAAATTAGTTAAATAGGTATATATTAAGTGTATTTATACTTGAAACAAGTATGTAACACAATTATCACTAATAACAAAGGACCACAAAAAAATAAATTTAGTTTTTTTATAAACTAGACTATATTTTTTCTACGTATTTTTGGGCGCTGAAAACGTATATGACCATGAAAAAAATTATATGTGTTATACTACTACATATGCTTTATAAAAAAAATTACATATATTTTTTTATGTCCAGTGGTTTAACATTGCACATGTTAAAAGAACTATATCATAACATTGTCTGATACCCTTAACCAGACTGTTTTTCTCAAGTTTTTTAGAAATTTAATCAAATTTGACAATAAAACACCTCCCTGATCCCTAATTTGTTTCAAAACTACAGGCACAGTGGCAAAATTTTATCATAAATCTAGTAAAACCGAAAATAATCTATTTTTTTTGCAAAACTGGTAAACAAGCGTTTAAGAGGTCGTTCAATTTATAAATAGTAATAAATTTTCAATAAATAAAATGGGGGATTCAATAAGGTGGACAAAAATAATTAGTTATAATTATTTTTTATTCATAAATATAATATATTTATGAAAAAAAAAAACTAATTATAACTAATAAATTTTGTCCAACATATTAAATCCGCCATTTTATTTATTGACAATTATTTACTACTTTTAAAATGGACGACCTCTTAAACGCTTGTTTACCAGTTTTGCAAAAAAAGATTATTTTCGGATTTTACCAGCATTATGATAAAATTTTGCCACTGTGCGTGTAGTTTTGAAGCAAATTAGGGATCAGGGAGGTCTTTTATTGTCAAATTTTTATAAATCGCTAAAAAAACTTGAGAAAAATATATGAAATTTTTTTATAAAGCATGTGTATGTAGGACTATAACATTTTTGACTCTACCTGTATTATTTATATAACATTTTTAATAAAATATATCGGAAAAACACGAAAAAATGCCATAATGGAGTTTGTGGCCCTGTAAAAAATTAACTGGGGTAGATAATTAAAAGTTATGGCATAAATCATTTTTGTTTAGCAACATTTCCATAAAAAAAAAACTTTTTCTGAAATCTTGAGGATTTTTTTTTAAAGACTTTTAGGAACAAGATTTTTTTATTGCCATATTGGTTATTAGCGCCCAAAAATACGTAGAACAAATATAGTTTAAATTAATAAAAATGTTTGTAGACTTGTATGCTGGTTTTATAGAAAATTGATGACAAAAAACTGTCTTATCAATTTAAATGGAGTTTGGTTTACAAAAAATAACTTTATTTTTTTGTGGTCGTGTGTAATTATTTGAATTATAATTCATGACTTTTTTCTCTGGGTGTATTTAACCAGAAGAAAATGTTGGTGAAAACTTGACAAATTTACAGGAAATTAGTTTATATCTAAGCGCTTACCAAAAAGATGCAGCTTTAAAGCGTTTGGGCGGTAAAATGTATTGCAACTAGAATAGTTTAATTTCTTAAATTAAACTAGTCTAAATTTAAATTGGATATCTTAAAAACTACTTAAAAACGCAATTTTCGATACCATAGCTATGGGAGGTATAGTCGAGCGCGCTAGGGCGTACACTTGTCAAGTCAATTTGGCGAAGGCGATAAGTGAAGCGGACACTCCCTATAAACTGGTTTGAAGGTCAGTTAAAGCCGGTGGTTCCCTTTACTACTAGCCCACACAAGTCCTCGACTTAGGGGATGCTTAATTAAGTAGAATAGTACGAGGTTAAACAAACATGTATGCATGTATGTATACGATATTTTACCTATGCAAGGCACAGTTTTTAGGCGTGTATCCTGCCACATAACGCGCCAAAAAATAGCAAGCAAAATAAAGGTTGAATCAATGATTTACCCAATTATTAACACTAAACTAACTAAAAACCAACGAACTAATAACTCTTCTTCTTCTTTAAAATAAAGTATCGCCAACATCTCGGTTTGTTTGTAAAAAAATAGTAGGTATATTCAGGCCTGAACAATAACAGTTACCAGTAACTGGTATTGTTGTCTCTGTTAGAACCAAGATGTGCGAGTAAGATAGACGAATATTTATGTTGCCGAAGTTTTTGTCAGTTTTAACGAATGAAATGCCTATTCTAGGGCGAAGAGTTATTATTTCGTTGCTAAAAACCTAAGCGATTAAATGATATGCGTCAAATAATTTTAGTAGATAGTCAAATTCTTAGTTTAGTGTTAATGACTGGGTGAACCATCCGTAATGGTTAGTTTATCCAATCATTAACACTAAACTAATAACAACTAATAAACAAATAAAATTTTGACATTTCATTGGTCAAATTTTTAGTGAGTTTGTTGGGTATACCGTAAACCATCCATTAAAAATTAAAAATGTTATTTATGTCAATATAATTCATTAGATTATAAATTAAAAATGTATGCATTTTTATAAAGCGTTGATTGGTTTAGTATGGTATAAATTTTATATGATTCGGATATTGCTTCATTAGTATCACAATTTATATTTATGACAGTTTTCGATTTTTCATTTGGAATTTACCTGTAAAATTTCGAAATAAATTGCATATAAATCATATTACAGGATGTACCAATTTCTTACCGTCAGTAATATACACACATCGCCAAAATTCTTAATTTGAAACGCAAACAAAATTTTTTCTGAAAAATATGTGACTTCAATTCTACATTTTATTGAAATTCTTTATCACATGAAAGGTTATTTTCATGGAATGAGTACATGGCGAAAAATTAAATTTAAAAAAATGATGCAATTAATTTTTATTGAAAGATGTCCTACCCTGTTCTCAAGCAAAACATTTAAGCCCAAAACATTATTCAACCATTATGCTTCTATTGCGAAACGTAATTGGAGATAATTTCATTTTTATGGACGATAACGCCACTCCCCACCGCACAAGAAGGGTTACCAATTTGCTAAAGCAAGGGAATGGCCAGCAAACTCACCTGACATGTATCCTTGTGAGAATGTGTGGGATATGCTAAAAAGAGCTATCTTGAATAGAGATAACCCCCGTTCATCCTTTAGGAGCTAAATATTGTTAATCAAGAAGAAGAACATATCGCAGGAAGCCATTAACAACCTTTTTATTGGCATACACAGACGTGTTAATGTTTTGCTTGAGGACATACTGGTTACTGAAATTTTTTTTACATTTTGTGATGATATTTTTTAATAACAATTAATGATACAATTTTTTTCCCGGCATTGTACTCATTTTATGATAATAACCTTAAATATGATAAAGCATTTTAATAAAATGTAGAAATGAACCCACATATTTGTTAGAATAATTTTTGTTTATGTTTTAAATTATTTTGGGGAGGGGGGGCCAAGAATTTTTCCGTATTATTTTTATAGACTATTTTAAAATAAAATTTTAAATGGTTAATATCCACAGAAACATGGTAATCCATAGACCAAAATTTGTCAGTGAATAATTTTAATCTTGGATGTGCTTAAATTTAAGCACTCAAACTTGAATTAAGTATAATGTATAAAGAACTTTCACTTTCGGGTTTAGACCGTGTTAATGGATTTTCACTTTCCGACGTTTCGTCTCTTACTACTAGAGACATCTTCAGGGATTAATCTGAAACAGTTTCAGATTAATCCCTGAAGATGTCTCTAGTAGTAAGAGACGAAACGTCGGAAAGTGAAAATCCATTAACACGGTCTAAACCCGAAAGTGAAAGTTCTTTATATCTTAATGGCCGTGAAAGCTTAAAATCTAAAATAAGTATAATGTAGTTAACTCACTAAGGGCCACTTGCACCAAAAATGGTTTTTAAATACAGCACTTTTAACTATTAAGTTTAAAAAGTCCAACTTAAAGTCTATAGAGTATAGACCTATACTCGAGTTTAAAAGTTGGTGCAAGTGGTTTACGGTATAAGCATTTACAAGCGATTTCTGCACCAAAGTAGACTGCACTGATATAAAAAAATAAGTTAAAATTGAGGCCAACGTTATGTTTTCCAGAACATGTCCTGTATAATTTCATATTAAGTTATGTAAAATTTTATGGAACATATTCTATAAAAATGTAAAATAATATTTTATAACTTAACGTTGGCAATATTCTTACCTACTTTATGTTCTGTGAAAATACAGAATACAGCCTGTTCTAGAACTCGCGTACAGAAATTTGAGGGTATATTAAAAACCCTCTAGAAAATATGAAAAATGTAAAAAAAATCCATTTTCGTTCAATTGAAAAATAAGAACGCTTTAAGTGGACCAATACAGTTGCTGATGTTAAATTACCTTTAAAAGTTGAATTTGTAGCTATGGAAGCAAATTTAATAATTGCAGGTACATATTCTGTAGGTTGACATGGTGATTAATATAACATAAATATTTATTAATGTCAAAAATCCACCGCCGGATGGAGTGACCCTATAAAAATAGAATATTTGATAGCCTCTGTCGGTTTTGTCAAAATATAATAACCAAAAAAGATTCTAAAGTTGAAAGTCTCAAACAATGCACACGTCAACAATTAAAATGCAACCAGTTACTAATAAGTAGGGAAAAACTAATTTAACATCAGCAACAGGATTGGTCAGATTAAATAGCTTCCTTTTTAATTAGTATTGAAGATGGATTTTTTTGAAATATTTTTTCATATTTTTCAGAGGGTTTTTAATATACCCTCAAATTTCTGTAAGCGAGTTCTGGAACAGGCTGTATATTATATAGAACTTAAAAATATAGTTATAAGTTATGCAAAGATACATAATACATTATGTAAATCTTTAAAATACAACACTAAGTTATGTGAAATTTTACATAATTTATTGCGTAATTGTGTGATTTTACAGTTATGTACTCCGATTATACACAGATATGTCTGTGTGTAGTCGGAGTACATAACTGTAATTGTAATCACTTAATTGTAGATAATCACCAAATGCATGCATACTTTTATGTGTAGTAAAAATTTTAAGATGTTAGTTACAGTATTTTTTACAACAGATGTGTTATATGAATTACGTCTGAACAACACACTAATTTTACAAGTGTTTATAAAACAATATTGTCGGCTTTAAAAAAAAGTTCCGCAAAACAAGTAGGTATATGTTATAAGTGTACAAATAAAAATAAAATACTGTTTTCAAAACAGTTTTTGCCTTTGTACGAAGCACAATGTGTTCAGAAAAAAATATATACAAAAGCTTTAAGGAGTACATGTTTAAAGCTGTGTTTACAATTTAACTGCAATTTATTTGCAAGGGAAAATTTAAAACTAAAATGAAAAAACGTAAATTTGGCGTATAATATTTACAGTATTATTAATTTGAGCCATTTTACCTCAATGACTATTTATATCGATAAAAAATCTAAAACAGAAAATAAAATTAAAATGTTCTTATCAGGCGCACCTATTTCTAGATGCGCTGGTAAGGTATTGCGTTTAAAATAATACTTATCTGCTATATATTCTTTACCTAAAAAATATTATTAGTCAATATCTTACCAAATTCTTGATAAATCGTTAAAATAATTAAAAAAGAACGAAAAATTGAATAAAAGTTAACTTCTAACGTTTCGGGATATAATCTGATCCCGTTTTCAAAAAAAAAATATTAGTTGTTGAAAGAATTTGTGCAATATTTGGTTTTATCAATCAAAAATCATTTTAATTTTATTTTCTGTTTTAGATTTTGTATCGATATAAATAGTCATTGAGGCGAAATGGCTCAAATTAATAATACTGTAAATATATATACGCCTTAAATAAATTATAGATTCTATTGGCATATAATAGTTGTTTGCGCTTCTAGTAGAGGTAAGTGAATTTTTTTGTGTGAGGTCGTATTTTGTGGACCGAAGCGGAGCTGAGCTCCATAAACACGACCGAAGACTTATAGTCCAAGATCCCCAGACTTACGTCATTTTACTGTGGCTGGTTTTTATAAATGTTTTATACAATGTTATGAAAAACAAATATTAATTAAAAAAATTAATATCTCCAGAATATTTATACGAAGAAATAGCAGATATTAAAAAATACCATGGTATTACTTTTGTAGGATCTACCCTATTGTTATCAACCCTCCTGCGGTTTCGCAGTATTAAATATTAATATGAGTTCCCTTTTATTTGATTTTTTATTCAAAATTCCAGATTTAAATCAAATTAGATTATCTCATCATTTAAACCATTTTCCAATCTAAATATGTAAATATTCTAATCGTACTAAATTAAGGTCTCTAAAGCGACATCTTACGGCATTACACAATATACTTAGTCATAGGAAATGTCTTTAAAAGATGATGTCTTAATTATACAAAACTCGTACGTCCCGGCATGCCGGCATAACTGAATATTAATTATAATTATCTAGTAAGGTTATTAATGTTATTATACGGGGTAATTTATACGTTCTGCCATCGGTTCTTTCTTATTAATGAATAGAGATCTATGATAAAAGCAGTTTAAGGTTCGATGTATCATACATTTTATACAACTTTTAACTTCGAGAAACACGATTGATAATTCCCTCTTTTTTCCACTATTAATTTTATTAACTGAAAAGTATGCCTATGGTATGGAAGGAATTAAACTCATAAAATTAAAAAAAAAGCCAATTCACTACCGGTCACACTGATGGTAAAATTTTGAGGAAAAAACGCACTATATCATATACCATATACATTCAAAATTAAATGCATGTTTAAGTAGGTACTTTTATTTTAAATCAATTTAATTTAAAGGTGGGGTTATTTATGGATGGCTCCTTATATTTTTTTTAAAGATAAACAAGAAAATAGGCTAATCAAGGTTGTTTTTGAGAAAATTTTAATAACTTGGCGGGTCTTTTTGTACTATATCCAGACTCACGAATTAACCCAAAAGAACTGGAGGTTCTTTTCTTATCAAGTAAAAAAGAACATAATTTATATATATATTTATAACAACAACAAAAAAGACTCACTTTTTTGAGATTCTAAGATACAAATTTTTAAATACATTATTACAAACTAAACTGAAAACGAGGGAGAATCAGCAGAACCGACGTAATTTTTGATAAAAGGCGTTGAAACCACTGTACATCAATTCCAGGGCTAATAAATCTGTCAATTTCAAAGTGCACTAGATATTTTGGTGTCATACATACCTCCATGCACTTGTTTTAAGGCGGTTATCTTTTTAAATCAAATTCAATTTGACATTTTCAAACACTTAATAATTTAGGTGCCTAAAATTAAACGTATAAAGTGATTGTGACTCGTGTATCTAAGGGTGACTTGTGTATCTAAGTTTTGAAATAGATTTTTTAAGATTTGAAAAGGTACCTCGTTGTAGCAAGTGCATACAAGTATGAGACCTAACAAAAAATATATAAGGTGTCTTTCTCTAGCAGAAACCGAATAGAGAGAGGAAAAAGTTATATCGTCCTCAGGCAAAAGATTTGCGGACTTTTTCATGAGTCAGCGGATATTTAGCGGGCCTTTTTTTCGCATTTATATCCGACTTTTTACTAATATTTACTAATAAACGAACTTCTTAAAGTTTTCCCTGTGTAGACAAAAAACTACTTTGTTAAAAATGTACTCATTTTTAAAAAAAAATTAATGTGCGTCATATTTTTCCATTATTTAACAGGGACAGATTAAACTATAAATAATTTATCCATTTTATAACTTTTAACAGAAGCCAGATATTATTGTGCCTGACTACGTTTTTTAGAAATCGGACTTTTTTTGTCTTTGGACTTTTTCACGAGGGTCAGCGGTTTTTGTTTGGGTTTGTAATTGACACGTTGACTGGCCTATAATCATTCGTGTTGTTATTGCCAAGATTTTAATTAGTAGAACATTAAGTTTTCTTTGTCGGTTAAATGGTTCAATCTATTTATGAAATTCTGCAAAATTTGCTCTTTAATTGCTCCAATTGTCTAAATTAACTGCATCAATTTAAAACTGCGTTTCTCTGCAGAAATAAATTCGCCACACTGCTCTGACATTTTTACTTTCTTCTTAATAACAAATATTGTGCACTTATTTGTATTTATCAATTCTTTTGATGTAGTGCAGTGTTCTTTATGCACCACTCACCAAGTACGACTAATATTCGGTCAAGTGACAATAAATCACAGTCGGTCAAACCAATAGAGCTCTGTACAACTAGAATTATGAAACAGAAGATGTCTACCCTATCTCTATGTCATTTGTGCACGACACGCCACTACCAACTTAAATAAATTAAAAAAATATTGCATTTTTTTCAATTTTTATCAACAATTACAGTTGATTCTTGTAAATAAGGCTAAAGAAATGAATATTTTTTGTCAAGAAATAAAACTGATGATTTAATAGTAAAATAAAGAATGAAATATAAATCCTATTAACTGTTCTTAGGTTGGTTGCCTAATCTGTTTATTTATTTACAAAACATAACCTCAAATATGAAAAGGTAAATATGAATTTATTTAATGTTTATCATATTTATTATTAACTATATATTATTATTATATATTTTAATATCGTTACCAGTTTCTACATTTCAAGAAATTCATTTTATGACGAGCGTTATTTCTGTCATAGCTACCAAAATGCCAAGATGTTTTTACAAGGGTTGCAAAAGTCCAAACGAATTTCGCCTAGGCTTTAAAGAAAAAACTTACCTTTGGTAAACAATATTTAAATATCGAAACTCGTAAAAGTACTATAATAGTCAATAAAAATACAATATTTAGTAAAACACAAAAAACTGAAATCAAAATAATATCAAATGCAGCTCACACAATGACAGTGGCTAAAGAAAATGGAGTTACAGTGCAGCCAACATAAAACCTAGAAGATTTTTTTTTCTTTATGTTGGTGATATTACTTCTATCCTTTTTGGGTAGAACTTTTGTCTCTGTCTATTCTAAATGGAGAAATCTCCATTGCGTACTTACTAGCCGCTTAATTCTGTGCATTAGGGTGCCCAGGACCTACGGAATTATCCCACCCCCCAAAATTGTTCCTTTAGGTGAAAAAACAACTCTGATTTTTTTTAGATTTTTTAAAAAATATTTAGAGGTTCCGCCCAACGCTTTTTTAATGAGAAAATCATGTGAAGGGTTTTTATTTTTTAAGGATATAACAACTTTGATATTGGCATTAATGGAACAAAAGAGTGTTTCTGGATAATAAAGGAATATTCTCAATTTTTATGCCCCTCTAAAAAAATAAAACGGATTTTTTTATGGGGTAAAAATGCTAAAAACTGACACATGAGGTTAATAAAGGATAGAAAAAAATGCACATTTTTTTCAAAGAGTTCTTTTTTTCTAGGGTATTTTTTGATATGTCCGATTTCAGGGCTTATATTTTCTTTTTTGAAAAAAAGTACAGGGTGTCCAAAAAATAATTAAATATCTAAATAAAAGTTTAAAAAATGGATTAAATTGCAATAAAATATCAATTTTGTAGCAAATAAATAAAAAATGTTTTTAAAATGCCTTGTAGTATGTTATATTATGTAATAAAACACATTATATAAATTTTTTTTTCACAAAACGTGTAGGACGTTTATTTTTAAAAATCTGAAAAAAAAATCTGTTTCTCGTTTTAGGACGATAACCAAAAAACACTTTTTGTTCAGACATCACATATTACTCAATAACTCTGTACATGATGACTGGTAACTTACAAAACTACAATGACTGGTAACTTACAAACTCCAATTTATCACTCGAATACAACGTAACTTATAAACTAATTTTGTTCACTACTAGCTTTAGAACATACCATTATTTATCATGTTTTCAGACTGTAAAATTAATTTTCTTCACCTATAGCAATAATATTTTTTTCTCTCCTAGTAGGAGTAAATTTTATAAACAATTGATTTCTGTCACTTTAGATGTTTCAGTTCTTTGTGCAGTTTTTACTAATTAAACCCAATAAAATAGGTTTAAATAAGTTTTTATTTATTAAATATAATTTATTATAATTATTACCAATTAATACAATCAATAATTAGCTAAATATTATGAAAAAAAAAATAAAAAAGACTAAATTTTTAAATGTCAGTTCAAAGTATTTATTTGGAAAAATGTCACTGATTAAGGCTACTTGATTTTTATGAAAATTTCAAGAAATAGCATGTCTGTTAATAATCTATTTTATTATTTGAATAAATAGAAGTATACAAAGCTTTGGGAGATTTTTTTATTTATACAGGGTGATCAATAACTGGCATGCATAAATTTAAGAGTTGATTGTACATCTAAAAATATAAAAAAAGTTGTTATAAAGGTTGGTTCGGAAATGAGCCCTAAGGGAGCTACAACCCTTTAAAACTGTAATAAAACTAAGGTTTTTAATTAATAACTCTGGTACCCTTTAAGCTAAATCGAGGAGCTTTTGCATGTATACTTGTATAAATAAGGGCAATAAGTTATTGTTAATCTATTTTTTTGAAATTATTCAGAGGCGTGCCTAAACGGACAAAATATGTGGGGCTAACACATTTTTGCCCCTTCTCCTTGAGTAAAAATACATAAAAAAAGGTCATATAGTGTAAAACTGTAGGAGCAACCGTTTTCAAAAAAAAAATGCAATTAAGAGAAAGTATAATTTTGTGCCACCAAAAACGTTACTTTTTAAAAGGATATTACTCCTTTAATATTAAATTTACGTGTTTAGGTGACGAATACTTTTTGCCCATTTAATATGTCATCTTCGAAGGGCCATAGCTCCATTAGGGCTCATTTCCGGACCAACCTTTATGGAAACTTGTTTTCATATTTTTGGATGTAGAATCGCCTATTAAATTTTGGCATGGCAGTTACTGATACTTTTTTATTGTTTTTATTATTTTATTATTTTTATTATTTTATATATTTTTTTCTTATATTTTACATACAAATTTAATTTTAGTGGAAAGGATTGTTTTGTTGGCATCAGTATTCTTTTAATGATTGGAAAGTGGAATTAATTAAAGAAGATTTCAGTAAGTAAAGCTTCTTGTAGTGCTTGGAGCACTCTTGATGCATCCAAAAGTCGTAGCAAAGCTTTTTATCGCTGATTCTGTTTGCCATTGTTCTCGCTTTGCATTATATTGCTTAATTTAATTTGGTGAAAATTTGGAAAAGTGCCTTGGAGTGTATACGACTTTTTAATTAGTTTAATTGGATTAATTAAGAGAAATACGAGAAAAGTCGGAGATAAAAATTTCACTCAACAAACAGGAAAAGTTTTCAAATTGTTCAGCTTACAGAATTAAAAGTATTTCTCTAATCCAAACTAGTTTCTATAAGTTTAACAGTTTTCTTGCTCACATCAATCAAGTAGGCTTAATTTGATTAAATTACCTGCAATTTAAAACGTAAAAAAGAACATTTATTTTAACAAAAATAAATAGATTTTACTGAATATATTTTTTTATCCTACACAAGGTTAAAATCCTTTTTTCTTGAACTTGGGGCCGGAAAGTGCTTTTTTCCAGGCTAGACAAGAAAAAAAAATATTAAGAAATAGCGCAAAATATTTAACTCATTTTTTAGCAAAATAAACCATTTTTTTAGTATTTTAGGTTGTATAATTTTATTTTATTTACAAATAATTTAGGCTATGGCATATTTCGTTAATACTGTACGCATTTATAGCCATTTTAGTGCCTTATAGTTGATAACAACTTGTCATTAATTTCTTGACATATTTGCCAAATGCTCACTGAGTCTTACTCGATTTAGTACATAACTTTTTTTATACCTTAAATATTTTGTATGTTTTTTTACTATTTTTTTGAGTAGGATAAAAACAATATGTAATCCACGCCGGAAAAGTGGTTTTCTGGATCTCGAGAAATGGCCAGGCTCCACATGTTTCGCCTGTCCATGTTTTCTCTCGACCCAGGAAACAACCACTTTCCCATCTACACTGAAAAAAACGTTGGTATTTTTACAAAAAAAAATGCTAACATTATTGCAGCGATTTTATATTGTTATATCGTAAAATCAAAAGTAAGTTTAATAAAAACGCAATATTATTGTGGATTTACGAAATTTTGCAAAAATACTCAAACATTTTACAAAAAAATACAAATGTTTTAGCCTTTCACAAAAAAAAAACATTTAAAATTACAAAGACGTGTTGTAAAAATACGAAATAATCTCACAAATTATTATGTAATATCACAGGTAAATGTTTTGAAATTACAAAAAAATTATTTTTATGAATTTACAATATTACAACCCCATTTAGTTAAATTACAAAGTTGATATGTAATATTACTAGCAAAATCGGTGGCATTAAATAACCAACGATATTGTTAGTAATTTCACAAAACAATTTTTAGAGTGTAGGATTACAATATACTATTAATTTTTTTTTTTGCACGACCAGGACTAAAATTTAAATTTACGCTTTCATTTTCGGGACTAAACTTGCCGTTTTTCTCCCAAAGGAAAAAAAATCACGGCAACCTTGATAATATTAAAATATTATACATACTATATGCTTTACTGGAACAAAAATTAGCTTTGGTGATGGTTTGTAATAAATTAGCGATTCAAACGAATTTATTTGATTTTAGCAAAGAAAACCTTTAAAAATACGAAAATAAAAAAACCCGATTTTAGACGCATGGTTTTTAATTTTAATTTTATCTACCTACCTAAATTATGTTTGGTCGTGCAAAAAATAGTGTATATACCTCAGGACTAAACGTGGCTCGCTACGCTCGCTAAGGAAACACTCATGCGTATATAAATAACTGTTTATAGCAAGGAAAATAATAATTTAACTGACATATGTTTTACTAATATATTATTAAAATTTAATGACTTTTAGATTTTGTGCTTTATAAAATTACTTTTATAAAGCGAAAATATATGGAATTTTTTTAAGGAATATTTTTCGTTAATGTATCATGGAAAGCAAGGATGCATTTAATTTTTATGTCCCTTATCCCCAGCTACATTTAATGATCATAAATTATAGGGGTCACGTGGCACGTTTTAATCAGAAGTCACTCAAGAGGGTCTTTGATTTAATGGTCGTAACTTGTCCGCCATTATCATAGGGTAGCAGAGAATGATTATACTGGTTAGCATGGTTTTATTCTGAATATAAATTTGCACAAACAGAAAACGTTTGCATGCTAAAATATTAAGCATCTATAGATTTAGGTTCTGCAGCGTTCTACAAATATTTAAATGTAATTATAATACTAATCAGTAAAAAAAAGCAAACATTTGGCTTAATTTATACAAGAAATACAATAATTAATTTTCAAACACTCACTGTTATTGAGGTTTTACATTTTTATTTGCCTAAATGGTACACGGTAAAAATAAATTACATTAAATTACATAGTCCGTAAATGGTAATATGTTGCCATAGACCCGAATGGTAAAAATTACATAGTCCTTAATGGTAATGTTTTGCGTAGACCGGAACAGTAAAAATTACATAGTCCATAATAGTAATATTTTGCATAGACCGGAACGGTAAAAGTTACATAGTCCAGAATGGTAATATTTTGCATAGACCGGAACGCTAAAAATTACAGTCCAGAATGGTTTGGGCTTGAAATTTGAAAAAAATATTTACTACTTAGAAAATGTTTGTTCCAAATTACAAGTCTCTGTGTCAAAGCTTTTTTGAAATATCGTAGATTAAAGTTTATTTGGTTTAATAAACCAAACAATTTGCACCCTTAATACGAGTATAAACTGCTTACATCTATTGGTTGATAAATATCGTAATTTATAATGAACGTAAATTTTAGGCCACAAATAAAGCATTTAAATATCGTACATAAATAATATTTACCTTTTTTTACACTTTTAACACTTTAACCTAGCAGCATGCGTCGCTATCTCTCTAACAATAACAATATTAAACGGTCCGTCTTATGATGCGACCCCTTCTTGGTTATTGTCCAAAGCGCACGCGCGTCTTAAAATAACATAGCCCGACATTTTAAAATCATGTAAAAATATGTAAATCAATGTAAATATATTTTTTTACATTATTTTACATTCTTTTACATTATTTTACATTATATTACATTATTTTACATTATTTTACATTCGTTTACATAAATTCATGAATTATGCATAGTCCGGAATAGTAAATTTAAAATTCCGTACTAGGTAAATTCATGTATTTTTACATTATTTTACATGCAGTTTTTACAGTGTACATACCTTTTACTTGTAAGCCTACGATATAATGGGTTTAAACAATTTTTTATTTATTTATTTGATCAATATTAATAAAAAAAACCTAGGAATCAGTTCTTCGTCATTTCATTCTCATTCTATTATTTTGCATTTTTTTAGACAAAAATATTTTTTTTGCACGACCAAGACTAAAGCCTAATTTTACGCTTTCATTTTCGGGACTAAACTTGCCGTTTTTCTTCCTAGGGAATAAAAATCACGGCAACCTTGATAATATTAAAATATTATACTTACTATGTGCTTTGCTGGTTCAAAAATTAGGTTTGGTAGTGTTTTGTAATAAATTAGCGATTCAAACCAATTTATTTGATTTTAATAATGAAAACCTTTAAAAATAACATTGTTATAACAATTTATACATAACTTAAAATTTATCATCTTCGTCCATTTTTTTGACGTTTGTGTCAACCATATTAAAAAACAATTGAAATCGCGATAGACATGAAACTGACTTTTCGCAATTTACAGGCATCTTTGGTCCTGCAAAAAATAGTGTATTTACCTCAGGACTAAATTTGGCTGTTTTAGTCCCTTGCATTTCTGTTTAGCTCCCTCGCTACGCTCGCTCATGAAACACTAATGCAGCGGGACTAAAACAGCCAGTTTAGTCCCTTGGTATATAAATAACTATTTTTTTCATTTGGCTCAAAATTTCCTAAAACGATATTCTTCTTACGTTAAAAAGGAAGCAAAATTAAACTGATTTAATACGCTCCTAGAAATAATGGAATTGGAACTATTTCAAATGACGAAAATTCTAAGATAATGAAGGAGAAATTTTCTCGTTAAAAGCTTTTTTAAGTAGAGAATAATAGTTTTTGTAAAACTTTGCCAAGTTTTCTCATTTTGTTTTATCAAGTAAAAAAATATCATTAGTATTTGATCCTGTCTTTCATTAAAACTCTACGTGATTTTCTTGGAAAATATATTTAAGAAATTTATGAAAATGATGCAAAAAAAAGAAAAAATAATGTTTTCCACTAAACGTGTTAAAGTCAAGCGTGCAATCATATCACTTTAATGCTGAGAATGCAAGATGTTTATATATATGAACCTATTTTTAAATTTTTTGTACCTTTCTGAGAGAATTTTTTTTGGCTGTTTTCGTATTCTATAGTATATTTTCATATATTTAGAGTAAATTATCTGAGCAACTGTCTTGGTTATATGTTTTACATACCTATATATTATAGCTTTCCTAAAATAATGTGAAGATGTCTAATGCTATTTACTTGTACATTTTCATCACTTTATTTTAGTTTTAGCTTATTGCATTATTTATTATTGTATAAAAAAGCTGCAAAACAAAGGCCATCAATTCAATCAAATTTTGTGTCTAAAATAGGGGATTTCATACTGGATACATATAAAATACAAACAAACAAATAGAATCAAAAATATTTTAAATATTTTACTAAAAGAAAAAACTTATAAAACTTTTGAAAACAATACCATGAAATCTATCCTGTTTTATGGTAGTTGTAAATACATTAAGCCATAAAGTTATACATAACAAGTGTACTTATTTTATGCTTTATTGTATATCTAAATCTGTAGTTGGGAACTTTTTGTTTCTACCCCTCCCTCCCAACCAGAAAAAAAAATCTAGCTGCATTACTGACTCTACCTAGTCTACCTATTCAGTGTTTTAATAGAAAAAAGTCCGTCTGTCCGTCCTTCTGTCCGCCCGTCTGTCCGATGTCACAATTTTTGTAGACACGATAACTCAAGAAAGAATAATCCGATCGACTTGAAATTTTTAGGAAAAATCAAGTTCTATGAGGGAAAGATCCCTATTGTTTCTGAAAGTAAACCTACCAAAAACTAAAAATTTATGGGGGGTTAAAAAATCGAAAAAAGCTGAAAGAAAATTCCGATTAACGTAACTTTTTCAGGAAAATTACTTTTAATATAAGGATCAATTCTAAAAATTTAAAAAGTAATGCCCCCAAAAAAGTTATGGGGGGTTAAACTTAAAAAAAAACTATCACTTATTTTTTTTTTTAATTTTTTGTTTTTCGCAAAAAGAAAATAAAAAAAATAAAAATTTTGCAATTTTTTTAAAGTTTTTTTTTTAATTCAAAATTTTTTCGTTTTTCGAAAAAAAAAATGTTTTAAAAAATAACTTTTCTTATTATTTTTTTTTTTTTGAAAATTATTTTACTTGATTGTTAATTAATTTTTTTTTTAAGTTAATATGTATATTTCTATTAATTTTATTGTAAAATAAAAAACATTAAATCAAAAAAAAAAAAATGTTTAAAATGCTCAACATTTTAAAATTACAAATCGGTTAAAAATGGACTAATTAAAAAAAAAATAAATAAATTTCATATTGAATGGGTACGATGAGTTGTACATTGTAGAATGTACAAGTATATAACATTTAAAAAGAAACAACAATTAAAATTTTAACGATACCTATAAATAATATCAGATAAAAATAAATTGAAGAAATTATAAATGTTTTGTTCATTGTAAAACACATGTTCGAATAATTATTATAATTGGGAATTGTACATATATTTATTGTTGTATTGAAATACCAGTTTAAGACACATAAACTCATCAATAAAAAACTTTTTTAATCGCTTACTAGCATGCTGATTCTCGGCAAGAGGTAACATTTATGGATATATTAAAAAAAACATGCACTATGCCAGAATTTGTTTTTCCGCGGTCACGACATCCTCCGACTGTGCTAATCAGTCAAAGTTTTGATTTTTGAGTAAAATTTAAACAATTCTAAGGATTTTATAAATCCTACTTTTTTTTATTTTGGTGGTAAAATTTTGGTGTAAAAGAAAGGTTCCTAATACACTTTGTAATGAAGTAAATACTCCATTACTAAAGGACGTGCCCAAGTAATGTCAAAGAGCGCATACGCACCGACGGAGAACCGAAGGATTCCGAGAAAAGGCCTTATAAGCAGGTGTAGCCACCAATTCGCTCTCTTATTTTTCTGTACTCCGATCCGAAACCGAAGCCGAAGCCGAAGTCCCGCCGTAGTACCAGGAACAGGTGAGTAAAAGGGTCCATAACCAAACCGTATCTTTTAATCGTAAACTTTTTACGTGAACACATCCTGTCACCGAGTGAGCTACGAGACCGTTGGTATCGGCCACTCTTTAAAAGGTCGTGTTAACAATCTATCGCGGAAACACAGCCCGTTACTAAGAGTGCTACGAGACCGTTGGTATCGGCCTCTTCTTAAAGGCTCGTGATCGCTAATTCCGATAAACGGTTTCAAAGGGACCCCCTTTACTCTAAAAGTCGACCGAGACCCGTCCCGACTCCTGTAAGCCTGTAGAAGTCCCTCAAGATGAACTGACTTGTACATAATATTATTTTAGTATTATAATTATTATTAGTGTTAAATAAAGCGTTTTTTTTTTTCTTTAAATCTGTATTTAGCTTATTTGAACAGTTCTGTCTCGTATTCGAAGAGTAAACTTCTCAAATTTGGCGCCTGAGTAAATCCGCATTTCCGTATTTTCCGATAACCTTTGGAGGTTTAGACCCCCTTACAACTTAAAAATTAAAATTGACTTATTAAGAGGAGTTTAAACCTGAACTCAAAAAAAAAAACATGCAAAATCTCATATTTTTAGCTTAAAACCTTATACAAAAGTCGCATTAGTAAACTATTTCATGCACACATATGGTATTCAACACATTAGTTTAAGTGTTCTAGGAACCTTTTTTTATACAATTTAAGCAATTTGACCACCAAAATAAGAAAAAAGTAGGATTTATTAAATCCTTGAAATTGGCTAAAGTCTGAAAAATCAAAACTTTGACCGATTCGAGCAGACGGAAGATATCGTTACAGGTAAAAAAGCTCTTTACACAGTTTGTTTTACGCCAAAAGAAAAATGTTTATCCCTGATTCAAAGGCGATTTCGAAAAAATTGGTTTAACGATCCACTCTAATAAAAAATACTTTTACCTATATTAGAAACGAAAATAAAAATGTAAAGATATTAAAAAAGAAAATTTCCCTTGACAATTCCTTTTTGCAATTCCTTTTCAGTATTTTTTTCTGCTACTGTTTAATCTATTTTTTTGCTCAAATAAAAATAATGCAAAACAATTTAAAATTATATTACGACCATTATAAGGTCTATAGACTAACATTTTTTTAATTACACATTAAGCATAAACAAAAGATTAAGTTTAATTACCCACTGTTGGGGTCTGGAAAATATTATTATGTATAACTAACAAATATATAAATATGGGGGACATACTTTGAAAATGTAAATCAAAATTTTACAATTTCCCCATAAATACGTAACACTAGCAGTCAAAACCACCTTAAAAAAATTGTGTGAAAAAACAAACCGTTTTTATTTATTTTTTTTAATAGTAAACAGGGTTTCTCTTACCCTCGAAAGTCATTGTAACGATAAGCACTACTCGCCCCCTTTACGTGTTTTAAGTATGGCCCCATGCTGCATTCTAAAATAAAAAATTAGCATACTAAAATAACAAGTCGTGCAGATATGTAATGTTACGCATTTCATTATACAGGGTGATGATGAAATCGTAGTTTTCGTTCTTGTGTCATAAATTATTATTTTTTTCTGTGTTAATTTTTTAAGTCAAGTAGGTTTACTTTGTGATTTTTCAAAGTAGTTAAAATCCATATTTTAACTAATTTTACGGTACTAATAATAAGGCGGCGGAAGTTTTGCATGGAAATATTTTACGCTCATTAAAAGCCTTTAGAGCTGCCAAACAGTTTTAACTTATTAAAAGGGGCAACTTGGTTATTAGCTAGTATAGGAATTGCTTATAATGTAGTAGATTTAATAAATAGCAAGCTTAAACTACAAACTACCTGTACAGGTAAAACTTTTAAATTTATGGCAAAACTTTTCTTAAATACGATCGTAATGTGCTTTACCTCCAGGTATGTATAGGAGAAAAATCCCAAAATGTCTAGTTGTTATCCGATACTGGAAAAGAATGCAAGATCGATTTTTTGTAAAAAAAATAATTTTTAGCAACAGAAAAAATATAATGGAAATATAAATAAAAAATACACACAAATTATTGTCTATTTGTATATAAAATATTTAGTTTAACACAAACCTGCAAAAGGCTCCTGTGATTTTGGAGGAAGTGTAAAATGTATGCAAAAAATTACCGCGAAGACCATTACCGCGCAGTCTATTACCGCGATCGCCATTACCGCGACAAGCCATTACCGCTCATGTCCTTTACCGCGAAGGCCATTGCCGCGCAGTCCATTACCGCGAACGCTCTTTACCGCGTATGACTTTTACAGCGAAAATCGTTTACAGCGCCATTTTTTATATACTATTTTAATTTTATGTAAGGGTGTTTCCGTGGGTTAATGACAGTTTCGTTTGGTTAGTTTTGGTTTTGGTTCGTATTTTTATTGATAAAGTGCAGGGCCGTAGAGAAGAAGATTTGGTGGGGAGGGAGAAGGTAAAAAATTACAACTTTTTTGAGCCAAATTTTTTCCGCTAAAAATACAACTCCTCCAGAAAAAAGCTTTATCCGTGACAGTTTTCACCCCTAACCAAAATTTTAATGACTAAAAAAAAGGTCCTTACCTCCAAAAACAAACTTTATCCTTGACAGTTTGTACATGTCCTAGGATCCTCACCTTTTTGGTGAAAAATACAACTTCGGACAGAATTTTTTTAAAGGAAACTAGTCATGTCCACAACCCGGACCCATCAGCTGTATCATGAAGAACTGTTTGATTGTTTTCTGCAAGATATTTCTTTTTTTTTTATTTATTTTTTTTTCTGCAAAAAAAATTAAAATAATTATGCGCGATAATGGTTTTTGCGATAAAGTCAATTCGCGGTATTGACCCCCTCGCGGTAATTTTCTTCGCGGTAATGGCCTTAGCAGTAAATTCCATGTGCGGTAAAGCCCATACGCGGTAAATGTGGCGTGGTAATGGACTGCTCTGTAAAGACCCCTACCCAAAAAATATAGTCCGGTTTACTTGCAATAAATTGCATAATATTATTTTTTTAGAACATATATTGCTGCAAATATAATTCAAATGAATGGCCTTTTACTTAAATCAGTAATAATTCAAATCCATTTAGCAGTTTTCGAAATATTTTAATTTTAAATTGCATCAGTTTCTTAGTTGGAAGAAGTCCGTTACTCAGTAGTTTATGTCGCGACATGTCGTAAGCTACACTGAAAAAATATGCTTTTACTGCAAAGGATCCTTTTTTTTAGATTTACTGATACAGGCCAACTTTTTATGAAAAACAATGTTTTTCTTTGCAGGGTTGGTGTTGTTTTAATGCGGATAAATGATATTTTTTTAATTTTCATAGTCTTTAAAATATTAATTTTTCTTCAAAAATATAATAATCTCATACTGACAATATGTATCCTCTTTTGATGGAAAATCAGATATTAGTAGTTTAGATTCTATTAGAACACGTAAATACTTTGCTTCGAAATATAACTTGACTGAATTTAAATAATGATGTATTTAAATTGTTTGAAGAGATTTTCCAATAAGTATAAACTTTGGTAGTGGATACAAAAGTACAAACTTTATTTTAAATCTTTGATGTATACTTTCTTATAAAGAAAGTATTGTGATAGAAGAAAAAAGCAAACAATTTTTTACCTAAATCATCTTATTTTTTCCTGAAACGCCGATAGGTAAAAATGGAAAGTAAAATATATTAAGACTATTAAAATTGATTTTTACCACTCAAATCCTACTAACAGCAGCTCTGGCCATTTTGCCTTCTTTAAAATTACTCCTTGTATTAGTCAGATACTACCGTACTTAATATAAAGTTAATTAGGTACTTAGTGCAACTGCCAGGAGTTTATATTTTTATATCTGCTATAAAAATTGGATAATGTTGAAGCAGTTTCTGCCTGCGATACGATTTAAAAAGATAAAAGGCTTTTATAATTTTTTTTTTCATATGCATTTTAGTAATTTTTGACTAATATTAGATGTCTGAAATATTCAACTTTTACGCTGGAACGATAAGTATCGTTATCGCGAGTAGGCGAGAGGTAGGCCATAATGAGAGGCCTCTCGTTATCGTTTGTGCGAGACGATAATTTTTGAACTATCGCATCGTAGTTGCGATACGAGAGGTATTTATTGGCTATAACTATCGCTTTAGGCGGCAACACTACCCCTTAGGCAAATCACCCGGTGAAAACTAACAGGAGTGTTCTGCTACCATCCACAGAAAAAAAGGTTATGTTGGCAGAAGATAATAAATTATCTTGGATTTATATTATCTTAAATCGAGGTAATAATCTTCTTTTAAGATCATGTATCCTCGGTTTAAGATTATGATGACTTTGGTTTCCTTTAATTATTCTCTTGGTAGAAAAATCCTTGTGTCAAGGATTTTTTCCTTAAATGCATGACATTTAAAATAGTAACAGAATCAAGAGTTATTATCTTGACTCAAAGCCCCTGTTGTTTTATGGTAAAGAGTTTGCCGGCCTCACCCCACGTAGATATACAGTAGACTCGCCTGTTGTTGGCTGGCAGACAATTTGCGCAGTAGTTCAAGAAATGCTCGGGAGAGAAGTTAGGTTTTTTTTTTGCCGTCAGTTGTCTTTAAAGGTGTATCATTGTTTTTATCTGCTTTAAAATTGACAAATTTGTATCTGTTACCCTCAAACGATGGGGATTTTCAAATTTACTTAAAAAAGGGTAGGTAGCTTTAAATAATTTATACCTATAAGCGCCATTTTGCAATGGCGTTGCAACATGTTTTTCTTCAAAAACAAGTGCTTTTTCCTACGACGGCCGATGAAACCAAATTTCACACGATTAACAGAGTAAGAAAGTAACATATTTCATAGGCGTGCGAAATAATATTATACGTGTGTGGGAATTTTTTTTCAAAATATTTGCCATTCTATTAACCCTGGAACCTGACTGTGGGGTCAATATGATCTTGAATGAAGAGAATTATAATCTTGATTTAAGATTATATTATCTTAAACCAAGACTTGGTGTAAGTTAATATGATCTTGGACTTTTTTAAAGATAATATGAGCTTAAATCAAGATAATTACATACTTGGTTTAAGATAATATGATCTTAAATAAATGGTTTAAGTGGCTTTGATTTAAGGAAATGTCCTTAAATCTAGGACCTTAAATGCCAAGATCACGACGGACTTGATCCAAGACAGTCATGGCGTTTAACATATCGAAAGCCATGGCGGCCTTGGTTCAAGATCGTTTTGCTTTGATTCAAGATATCCTTTTTTTCTGTGTCCATTAACCTTTAAAAAATCAGCCCGTGTAAATTTATTGCAATTTACATTTATTATTTGACTGGACTATTACTGAAATAGAAATATAAATATATATTCAACATTAATAGTTATAAAATAAGTATAAAAGAATATTACTTAAACAATATAATATTTTTTTATTATGCTTTAAAAACTAAATCAAATAGAATAAAATGTATTTTTTGCACGACCGGGTAATTTGACGTATTTACTATCCTAATTATGACAGCAGTAGGTTATGTTTACAAATTGCTGATCAGTAAGTAAATTACTTACCGATCGGGAGGAGGTAAGTAAATAATAATCTAATTTTTAATTTTGAAAGCTTTAAATTAGTTTTTATTAAAGTCAAATATAAAATTACAGTGGGAACAATAACTGTTAAACGATATTGGACTATTTAGGTTTCTTCTTCGAACTAAATAATTATTTATTAATAAGCCAACAGTAACATTTCTATGTTTTTACATATTTTTTCACTGCATCATATGTTGAAATTTTTTCAACTATTTTCATACTGATCTTTGGATTTTTCGGGTATAATGAGAGAGAGTTTCTTGACTACAAAGACCGTCAGAATTAGGTTTACAGTTTTTTGACGATTTTGGGAAATTCGAAACTAGAGTATAATATTATTCTAGCGCAGGCGCTGTGAATAATATAATAAACCAAATTAATTGAAAATAAATATAACGTTATAACAGGTTAAGAAAATAAACTAGCTTATTTAAACCTTTTTCATATACAAAATTTTAACGTAATGAATATAATTCTTTTAATGGATTAATATATGTTATTTTTGTTGGATTATTTTTATGTGTTTATAAAGTTTATAAATTCTTTGAAGTCAATAGATTGCTATCGTTAAAATATCAATTTAAAATCTAAATGCTACAAATCTTTTAGACGAGATCGCAATTCCTGCATTTATTACATTTTGAGAAGCATGTATAATACGAATAAATAGGGTATCTGATGCAAACATGGATGGTGTTGGACCATATATTATAGAAAAAATTCTCCAGAGCATAAAGATTTTATAATCTAAAAATGACCAACAGTCAGTAGTAGTTTTTAGCTAGACTATTATAATATATTTTTTTCACTACTAGCTTTAGAACATACATATTTATCATGTTTTCAAACTGTGAAATCAATTTTCTTCACCTATAGCAATAATAATTTTTTCTCTACTAGTGGGAGTAAATTTTATAAACAGTTGATTTCTGCCACTTTAGATGTTTCAGTTCTTTGTGCAATTTTTACTAATTAAACCCAAGAAAATAGCTTGAAATAACTTTTTATTTATTAAATATAATTAATTATAATTATTACCAATTATTACAATCAATAATTAGCTAAATATTATGAAAAAATTTAAAAAAAAACTAAATTTTTAAACTTCAGTTCAAAGTATTTATTTGAGCAAATGTCATTGATCAAGGCTACTTGATTTTTACGAAAATTTCAAGAAATATAATTTCTGTTAATAATTTACTTTATTATTTTAATAAAAATAGTTAAATAGTGCTAGTATTGAAAAAACTAAAATCCAAACTACGGTAGAGAAGACTATTATAGCCTCGCACTCTTAAATCCCTTGCTGCTATGCTCGGCTATAAAAAAATCTTCTCTACCTTGGTATATAATTACTATTGTATTGTTATCTATGCATAATAATCATATTCATACATGTAGACATTAGCTAGCAAGAATATAGTTTTATTTTTTTAATTATTTTTAATTTTTTCTGGTGTGTTTATATTAAAAATTATGTCTGTTTATTTTTTATTAGTAAAATTATTATTTATCATTAATAAAATAATACCATTAATATTTGTTTGACAAATTCGAATTTAATTGTCAAAATGTACCACATATTCAACTGGTATCTCATATTTCAACTGATTTCCCAATTAAACGATAAAACAATAAAATTACAATAATCAAAGTTAATGAAATCAAAATACTATAGCCCGTTTAATTATATAAAATGATAAAAGCTAAGCAGCGACTGCTTTACCAGCGACATCAAGCACCTACTAATATTTTTTATTCTATTTTTCAAAAATAATAATAATTCTATTTGTCAAAAATAATAATAATTCTATTTTTCAAAAATAATAATAATTCTATTTTTCAAAAATAATGATAATAATTTTGATTTCGCAAGGTTTACTTTAGAACAGCCAAAGAGATACTGTTGTATGTAGCACGATACAAAGGCGAAAAGTTGAGTTTTTAGGGCGATTGCCATCCAAGCTCGGAGAGCGAGGTTGGCAACCGTAAACGCCATAAAAATAGCTTTTGTCCGAGTACACTATTTTGCTTTCCCATTTAGAAAATTTTCAAAATTTTGGAAAGCCTTGTATTCGTACAAAAATTTTCAATTTTGTGTATTTTTGCGTTTTATGACGTTTTATGTCGATATAAATCAATTTCGAGCAAAAAAAATTATCGCTCGGTCGGTCGATCGGTCGCTCGGTCGATCGTGAAATCTTGTGGTCACGATAACTTAAGAACGCTTGAAGCTAGAGACTTGAAATTTGGCATACAGGTATGTTACCAAAAGTTCTCGCTCGGGATTGTTTTTGGTAAACATAAACAAATGGGGAAAAATACATTTTTTTAGAAAAATTTGAAAATTGCTATATATGGGTTTTTGAGGTTGCTGAAATTGAATATGATAAAAAAAACTTTTCTAATTCCACCCCCAAGGGGATGAGGGGGTAAATATTTTTCAATATTAATATTTTCTTCAAAATTGGTAAATAGGGGTTTTTGGGGTCGACGAATATGAATCTGATAATATTTTTTTTCTTATTTCACCACCTGAGGGGTGGGGGTAGTTTTCGTAAAAACTGGTGTATTGGGGTTTTTGAGGTTGCTGAAAGTGAATCTGATAATAAAATTTAAAATTTTTCTAAATCCACCCCCTGACGAGTGGGGGGTAGTTTTCGTGAAAATTGTTGTATTGGGGTTTTTGAGGTTGTTGAAAGTGAATCTGATTATAAAAAAATTCTAACTTTACCCCTAAAGGGACAGAGGGTAGTTTTCGTGAAAATTGGTATATTAAGGTTTTTATGGTTGCTGAAAGTGAATCTGATACTAAAAAAATCCATTTAACGGGTGGAGGTGAAAAATGGGAAAGCTCTTTTTCTGGGCAGTGTATTTTAATTAATTGTAATATCTCAAAAAATAAATCTGTATGTCTGACAACAAATTAAACTTTAGAGTTGAAATGTCATCAGTTTCGGTATCAACCAAGAAATCAACGTCGACTATTTTACTTTTCGCACTTGTACTTTACTATTTAGTAGTAAAAACTTTTCGTACAAATTTATTACACAAAAATTGGCGATTTTAGATACAATTGAATAAAAAAATGCCGTGTTCTATGGAATAATTGGTAGAAATAATTTTCAATAAAACGGAACTACGAAACTTACTTTGGACAAAAATATTTTTAATTGTTAAGTAAATCAAATGTATGGTCAAATAGAGAATGTTATGGGCTTGAAAATGATGTATCACCTCTTTCAATTTAACCCCCCCTTGCGACCTAAACATATTAAATACAATACCAATAAATTATTTGGGTTATTTTATTTAAGGGCATATCCACAGGCTCCCATAACAACATAGTACATAAGAATGCGATGCCGCCATGTATCTTGTAAGCCAACCACGGTACCGCATTTTTATGTACTATGTTGTTATGGGAGCTTGTGAATATGCCTTAAGTGTTCACTGATAGAAATGTTGTTGTGATATAGGCGCCAACCATATTTTGTAATATGTTATAACACAAATATGTTTTACGATACAACAACCAGTTGTAAAATGAAAAGGTAAACAACATAAAAGTGTAATAAATACAACCACAAATGTATACTATAGTACAATTTGGACCTTTATATTATAACATGTTGTATTAATAACGATATAATTTTATTAATTTTTCAAATTTAAAGTGGATATATCGTTCCATTTAAAATTTAATTAAAGCGCGGGGGGAGGGGAGACTTTTGACACGTACTGTATATTTAGCAGTCGCCGCTTGGTCTATTACTTATTTAAAATCAATACGGTACGTCCCGAATGATTTCAGCCGTAAATTACAATATTTATTAATGCATTAATTCGGTAACTTCTATAGTAAAATACAATGTCACTAATGCAAGTATAATGTAACTTTTGGGTCTCTAAAGGAGCAATTAAGACTCCGAGCATAATGGCCGTCATTATTAATAACCGCAACCATTGGGCAATGCACATTGTGAATATATCATATTACTAAAGTTCTAATTTAAACAAGACGAGCGGAATGGGATGTGAAACATATTTTAGGTTTGTAAAAATATATTATAAGTGTGCGAAAAAAATTGACTGTAATTGAAGTTAAAATCAATAAATTTTAATAATAAGAAAAAAGAATATTTTTATTTAATTTTTTGAACTAAATTGATAAAAAACTGGTCAAATATTAAGAAAAACTAATAAACTTTATGTAATTTTAACGTAAAAATTTAAATTGCATTAAATTATTCAATATTTCAAGTTAAAATATATATATTTTTGCTAATTTTGCTACAGTTTTCTTTACTCTTATAAACAAGAGATGGCACTACATGTGCTCATTCTAACACTTGATACGGAATATTCATACCGTATCTAGAGCTAGAATGGATTCATTCTGTTTTTGAAAAGTGTGTGTATTTGCTTACATTCTAAAGCAGTCGTAGAAAAAAATAATTCTTGGTTCTAAAAGGGCCAATGTCAATTTGTCAGTAGCAGCGTTTTCAAAATATTATTAGAGTTGACCGGAAAACCTTGCTATTGACAAATTGACGTTGGCCCTTTTAGAACCAAGCCATAGAATTATATTTAAATAAAAATATGAAATTTTTTAAATATAGTGTATGATACAGTGTATCGGACACTACTTATAGGTATCCGAAACTGCTTTTTTGGCCGAAACCGAAGCCGAAGGTTCGGTTTTCATCTTAGTTTTGGTCGAAACAGAAACCAAAACTTTTTGAAATTACGATGTGATTTTAAAAAGTTTTAGTATTACAGTGACTGCGTTCAATGGAAACAGCAAAACTCATCGAAAGCTGTCAAATCACTACTGAACGCTTTGATCAGTTTCGATTGACTGATGTGGCTGAATCATTCCTCATCAACGTTTTAAGATGATTATTTTGATTGATTTTATAAAAGCGCGGAAATGTACTTTTTGTGGGTGTTTCTAACCTCAAATGGTGGCTGTGACAAGTGACAGATATTAGCCGTTCAGCAGTTTGCTAACAAGACTTATCATTTAATGACTTTTTATTAGTTTCGCAGTTTCCATTGAACGCAGCCAATGTAATACTAAAACTTTTTAAATGTCATATTTAGGTCGTTTCGATAATTATTACATATTTATGTATAAATACATTTTTAATATTCATTATCATACAAATTATATAAGTAAAACATATATGTATATAAATACATTGCAGGTAGGTAACTTGATTTCAATTTGCAATATGTCCACAACAATAAACAATTGTTTTTGGCTCAACGGTAAATTTATATACCTAAGGCTAGTGAAAAAGCAAAAGTAGTCAGTTTTAACTTTTCAGTTTAAAAACTAATTGTGACAAAATCAAAAAGTCCTCTCTAAAGGTTAGTTTATCCAATCTTTAACACTAAACTAACTAAAATTAAAGTAAGTTTTTCAATTAAAAACTTTCTGTTCATAGTTGAACGGTGAGAGCAAGAAGGGAAAGATTCCACTCGATGCAACTTTCGGGAATTAACAAAAAACTTTATAGCAACCAAACTAAAAGCCAAATAAAGAAACACTAAATTACAAACTTGTTCATAGTAACCTTAGTAACAATATTTAATAACTGGTTTCTTTTTCAAACCTTTAGTTTAGCTTTGATATGTATTAAATACTGGTGGAATCTTTTCCTTCTTGATCTCAACTAACTAAACTTTAAGGATAATTAGAAAAAAAAAACATTTTTCACTGTTAATTAAAAGACTGTCTTGTATTTAAACAAATAACGGATTATATAAGTCATATATACATGCTTAAATTTAAATAAAATATAAATACATTCTTAACCTATTGATGTTTGCTTAGGTTTTTAGTCCTTACTCTTACACAAAGTCGTCATCTTTTTCTTGTAGTAAGTTAAAAAAATATTCATACTTTATCCTTCCTTCCTAAAATGTTTCCCTTCTTTGTCTCAATCAAATATTTAATGTGTTACTGGGGCATAATAGTTTATGATATCTCTACCTTTTGTGTCAACAGATGCGTTTCAAAGCAAATAACAAAATTTCTACCTCAGCCATTTTAGTCCAAAAAGTGGAATCTTTCCCTTCTTGATCTCACCGATTCAGTATTTAACGGTTGTTACTTACTTCTTGTTGTACTTTCTCATAAAGTATTTTTTATTTTATTAAAATATATACTTTAATCTTATTTTTAAGAAAAAGTCCCTATATAGCATTTTTTAAATGAAATAGAATGAAAAATCTTGCTGACCCCCAAAGTACTTCGCTTCCTTCTTATGTAAAAGTGGTTTCAGTCAGATTTGGCTGAATTTTGGATATGTTTTAGTTGATATTTTTTGATATAGTTTATAAGGGCACAGATCTCAAAAATCAACAGTTTAGGTGCTGGAGCACTCGAAATCCGCGGTACGGTTTGATTTGGTTGCATTTTGTTATAGTTCTCAATTTTGTGATCAAACGTGTCTGCGGGCACAACTCCCAAAATTCAATAGTTTAATAGCTCGCGTTCTTTTTGCAGTTTTTTGAAAAAGTTATGTGGTCAGCGAGTTTTTTTACTATCGAATTCGTTTTCAGCACACAAAGTACATAAGAAAAATATAGTATAAATATAAGTGATTGACTTTATTTTTTTTTGTGGGGTAATGCGTATGTATTTTTGCCCTCGCAAAAATTATGGAAAATTAAATTAATGATTATTAAAATTAATTTCTTAAATTCTATCTATTATATTGTTATCGGCAATTAAAAGAAAGGGAGAAAAATCAATACTAGTTTTGACCCGTTTTAACTTACAAACCCATATAGGGGAGAGCGGGGCACAGTGGCCAATTTTTTAGAAAAAAATATATAACTTCTTCATATTTCATTAAAAAAAAAGTTTTATTTGATTATATCAAATTTTAAAGTTTTACCTATAAATTTAAATAAATAATTATGCAAAAATAAAAAACTTTTTTTTTTGATAAGCATTTGAAAAAAAAATGTTTTTTGGTCCACTGTGCCCCAGACCTGGGGTACAGTGGACAATAGGTCGGGGTAGTTTGGCCATATCAAAACAAACTATTTATATTATAATACAATTTAAATTTTAATATAAAAGTTACTAATAAAATAAACATGATATAATCATTCATAACAAAATAAAAATCACTCAGAGGTAATGGTACAAAATACTCTTTATATTACGGTTTATAAGCTGTCAACATTTATACTAGATACATCAAAATTTAGCTCTTTATCTGGCTCTTCATCAGTAAAGAGGTCAACGACATCACTTTCTGGTAAACTTAAGTCATCATCCTCGTCGTCACTTGATTCGTAGTTTTCATTTTTTTATTCTTTTATGTTTTTTTTTACTATATTATTTCTATCATAAATCTTCCGTTTTGCAGAATTTATTAACTTATTTTTTCCAGTGACTTAAGTGTATTTTCCTTTTTTTCTTGTGCTTTCATGGCTATAATTTGTTTCATTTCTTGAATATTTGGGGACAACGTTAAAATTATTGTTTCTTTTTTTATCTTTTATTTTTCTTGTTATTTGCATTGTTGCTTCAGTTGCATTGTTGCTTCGGTTGTTTCTCCAATACTGGTCTTTCGTTTTTTATTCCTCATAGTGATTACGTAACTATAAGAAAAGTATGAATTAAAATTTGAGAAAAAATATACGTGTTAAAACAGTGTGATTTATAAAAAAAAGTATGAGGGGTACAGTGACCACTGTGTATTCTAAAATTTACTTAAAAAAGGAGTGGCCACTGTGCCCCGCCATGAACATGGCCATTGTACCCCCAGGTACATATTTTTTCTTAAATATTTAAAACTTCTAAATTATTGTTTAATAGTGAAAAAATACATTTCTATTTCTTACCTTAGAACTTAGTTTAGCTATTAAAACAGGTTCCACTATTTTAACCCTTGTATTTTAAAAATAATCGCTAAAAATCTGTAGCACAAAAAGTTGAAATTCACCTCACAAACTGACATACAACACTTTTAATGAAAACTGTTTTACCCAGTAGCAAATTCATTAAGAAGGAAAATTTGAAATATAATCATCGCACTTCAGCAGATCTGGCAATTAATGGAACCTTTAAATAAAAGAGATATTTGAAATGGTCCACTGTGTCCCCCTGGCCACTGTGCCCCGCTCTTTCCTATGGGTTATATGCATATTGATGTTTCAGATTTTGAGTCTCTTGACTTACTTTGTATTTTTAATGCCGAATAATATATTAAAACGTCACAATTCTTGAACGTACAATGTTAAGTGAAAAGCCTGGGGCTCTTTTAATTTTCTTATTATTTTCAAACATACGTTTCTGCGTAAGCTCACAAACTGGATTGTGGATTATACAATGTAGAATTTGTAATGTTGTAATATAAGCGTTTTAATTAAGGGTTTATTTTAAACTGTTTAAGCTTATTTCTTAATTTTGCTATTATTATTTGAATAGCAGACTTTTAGACAAGGGGGATGATACCACTCTTGTAAGAAAGTATGGGCTTTATAATAAAGTGTTTCTTTTGAGGGGTGATTCTACAAAGGAAAATATGAAAAAAAGTTCCTATAAACATATGTCCAAATATGCGTCGTAAGGAAGCTAGGCCCCTTTAAAAGTAGTAAAAAATTCGGTTTTTATTTAATAACTCAGGAACACTCTCAGATTTAGCAACGACATTTTGCATGTAGACTAATCTTAATAAGGCCCAATATTTTCATGTATTTAATTTAACCAGGGATGTGCGAAATAGGGAGGCCTTATCAGTTTTTCAGTAAATAAAAACTTAATTTTTTAACTATCAAAGGGGCCTATAGGCTATAGCTTCCTTACGACGCATTTTTGGACATATGTTTATAGAAACTTTTTTTCACATTTTGCTTTGTAGAATCGCCCCTTAAAATTAATGAGCCTATTTCTGAATAACCTTGTATATAGATTATGGGCTGTATGGGAACGTTCAAGTATTACGTAACGCAAATTTTGATCATTTTGGACCCCCATCCCCCTGTAACGCTATTTTTCTATACCATTAACATGGGCGTACCACTCCAAATTGACCCCCCCCCCTAGAAGCGTTACGTAATAATTGAACGTTCCCTATTTGGCTCCTATGTAAAACACATGTATACAGTTAAAATATTGAAAAGCCTCCTATTTAAAAAGATGTATCGTGCCCGACTGCAATTTCCAAGCTCTCCGGACGTAAATTATTGATAGCGATGCAAATTTGCAGGAATTGTCTGTATTATGTTACGAGAAAAATACATCTACAAATTTAATTACTGTCATATATCACAGCCAACACCGCAAACTTTGCTGCGAATTAACACCGTTAACATTAACTTATTATCTTTAGAGTTCCGATAATGAGAAATTTAATTTAATACTGCTGCAAAGACAAAAAATCGGAAAATTGCGGAGAGAAATATAATGTTGCTGACTATTTCACAATTAATATATAGGCCAATCAAAACCTTGGATTTTTAGTTTCTTGACCAATCAGATCAAAATGAATCTGATAATTTTTGCCTAAGTGCAATTATCACTTGGTTACTATGGAAACAAGAAACTGACAGTTACTGACATCTTAATAATAGTTATTTATGGTACTAGTGGGTAAAGTAAGATATTGCCCATGAGAAAATTAACCTGCGAAGCGTCAGCCAAGCAGGTTAATTTTCGAGAGGGCAATATCGGTTTACCCATGAGTGCAATAAAAGGTTTTATCCAATAAATATCTGGGGAATTCATATTTTTATTAAAAATTTTAATGAAATTTACAAGAAAATAATTTGACAAGTGACAGTTTAGTGGGTAAAATAAATAATTATCCACTCAATAAAGTAAAAGCCACGCGGGGGTTATTATTGAGTTTATCTATTTAAAATAAAGCTGGTAATTGTCTTATTATCTGTATGTATTGGATAAAAATTATTTATTGGATCACGTTTTTAACAATGATCTAGGCCTAAGATACGGATTCATTGCAAAATTTTATTGCACCCGGCGTTCACTAAATCCTCTAAAGAAAATAAAATTAGAGATGAAACCACATAAGCAATAACCGGCTTTCGGTTAACCCGTTGCAGAAATTACCTCAGACCGGTTTTTGGTTAAAACAAGGAAACAATAACCGATTAAAAACCGCAAAATTCCCTTTCAATTTCTCTACTTTTTGTAAAAAAAATGTTACGTAACAAATGGGAGGGGGTGGGGGATCTTGATAATGTTACGCCGAGTAATATGGGGGGGGTGGGGGTTTAAAATGTCCAAATTTTGCGTTACGTAATACTTGAACGTTCCCTTACCCCCCCCCCCCATAGAAGAAAAACATCTACGCCCTTGACAGCGGTGTTCGATATTTTCAAACTGCTCTATCTCCTAATTATTGATTTTTGGGAGTAGAGCATTTTAAATTATTCAAAATTCAGCCAAATCTTACCGAAATCGCTTTTCCATAAACGGGTATTGAGGTCCTTTGAGGTCAGTGAGCTCTTTCATTGTTAAATTGTTTTTAGCGGCCAAGAAAAATATACCTATAAAGTCTGGTTAAGAGTAATTAAACTTTTTTTATGGGCCGGTGTTATCATTAACAAACGTCAAAATCTTGACGTTATAGCCTTGCCATAATAATCGTAACTTGACATATAAACGTGCAGCATTTGTTTTGCGAGTTACGCCATCAACATCGTGCTTGCCAAGGAAACGTAATATTAAGAAGTCCGCCACTAGCATCAATCGATAGAGATGGGCTTTTCTAAAATTGCTAATTTAAATAGTATTATTAAATAATAAAGCTTATAAAATTTTTATAAGCTTTTATTTCAAAGGTTTATTTCCATTATTTTTGATCTGTGATAGTTGTCTGTGTATTTTTAAAAAAACTTACCATTTCGTCAGATTGTGGTAAAGTTTTACTCAAACAGAATAAAATGAAGACTTTTTTTTGTTGTCGTTCTTGATTTCAGCAGTTGAGACAACGAGGCGGTTGCCTCATGGCGCAAAGCTTTTTTACCTAAATAGTATCGACTGTTGTTGATCTTGTTTTTAGTTAATTTTTAAATTTTGGGCGATAAAGAAAGGTCTAATTGATATGGTTGACCTTTTTTTTTTGTCATCAACTGATCACTCCAGGGGGCGGGTAAACTTACCAAGTCGTAAGATTTTGATCTTGCTTCGCCTAAAAATCACGACACGGCCTTGCTTTACTCATCAATTGAAATAATATCTTTTGTGAGGTACCAATTTAGGTTAGTCTATGCTAAATAATCGAGTGAGACTCATGTAGAGATTTTCCGAGACGCGCTTTGGGAGTTTAGGGCTTGCCTGCTGAAAATTGTACAAGAGTTTTCCAAAAGCTTAGGAAAACTTGCCAGTATAGTGTATTAGTAGGCAGAGCAAGTCCGTTCAAAATTATAAAAGAGTTTTTTGTTTTTAAATAGTAATTTTAAATCGTAACCGCCGCAGAATAAAATAAATATATTAATAAAAAGTGTTCTATATAAATTGGATTATTACCCATGTTCGAGAAAGATAAGTTATTGATGTAAACTAACCATTTACGAGAATACGCTGAATTATTAATTATTATATATTCCAATTTAGTATTTATTCTTTTCTTTAAATTTCATTGATATATTTTAATTTGTTAATTTATTATTTTATTTATTAAATAATCATTTAATCTAAATTTTATTCTTTTTATTTATTTTAACCTAGTTAGGAAAACGATTATAAATATTTCAGGGCTACGAACCTCCTCCGAAGTCAACTAGATTTCATCCCTTATCCAGGGTGGTGGCAGCGCTACGCTATCTATTTCTTAATCATCGAGGGTTTCGACCCATAAGGTGGTCGTCTTTGCTTTAGTCTTTTAGTAGAAAACTCAGTGAGGTCTTTAAGTGACCTGGGGTTTTACAATGATGCCAGCGGGTGTTAAAATAGAAGTTCCCGTGGTATTACATTCTCCAAAAAAGGGTACTTTTTAAAGTGATATTATTTGCTCGACTTAATACCTAATATATAATTATTATTAGTTACAGGAAGTAAAGATCTGGTTTTAGTATTTTAACGAAGAGTATACTACAGGTACTGTCTACTATGTATCTAAGCATATACGACTAAGACTCTACAGGGTCAGTGTCGGACTGGACAGGTGAGATAGTGAGAAAAATTTCACGGGTCCCCCACTTTTGGGCTTTTTGGGCTTTTTTTTGGGCCCCTCATTGGAAGTTTTAGGAGTGAGGACCTTTTTTTATTTTACTCATCGAAAATTCTGGCGGCAGTGGTAAAAATTATTTTTGGGGGTGAGACTAAATATCATTGAAATTTCTGGAGGCAGGGGTAAAAATATTTTTTTTTTTTTAGACATTTGGGCTACTATCATCAGGGATTTATAAAGAAAAATAAAAGAAATAACTCGGCTAATTTTTATGAATAAGAGAAGTGTCCTCGGAGGCGTCTTGGTCCCATTAATAACGGTTATTATAGTTATAGCTGTATTTGTACATGTTTCGACTATATTAGCTGTATTCATCAGCCTAAAATAAAACCTTTTATTAAAAAAAAATACGTTTAAAAAGTTTGCAATAAATATTTTAATTAAAAAAAACTGATAAACTAAAAAGTATCAAACAAGAATAAATTATTATTCTGAATAATAAAATCATATAGTTACCATCGCAGTCGGGGGCCAAACCTCAATATCATAATAATGTTACAAATCTTCAAACTTAATTTTAATGTTTTAATAATAATGTTTTAATAATGTTTTTCATGTTTTAATAATATTATATGAAGGCAGAATAGGCATCCGACTGCGATGGTTACTATATAATTTTATTCAACATTATTCAGAATAATAATTCATTCTTATTTGATACTTTTTAGTTTATCTGTCGGGTATTTTTTTGAATAAAATTATTCATATTATACATCGTCATCTAAAGGCTCTAACGGTCTAACTCCAAAACGTCATATTTTTCAGGGGACGTAAAAAACGATTTAAAACTTAATTATAGCAATTTAGAACTTTAAAACTAGCTTGTTCACAGGTAAAAATGTTTGAAATGTGTTAATGTATTTAAAACTTTTCATTGTTATCTATTTTATATAAATTATTTGAAAATTAAATTTTAACCACAGAATCTAAATTCACTAATGGTCTAACTCCAAGGGAAGATAAAAGAGGATACCTATCGTATTATATCGCGTAATATTATTACAAAAAATTTATATTTTTATATTTAATATATAATATTACTACTAGGTAGGCATAATATATATACCTAGATAATATTAATATTATAAAATTTATACATTATAAAACCTTCATAAAAATAATTAAATCCCATGAGAAAAAAATATATTTTATTTTGTAACGTTATGTTATAATAAAAATATAATAATTATTAAGCAACATTCAAAACTTAAATACCTTATTTACAATTTTGTGGTCAATATTATTAAAATCTAATATTATTAAACAATCAAATATTATCTAACTAAATTCTAATGTATATTATTATACATAATAATGTATGTATCATAAATGTAACGAATCTTTAACAGTTTGCTGTATATTTTTTTTATGTTTTTTGGATTTAGTTAAGTATTTATTATTATAAAAAAGATTTAAGTTATAATTATAAATATTTGAAACGGGATCCCCTGTTGTCGAGAAATAGTTTGACATTAGTGACAGTTCTCATTTAATTGTTTTCTCACAATCATATGATGGAGTTAGACACTTAGCGACTTAAAATATTTACATTTTTGCATTTTTTGAGGCTGATATTGGTTTAATGCAACTTTTTTTTTTAAGTATGTTGGTAATCAGATAATGAAGCAAATTTGATAAAAATCTCATTTTTGATAAATTTGGAGTTAGACAACTAGAGCCTTTAGTGGACGACATGGTGATTTTTTGCAAATTTTAACTTTTTGTTTCCGACCCCTGATTTTTTTTCATAAATTGATTAAACACACTATAAGAAGCAATTTAGGCAAATATAAAAAAATCGACCGGATCTATAGTTTTTTTTACGTTTTTTTTTTCTAATTTATTGTACTATGTTCATAGGACGTGCCAGTAGAGCACTAAATAGAAATATATATTTTATATATAGTAGTAAAATATTAATTATAGTCACTACATTATAAAAAGCCGTATCTCCAACGTCAAAGGTATATTTTTTTCTAATGAATTATCGTTTTAGGGTGAAGTCGAGCGAAATTTCAATTTTTGGATTTGAAACGTCGAGAAAATGTGAAAAAAGTGGGTGTTAAAAAATATCGGTCTGTCTGTTTTCTGTCTCTAAACCTTGTAACTTTTAAACTAAATATCTGATTTAAAAAATTCTTTCAATAAACGAATTAGGACCTTTGTATTTTGCGTGACCTTAAATATTGTTAACATTGCAGTGCGGCAAGGAAGGCAAGGAGGCAAAAATTAATATTATTATTGATCGTATGGTATAAATTCTTGCATAGGTAAAAATCATGTCCAATTTTCTACACAGCTTTAATCATTTTTGTGGTAGGTCTAGGTGATCCATACTGTATATTGCACCGTCTGTAAACCCGCTGAAGGATGCTCACATCTCTAAAGTAAAAAGATCTTTTGTCTTCGATTATGGCTCAGGAGGCGTATTCAAGTTTGTTGATTGTATTTTTTTTATGGCCACAGAATACCTGTCTGTAGTTGACTTCCGTTCGTTCGCAAGCCATTTTGATGAAGTGGAAAAAAATCCTTTTATTTATAAAGACCAAGTTAATACTTTAAAATTTACTTTGTAAGATTTTTTAAATTATGCTGTGCTAAAATAAACAATCCATGAAGATGCTACGCATTCCATTATATACTATTCAAAGTAAATGAAAAATCAAAAAAAGAAATATATATTTTTTTTTTAATCAAAATTTTAAAGTTTTTTTTTTAATTTTCTTTTTTTGGAAAACGTAAAATTAAAAAAAAAATAATAAAAAAACTTTCAAAATGTTTTATTTTTTTTTTTGCAAAAAAACGAAAAAATTCAAAAAAAAATATATTTTTTATTATTTTAAAAACTCCCCATAACTTTTTGTTTTTGGGGGGATAACTTTAAAAATTGGTAGAATTGATCCTCCTCCTAAAGTATTTCCACAATAGAAATACTTCGATAAAGTTACGTTAATCGAAATTTTCTTTCAGCTTTTTTCAATTTTATTTTACTTTTTTTGTTTTTGGGGGATTATTTTTAAAAACAAAATTTTCCTCATGGAACTTGATTTTTTCTGAAAATTTCGAGAATTTTGAGTGGATCGGGTTATTCGTTATCATATCTACAAAAAACGTGACACCGGTCAGGCGGACAGACAGACGGACAGATGGACATTTTCAAAGTTTCTTATTTTTTCATGAAACACATTTGTATTCAAGAACTTTTTGTCTAGGACATTTTTTGGCGATTTTGGGAAATTCGAAACTACCGCTCAATACTATTATAGCGCTACGCGCTGTGAATAGTATAAAAATACTGAGGGAAGTAGCCCTGGAGCTACAGTCCACTAGTTTGAAGTAATTACTCATACTTTACCCAATCTGCAGACTGAATGATAGCAAACTAATCACTCAGTAAATGATTGAAAAAAAGATTGATATAATTCTGCCTTTTGTTCAAAAAATTCCAAACTTCTTCACGTTTTTTCAATATACCATTTTTCTTGATTTTTGTGCCGTTTTACGAGCTTTTTTGTCACTTCCCTAACCTATTGCCCTGTATTAAAGTTAAAAGATTCGTTGTAATATTTTTTAGAAATAAACTTAAAACAAACACCGTGTAGGATTCATGATATTGTTATGCAGACAGATTTCTTGAGTCACTGTCACGAAGTGATATTGAAGATTTACGTGAATTGTGACAGCAGACAAAAGGTAATAAAACAACATGTTAGTTTATTACCTAACATAAAAATAAAATATGACATAAAAAATAAGGTACCTAGACGTTATTAAAAAGTTCAAGATTAATTTCAAAAATACTCGTTAAATTTTTAAAACATTTTATATTAATCGTAAAGATAAAAAACCTTGACATCATAACTTAATTTCTGAGTAAAACTATACGTTTACCCTGCGGAAAAGTAATAATTAGCAGAAGGAATAATAGTAATTATATACCAAGGTAGAGTAAACATAGTCTTCTCTGCCGTAGTTTATATATTCATTTTTTCACTACTAGCACTATTTAACTATTTTTATTTAAATAATAAAATAAATTATAAACAGAAATTACATTTTTTAAAATTTTCATAAAAATCAAGTAGCCTTTATCAATGACATTTGCTCAAATAAATACTTTGAACTGACGTTTAAAAATTTAGTTTTTTTTTTCATTTTTTTCATAATATTTAGCTAATTATTAATTGTATTAATTGGTAATAATTATAATAAATTATATTTAATAAATAAAAAGTTATTTAAAGCTATTTTCTTGAGTTTAATTAGTAAAAATTGCACAAAGAACTGAAACATCTAAAGTGACAGAAATCAATTGTTTATAAAATTTACTCCTACTAAAAGAGAAAAATGATGATTGCTATAGGTGAAGAAAATGATTTCACAGTCTGAAAACATGATAAATAATGGTATGTTCTAAAGCTAGTAGTGAAATAACGAATTTTTAATGGTACGTGACAGTATTTCTTAATAATAATAATAATAATTTATTTCTTCTAAAGGAAATAAATTTAACAACAGTATTTATTAACATTAATTAATAAGAATTCACCAACCATGTTTTACTTTGGAGGGATTGGGGGGACTGCAGCCCGCCAGCAACCCCTCTGGACAGGCCCCTATTCAAAGCTGTCAGAATAAAATAAATAGGTTGGCTTGTCATTAAATTATTTGTCATCGTTGAGAATCTTAGCCTGAGGTGAGACCAGCAGCCTCTTACAATTATTATGTACATTTTTTCTAGATACAACGTTAACAAGTTTCAAAAAACAATTCATTGTACCCACGCGCAAAATTAAAATAGGTATTAATGATAAAATGTTTTGTGAATTCACACAGATCTTATCATTGTTTCTTTTATGTAAATTCTATGTGAAATTACATGGATTTTCCTTTGGCTAATAAAAATAAACACTCAGCAAATCAAAAAAACCTTTTAAATAAATCATATTATGAAAAAAATGTTAGTGGCATATCGGGCAGAAGAGAAAATTAGTAAAAAAGTCAAGTCTCAGTCTGGATGCGAACCAGAGTCCTCGCGGCTTCCGGTCTGGTGCTCTACCAATTAAGCTACTGAGACTGTCGTTCGAAGAATAACTAATTGAACATGCTTCTTTTCTATTCCTCTCAAATTTGTTGGTTGTTAATTAAAGGAAAGATGGTTAATTTTGCTAGGAGGAATAAACTCAATGTCTGAAGAGCCGTTTTGCCCCTTCACCCTTAGGGGCTGTCCATATATTACGTAACGCGCCTAGGGGGGGGAGAAATTGTTACAGTTTGTGACAGGGGGGAGGGGGGGTGTCTAGGTAAACGTTACGTAAAGGAATTTAATAAATTTAATGTTTATTTCCTAAGCTTGGCAGTATTTTTATTTCAACATAAATTACTATTTTATTTTATGCCTAATCAAATGATGTGTCATCTAGATGACTGCGGCATGCACAATGGATCTCAGGTCTGAGTGCCATGGCTATTACTTGGTAATAACCACACCGCTTCTGATGATGATGATGACTATTTAGTGACCCATAATTCCCTTTTTCACACAAAAATTGACGAAACTATGCATATTTAAATAATATTGTAATCAGTAAAAAAACTGACATTGATATTAAAAAAAATCTTACGGCCCTGTTCTTGCGTGATCTTGCCGATGAATCATCGGCGATGATACATTTTCGCGCGGAATGTGTACTCACAGAACACCAATGTGTGTACTATTTTGTGTACCTGTGCATAAACAATATACGTGTTATATGTGACACTCAGTGTAAAAAGAGGTACCTAGTATTTTTTCCCTGTTTGATATTGATTATGAATATTTTTTTAAAGTTTGAGTGATTTTTTCGTGTAAATTTTTTTTAAGGTTATGTTATACTATATTTTAAGTTCATGTTTGTTTTGTCAAGAAAAACGAATCAATAGTGAGAATACAGTTAAATTTATTGCGAAACAAGAATTTTATATTGTTACGCGTTACACGGGGGGGGGGGTGTTGGTAAATGTGACAGTTTGTTACACAGTGAGGGGGGGAGGGGCTCAATTTTTTTGAAAAATTGCTTTAAGTAATATATGGACAGCCCCTTATATCGATACCCCCAAGCAACAAAGCCGTAACTCATATATTGTCATTTTTCACGACAGCTAAATTTATAAAATATTTTTTTTTGTTATTTAAGGGTGGGGAACTGATTGAAGTAGAAAAGGAAGCCATATGATACATCATTTGAAAGCTTATAAAGTTATCTATTTAACTGTATATGTATTTATTGTCTATTTATTGTTTGTTTCTGATAATATTCAAGTTTAGAATTTCTTATTTTAGTGTTTTTAGGTAAACTTTTGGTTAAAATGGCCTAAGGAGAAATCTGAGTAGTACCACCATGTGTGCCTTTTTTCAAGGTATTTACCTATGAGTATGACTCAAAATGGGTCTAACTTGAGTTACATCCTTGTTGCATGGGAGTGTCGATATGGTTTTCTCTTCTGTCCGACATGCCACTAACATTTTCTTTCATAATTATTGACAAATGGATGACATCATTTCTTGGAAAAGAATTATCTGAAAGCAAAAAACAAAACGGTTTCATGTTCTGTATCGAATTGGCTATGGCCTCAAGCAGAACCAGAAATATTCATTATTGTTTAAAAAAGTTATAAACAATTAAAAGTGAAAAAAAGGGTAAAAAAAATTCAAAAGTCCGCCATTTTGTTTTTTTTTCATTGAAAATGTTTCATTCTGATATGAAACCGTTTTGTTTTTTGCTTTAAGATAATTCTTTTCCAAGAAATGATGTCATCCACCTACGAATCAGATGAGTTTCAGCAGCCATTTTCAGGACCGCCATTTTGAAAAAAAAAAAAATTTTTTTTCAAGTAATTTCATATATGTGCTTTCATATGTAAAAAAATTGATTACTCAACATGTTTTGTACTATAAATAAAATGTATTGAAAAAAATTACGTTTTTTGGAGTAAGCTGGCCTTCTTAAATCAATTTATTTTAATAATTGACACTCCGTTGAGTTTGGAAAATTAATTGAATGAATGTTCATTGAACATGAAAATCCGCTGTAATTTTTCTCAATAGCCTAATTTTCAAATTTTCAAATCTGATTTTATTTTAAACCACTTTGTAATACCCAAATCAAATAAAGCAAAATTGATAATAATAAAATACAAGCAATGAAAATATCTTTACTCCGTTATCCATAGCGTATACTTTTCGCAGTATTTTTAATAAATAATAACATTTTCCTTTTATTTTATTTTTAATTCAAAATATATATTTAAATATATTAGTTCTAAACTGTTGTATATAGAAACTATGTCAATTCACTAAGAAGCCCCCGCCCTTACAGTAAGTAAGAGCCTTACTACTACAATCCGCGCTCCGGTGACTTCATGCTCTATCAAATTGATTTATTTTAGATTTAGAGATATAACAGTTCAGAAACGTAACTTTATTAGAAAAAATTAATTTTATTATAGAGGAAAGTCGCCTAATTTCGGATACCATTTACAATGTATTCAATATTTAATACTCGGTATTACTTTTTGATATTTTTTTATATAACCAGATACAACTTATTATAGCGAACCATGATTTATTATAAAATCAATTTTATTACAGTTTATTTTTTCCAAAAAACACGGTTAAAAAAAATCAGCGCATTTTTGTTCATTTGAAAAAGGGCTCCTAATTTCGGACATATCCGAAAAAATTTTTTCAAGAGTAGTTCTGGATCCCATTGCTTATGTTTCTTGTTATTCCTTCACATTTAAGACGTAATTTAATCATTAAGCGATTTTCTACGAAATACTATAGGAACTATAATTTTAGATTCCCAATTTCGAATATCTTAGTATCTTAGGTAATTTTCGTTTTTTCAAAATTGTTTATCTTAGTTTGTTGTATCATTATAAAAAAAATAATTAATGGTTGGTTATCCTGAATAATAATTACCTTGCGGATATCCGAAATTGGGAATCAAATGCACAAAAATGGTCTATCCGAAATTAGGCAACTTTCTGCTTTTTAGATTAGAAATTTGTAGAATGTTTACGTTTTCAAATTGCTTAATTATGAATAGTGGATCAACTTAACTAACATCATAACTTACCCAAGACAGAATCACGAACTTTTATAACGATTATTAATAAAATAAACAAGCATAATAATGCAACTGAGCACAAAACTGCCATTTGCAATATAAACGATTTGTGCTGCCATTTAAAGGGGAGAAGCTCTACCGTTATCATATTACAGGACGGATTTAGTTTGACTTTTGGCTTCACATAAAAGTAGGTTTCTGTTTACCTTTGCAGACAGTATCTTAAATACACTACTATCCGAAATTTGGAAACCATCCGAAATTAGGCGCATTTCCTCTAAGGATCAATTCTACCAATTGTGAAAGTAATTCCCCCAAAAACAAAAAAGTTATGGGGGGTTAAACTTTTTTAAAACAGTTAAAAAAAATATTATTTTTTATTTTTTTTTTTATTAAAAAGCCAAAGAACAAAAAAGTTATGGGGGTTAAACTTTTTTAAAAAAGTTAAAAAAAAACTATAATTTTCAATTTTTTTTTGTTTTTCACCAAAAGAAATTAAAAAAAAAAAGTTAATAATTTTGAATTTTTTTAAAAGAAATTCTATTTTTTTTTAATTAAGAAAAAAATAAAAAAAAATAGTTATTTTCTTAACTAGTGTATTAAGTGGATAAAATCACTTAATACACGAGTTGAGAATTTAATTTTATCCAACACCTTTTATTTTTAAATAAAAATCTATAATTATGTCAAAAATATTAAGATTAAGTTTTCTTAATACTAAAATAATAGGTAGCCATGGCCTAAGTATGCCTATTAAAAATACACAATTACTAGTTTTACGTTTCTTACAAACGACAAAATGGACGCGGTGGTGATGACAGAATTTTTAATAAAAACAGTATTTTATTCAAAAACTAAAGAATAACTTGGGGTTTTCTTTAATTTTTATGGTTTAGTTAACGTGCTTCTATTTATAGAATAGTTATAATACTTAATTAATAGGGTATGTAACTAATTTTGGGTGAGATCAAAAGCTGTATGTAAAAGAGTGGGTGAAAAATTTTTTAGTCACTAGTGGAAAAAACTCACTTTTGACATTTAAAATAGTGCTCAAATCAAGTGTTTCTGTGAAGGTGTTAGATAAAAGTTTTTTTTTTATAAAAAAAAATCCAAATTTTTTTGAGCAACGAGTTTCTAGCATTCTTCTTCATAGAATAGAATAGAATAGAATTTATTGAAAAATTACTAAAGTTAATTAGACGTCGAGTCTCATCACTGTCCATAATGGAAACTTCCATTTCTATAAATAATATACATTTATTTATTTTTACTGTTCTATCAGTTAACTACGAAGACAATAACAAGAAGAAAAACTTCCCTGGAAATTCGTGCTTTTCATATATTGTCACGTTTCTTGCGTGTAAAAGAAACGACACGAAAAAGTTAAACCAAGCGTGAAAAAAATACAGTTAATCCCTAGAGCAGGCTCGAATAAAAAAGCTTTTATTGAGCCGAAAGCATCTGGGACAAATTCTGGAGATGATCCTGTATTGGATACACACAAATATTGAATTTAAATATACAGATAAAAGTGGGATTCCGGAACAAAATAGATGTAAGATGTTTTTCTATTCTTCAAAATCTATAATATAAAAAAAAAAACATCCGGATGTTAAGATGGTGGAATAGTCTTTTACTTGCTTTATTGACTTTTTTGCAGTTTCTCTTAATTGTAAAACAGTGTCACTTTTTTAAATAAACCATTTAGGTCCGTTTTGATTTGTAACCATCATGACGTATTTAAATATTAAAATTTAATTGTAAATACGTCATGATGGTTACAAATCAAAAAGGGACACTATTATTAACAGTAGTCGCCTTAAACTCAGTTATGACTCATCATCGTTGAAAATAAACAGAAACATAGGCTTACGGAATAATTTTGCCGAATTATGAGGGAAATTTTTATCTGACGACTAATTTGTTACACACAACGATATTGACTATACATATTAACTATAAATATGTATATATATCGGTGTTTTTCAAAGAAAAAACCGACATTCGATTTTTTTCTTTTGAGAATACGAAAGTTTTTAATTTTTATTTATCGATAACTTTTTTTCCATCTTACCAGTTTAAATGGAATCATTAAAAAAAAATTAAGATAAAAAGAAATAAAAATGTAAATATTTAAAACTGATTATTAAACATTTACAATTAAAGGTTTCCTTCTTTGCTTTGATATATGATCCTACATGGTACGTTTACAGAGTTTTTTTCACGGTGAACTGTTGCTAAAGCTCGTAAAGTTCCTTGGCATTTAAGCCTTAAAAATCTTAAGGCTAAAATTTTCTGTATCTTAAGATATAGTAAACAATTATTTTTTTTAATTCTTCACTTACCTAATGGATGATTTAACCAATCACTAAACTAAACTTACTATTAAATTGACCAATGAAATGTCAGAAATATTTGACAAATTTAATTTCATTGGTTAAATTCTTAACATAGACAAAGAACATAGATGAGCTGTCATCTCAAGGTTATATACAAATTTACGAGTCATCCATTTTGATCGGAAGTTACGTCAGAAATCAGCCGGGAAATTTAAATTAGTGGGTAAAATGTAAATAAATAAACGACATAACCTTACTTTTGAATGTTTTCTTATGTTATATTAAAAAAAAATCAAAGTTACCTAAATATAGGATACTGCTGTCTGCAGGTAGCAGTCGTTTTATGTTTCTACAACTTTTTATAAAACACGTCATTACAAAGACTTTACTCGTTATTTGAAAGAGCACTATAAAATATACAAAAAACACAGAAAGACATTAAAAGTTCAAAAACGCTATTATATAGTCTATAATAAAATAAAATGTTCACCCTTCTAGCACAAAATACCAAACGCGTAGAAAAAATAACAGAAAAACCTCGAAAACAAACTCAAAACATACATAAATTAGGTTATGTTAACCTGTTGCACAAATATGTTAGAGGTGTGTGCGAAGAATTATATTTTTATATTTAAATTACTGGTAAAAATAAATAATATCTGTGTAGTATAACATATTGATTTAGTTTTTACATATATAACAAACTGTTGCAACAAAACAACGACAAAAGGAAACTTTTACTGACTACTGAAGTGAAATGAAAAGACACATCTCTAACAAAGAAAATATTCCTATCTAACGCAATACAGTGTTACCAACATAAAATATATATTTTTTTACTTTATGTTGGACAATTGGAATTAAAATGGAGGACGCATTTAGTCGGGACGCAGAAGTATGCGCAGACGGTCAAAAATCAATCTATTTGTTTATTTTGTCTATGATTCTTAACTAGTTTAGTGTTATTGATCAACCTTATAACGTGAAATCGATACCCCCAAGCAACAAAGCCGTAACTCATAAATTGTCATTTTTCAAGAGAGCTAAATTTCTAAAATATTTTTCTTGTTATTTAAGGGTGGGGAAATGAGTGAAGTGGAAAAAAAGCCGTGTGATACATCATTTGAAAGCTTATGAAATTCTCTATTTAACTGTATAAGTATTTATTGCTTATTTAATGTTTGTTTCTGATAATATTCAAGTTTAGAATTTCTTACTTTAGTATTTTTAGGTAAACTTTTGGTTAAAGAAGAAGAAATCTCAGTAGTACCACCATGTGTGTCTTTTTTCAAGGCGTTTATCTATGAGTATAACTCAAAATGGGTCTAACTTGAGTTACATCCTGGTTGCATAGGAGTGTTGAAATAAGAGTTTAGTGTTTACACTAATACCTAAAAATGCTTAACTATAAACCTGTTCCTAAATGTTTTAAAAGTTACTTGGGATACATGCTATTGCAAAATTCTAAATCAAAGCAATAAAATGTTCATATTTATTCGACATGTTGAAGGGATGCATCCGGACGTTTTAATTATAACATTTAATATGAAATGCAAAAAGGATGTTTTAATCCAAAATGCAGGAATTACTTTTAATATGAAATACAGATTTACACCGATAAAGTGTAGAGGATGTCATGTATTGTTAAAATTCACATATATAAATGTATTTTTTCATAATATTAACTAGTATACGTTATTTTTTAATTAAAAATTTCTATAGATTTTCCAAAACAAAGATTTCTAAAAAAAATTATGATCGATTTTGAGTTTTAGCTTTTCAGAATCATTTAATTTTTTAAAAAAGTTCTTGAAAATCATTTTTATTTATTTTTTTTTAATAAGAATTTGTTTTGAATTTGATTGTTGTTACTAATTTAAAATTTAATTACACTGTAAAAAATAAACGAAGCATACATATGTTTTTAAGTTTTTTCATGTTTTCCTAAAAATGACGTCAGTATAATGAAACTTCTATACCTCGCTCCGATACCTCGTTCTTGAAATATTACCGTACACTTATGGAAAATTTACCAAAACTTTTTCTTTAGAGTGTACTGACTTGGGCTACAGCTAACATCACCGCTTTGAGCCTCGTTTACCTTCGCGCCAACCTTTAACCAATGGAATTAAATAAATAAAAATCTTTTTTAAGTACTGATTTAATAAAATTATTAAATAACATTAATTGCTTTATTTAAAAATATGTGTTTTGTTGCATTTACAATGTCGAGTCACAAAAAACAATGTTTTTAACCTTGTCCGCAGTTTAAAGCCATACAGTGTTTCATATTTGCAGTCGATGAAAAAGTATAATCTACAACACGTATGGAATAGTCATTCCGCGCTCACGGGACCGTCATACTCGCCTGCCGGCTCGTATGAAAAACTTTCCGCTCGCGCGGAATATTGTCTATTCCATACTAGTTATAGTATATACTATACTAATACTATTTTTAAACGTTTATACTTTTCAGTTGTCCCTTATATTTGTATACGTCACAAATTCTTCATTCATTCATAATTATTGTTTATGAATAGCTTACACAGCTAGTTTAATCGATTTCATTGACCAATATGATTATAATTATCTTAATAAAAATAAAATGTGATTATTAATAAGGCTTAAATTGTAATTATTCAAAACAATTATTGATAATATATTCTGTTATATTGTACAATAATATTTAAAAAATCAATATAAACAACATTTATTATATTGAAGTTGTATACTAATTGTTACTTTATAAGTAAACAATATTTGTACCGTAAACTGTGAATATTTTTACATTTCTTGAAAAAATAAACTTGGCATAATTTACAAAATCTGAAGTGTTTATGATTAGAATGGTTTATCTTTCAGTGCAATGCAGTGTTAGCAACAGCCGGCTACAGACTGCTAAAATGTACGTTTTTCACAGAAAATATATTTAATCTCTTTTTAAACATTACAAAAGTTACATTTATAGCGAAACTGGTCGAATAAAAATACTGCTGCCGACAAAATGATACTTTCCCCTATAGGCATAGGTTCATTAAAATCAAAAACGATAAAAACAATAGAAAAAAATAAAAAATAAAATAAAAAAAGTTTAAAAAAAAAAAACAAAAAAAAATTCTTTTTTCGTAAAACGAAAAATAAATTGAAAAAAAAAATATCGTGGTTATAAAAATCCCGAACACAGACCGACAGACAGACCGACCGACAGACAGAATTTTTTTTACGGAAATCATATTTTTTGGATATAAAACGTCCAGAAACTTAAAACAAAGCAATATTTTTTTTTTTTCGATTTTTTTTTACTAAAGACTTTCTTGTGGAAAGTAAAATATAGGCCTAATTTAAACTGAATCCCCATAACTTTCTCCAAATCCAGTTTTTGTAAAAAAAAATGAAAATTTTTGTTGATTCTTTTACGCGATTATTTTTTGTCGCGTTATGGTTGTCACTAAAAATTCGTGAGCACTATAACGAGAAAAATTTAAGCTAAAGGCTTCAAATGTGGACCGTACGTTTCTTAACCAAAGTTATCAGCAGAAATTTGGTAAAACAGGGGGTAAAACAGAGTAAAGCATATTATTCAAAAACAAATTCAAAAATTTTGTGTATGCTTTTTTTCAAAGTGTTTTTTGAAAGGTTTTTATTTTATTTATTTATGTTTTCTGTAAAGTATATATAGGGGAAACTGTTCTTTTGTTGGCAGCATTATTTTTTAGTGTGTATAGATGATGCTATTTATTATTGCGATACATTTATTCGACTCCTTTGATTTTAATAAATTTAATTGCCTGGAATCCGCGACTTGGAGGCAATTAAACTGCGAATGTTTTTCATTAATTGTAATTAATTTGCGGAAATTAATAGTGTATCTATATATTTCAGGTCTTGCTTTCAGGTTAAATTAATATCGTATTAACATCTATACATTTTAAGATATGTGCAGGTACTATCTCCTAAAGCCCTTTACTTTTAATATTTTAAAATGATTTTTTAACCATTTTGTTTCGACTTTTGAAAATGCGTGACCTTGAAAATTCTAAATAAAATTGCCTGCGGTGCTAAACTTTATTACCAATGAAAAAAAGCATGCCTACATCCTTGTTTGTGACTTCACAAAAACTTTATATTGATTATAATAACTAAATAAATAGCTAAAAAGTCCAAACGAGCTTTTGCATGTATACTAGTATTAATAAGGGCAATAAGTTTATGTTAATCTATTTTTTTGAATTTATCCAGAGGCGTGCCTATACGGACAAAATAGGTGAGGCTTAACGCATTTTGCCCCAAACTTTTTTATGTGTAGCTTTTTTTATTTTTTGTAAAAAATATAGGTTTCTTGAGTAAAAATACATTAAAAATGTCATATAGTGTAACACTGTAGGAGCAACCGTTTAAAAAAAATGCAATTAAGATAAAGTAACATTTTATTTGTTCCCCATTCAGTATGTCATCTTCGAAGGGTCGTAGCTCCCTTAGGGCTCATTCCGGACCAGCCTTTACAGAAACTTTTTGTCATATTTTTTTATGTAAAATCACCTCTTTAATTTTGGCATGGCAGTTACTGATCACCCTGTATATTACAGTAACGGTAAAGCATCTTATTAAAAAAAAGCTTAAAAATAACAAGTTTTAATTAGCGGGCCAAAAAAAACTTTTTGGCTCTAGGGCTAGGGCTAGTCCAAGTTTTCGCCTACAAAACATGAACAAAAAGTGACGCTTTTAGAATCAATCTAATAAAAAAGTAATTTTAGCAAGCTTCTCTTTAACTATTAGTTTTCCAGAAACATTTGACATATCCATTAAAGAAAATCAATTTTTAAAACTGGAAAAGTTTAAAAGATAGATATATTTTCCCCGTTGATGGATATTCGTTCTAGATAGGCTAATAAAATGCAAGTTATGCAATATATTTTTCCGAGTTTTATGAAGATACATTGAGCCGTACAAATTTAAAGAAAAAACCGCAATTTTACGCCTCCTAAAACGTACTTTCATTAATCACACGGAGAAAAACTAGAAAGAACCTTTGCTTTTCACAGGATACTCTTTGCAGCGCTTATATCTTCTGAAAACTGCTATGTTCTTTAAAATTAATACTTCATACTTTTTTGTTTAAAGTCCAAAATTATCAAATTTTACGTAATACTTGAACGTTCCCTATAATATTATTCTACCGCAGGTGATGTGAATAATATAATAAGAATTTTACGTAGGTTCTAATTTTATTTTTTAAGGTTTTGACGTTATATGAATATTATGAAATTATGAAACTTCATATACAATTTAAGGCCTATCCAGAAGCTTACATAAGAACATAAAACATAAGAATGCGGTGCCGTGATTGGCTTACAAGATACATGGCGGCACATCAAGCCAATCACGGCATCGCTTCTTATGTTTTATGTTCTTATGCAAGCTTCTGGACAGGCCTTTATGTAACAGCAGGTGCAAAAACTTTTTTAGCAGTTTAGTGTCTGAGCCCCTTCCTGAAAATTTTGTGTATTCGCCACTGGTATTATATACAATACTCTTTGTATTGTATACAATAATCGTATTCTATACAATATCCTTCTAGTTGTAATTGCGAATAGTGTAAAAAGATGAACAGTGAGAGATGATACATTTGAGAAAAGCGAATACGGACCGTTACAACCATTTAGGGTTTTATTTTTCTTATTACACTTGTCATCTTTTTGAAATTACAGTTATACTGTATGATATACTGTAGGTATATAATGTAAGGTATAAAATATTGCATGTCATATTAAACGGTATTCAGTAAACTCCTTTGCGAATTCTTAAAGGGCCTAATAGCATTGTAACCATTAACTACCTAAATGGACATGAGCGGCTGCCAAATTTTTCCTGAGGGTGACAAGCCTTAACCAAGCCTTATATAAATTAAACAGAAACAGAACTAGTTTCTTAAATCAAACTAACTCACAATTGATTATTTATTAATTGTAAATTATTTTATTACTTGTTTTTGTAAACAAAAAAAAAACGTTTATTTATTTTTTGATTTAATTTTTATACCATTACTGCACTCAGAAAATGTCATTGTAATTTTAATACTAAATTTTATTTGTAAATACATATTTGTTATTTATATCGCCACCATTAATATTTAATACTTTACTTGTGATATTAAATAATGCAAAGTGTGTATTTTATACAAAATGTTGTCACACTAACATAGAGACCGTGCTGGTATATTTGGATCCCCACGCAACATGTGCTTATTAAAACTGTAACATTTGGTAAATTATATCACAGTTATAGTTTGGTATTACCAAATTGGTATACTTTAAGTTGTAGTTGTTGTGTTATTAATCTAGTTTAAAGTATGTTACAGTATTTAGTAAAATAACAATCGGTAAATAATACCACGATAACTCAAGAACGCTTTGTTCTGGGATTGTTTTTGGTAAAAATCGAGGTGGGGCAAGGAGATAAAATGGGGTAAAAACAAGTTTTTTCAAAAACAAGTCTTTTCAAAAGGGAGCGTTCAAGTATTACGTAACGCAAAATTTGGCCTTTTTGACCCCTACCCCCCCATGTAACGCAGCGTAACATTTTCGAGACTCCCCCCCCTATTTGTTACGTAACATTTTACAAAAAGTAAAAATAAATGAAAGGAAATTTTGCTTTATGGTTTAAACCGGTTTTTAACCGGTTATTGCTTCCGTGTTTTAACCCAAAACCGGTCTGATGTAATTTCCGAAACCGGTTAACCGAAAACCGGTTATTGGCTATGGTTTTCCATCTCTAATTGTTTTTGTTTAGAGGATTTAGTTAACTGTTGACCACGCCGTGTGCAATAAAATTTGCAAGGAATCCGTCTCTTTAAGCCTAGATCATTGTTAAAAACGTGATCCAATAAACATTTTTTAAGTTTATAATTTTTTAAGTGTTACGTAACATTTTTACTGACTCGATTGGTTTGTCTAGTTTGTGTATTTTGGTAGTTGGGTAGTTGGTTGGTTTGGACTTTTTATCAGGCAAAACTACCATAAACCCAAACATCTAACCACCAAAACCCTAATGAAAGTAACAACTGTTCGAGTGACCATATGTTACTCAATGTCTTAATTTTTTTATCTTGTCCCCCATCCCCAATATATGCTGCCAGTTACGTCTATAGTGCAAAATATACTATAATTAGATAATAACTCAGATAGTATTACTATAGTATTACTAATTAAATTATTATTATAATCAGAAATAAAAAATAAAGGGCTGTATGCCTTATTTAAAACTAAGTGATTATCCTATTTAGGCTAATTACGGGCTGCTTGTTTAGTGAAATAAAGAACATGTGTTTTTTTCACAAGTATATATTTTTCTATCCGTTTTCAAAGAAACCGGAAATACGCCATGACATGGAAAAACCAAGCTTTCTTAAGGAGCTTTTGAAGTGATTTTTTAATGCATTAGATTACGTTTTTTTTGACATGTGCAAACTTCAAGAAAAAAAAAACGACAGGCCTAGAACAAACAAAAATGTATGATATATATTTTCAATTTATGAAATTTAAGACACTATCTAGATTAAAAAAAATTGAATGAATATATTTACTCCACCAATATTTACTATGTATTTATAAATGTTGTTTGTTTATTCATGAATGTTATTTTTAATTAAAATAAATAGGAGTGAAAATTCACATATAAAAGCGATTTTGTTATCTAAAGCTCTGTTACGCTTTTAGAATATGTGTCCCTCCCCACTTATACAGGGTTATTCAGATATAGGGTCATTAATTTTAAGGGGAGATTCTACATAGGAAAATATGAAAAAAAGTTCCTATAAACATATATATAAAAATGCGTCGTAAGGTAAGCCCCTTTAAAAGTGGCTAAAAAATTCGGTTTTTATTTAATAACTCAGGAACTCAGGTTTTGCATGTGAACTAATTAATAAGGCCCATCTTCACATATTATTCTTATGTACATATTTTTACCAGGGGCATGTTGTTTCCCAAACTTTTTTTTGTGTAACTTTTTTGTAATTTTAATGTTGAAATATAATTTCTCAGGTCAAAATACATAAAAAAGATGAAGCTGAAGTTTGCAACGTTTTTTTGCATCGAAAATTCTAATAGTAGGTATATTAAAGCACTTATTCCATAACACGTTTTTAGCGCACTAGTGCTTTAGAAAACTCGCGGCAAGCGGCTTGTAAACTTGTACACGTGCGCTAAAAACGTATGTTATGAAACTAGTACTTTAATATACTTTTTGGATTTTCGTTGCAAAAAAACGTTGCAAACTTCAGCTTCATTAAAAAAGGTACTTTTGTTTAAATACTGTAGTACCGTTTTCGAGAAAAAATTATTTGAAGGTGAAATTTCATGGTTTGAGGACGAAAAAATAAATACTAAAATGTTAAAAACCAAAATTTCAATGATGATTCTAAATCAAAAACTAAGAAATAGAGTTTCTATACATGCAGGTCGGAAAATTGCTTTTAAAGCTACTATGGCCCTTTAAAAATGGTGTTTTTGTTTTTGTTTTTGATGTACATTCACCATTCAAGTTTTGGTTTTCAACATTTTAGTATTTAATTTTTCGTCCTCGCACCGTAAATTTCACCTTCAAATGATTTTTTCTCGAAAACGGATGATCCTACAATATTACAACAAGAGTACCTTTTTTATTTATTTTGACCGAAGGAAACACGTTTCAATAATAAAATAACAAAAAAGTTACACAGTAAAAAGTTTAGGACAAAAAACTGATAGGCTCTCTCCAAGGCCGTATCGGGGGGGGCCCGGGCCCCCCGGGCCCCCTCCGAAATCCTAAAATTTTATACTAAAATCTAAAAAAATTTAAACCTTCTCAAGGCCCGGCGTTAATAGTTTCTTTTGGTCTATAATAAATAGTTTATACTTTATTTTTACTCCCCCAGAACGATAAGGCCACAAAGCGAAGCAAATATGCAGGCTCTTTTCCAAGTACCTTCAAATTCGTAAAAATTTTCGCCTGCGGCGCTACAATTTTCTTGCATTTGAACTTTAAATAGTAACACTCTTAAAATTAAAATAGACTATAACATTTCTAAAAAAATTCGCCTACCGCACTATAGCCTTTTTACTCCCCCAGAACGATAAGGGCACAAAGCGAAGCAAATATGCACGCTTTTTTCCAAGTGGACCATACACCTTCAAATTCGTAAAAATTTTCGCCCGCGGCGCTGAAGTTTTTTTGCATTTCAACTTTAAATACACTTTTAAAATTAAAATAGACTATAAAATTTCTAAAAAAATTCGCCTGCTGCCATACACCTTCAAATTCGTAAAAAATTTCGCCTGCGGCGCTTGAGTTTTTTTTCATTTAAACTTTAAATACACTTTTAAAATTAAAATAGCTATAACATTTCTAAAAAAATTCGCCTGCGGCGCTATAGCTTTTTTACTCCCCCAGAACGATAAGGGAACAAAGCGAAGCAAATATGCAGGCTCTTTTCCAAGTGGATCTACAGCTTCAAATTCGTAAAAATTTTCGCCTGCGGCGCTAGAGTTTTCTTGAATTTAAACTTTAACTAGTAATACATCTAAAATTCAAATAGGCTATAAAATTTATAAAAAAAATCGCCTGCGGCGCTATAGCGTTTATAAGTTCTTTTTTATTGGAGTTTATAAAACCTAAGCTTGAAATTTGTCAATATTTTCGCCTACGGCGCTACTGTTTTCAGATTTAAATAGACCAGCACAGTAAAATTTTTTACCTGCGGTGCTAGGGCTTTCTTATTTTTTTTTTATTTGAATTTTTAAAACTTGCTTGATTTTTACTACATTGAATTAAAAAAGGCCGGAAATTAACAGAAGTAAAAAAAATGAAAAATTTTTCTCCTGCGGCGCAATTTTCATTATTTTCGAGATTTAGGGAAAAAAGTTTTTGGCCCCCCCCCCAAAAAAAAATCCTGGATACGCCCTTGGCTCTCCCGTTTCGTACGCCTCTGCTTAAAATAAATACATGAAAATAACATATGTACAAAGATGGGACTTATTAAGATTCACATTCAAAACCTCGTTCCTGAGTTAAAAATCGAATTTTTTAGCCACTTTCAAAGTTGCTTAGCTCCGTTACGACGCATTATTAGACATATGTTTACAGGAACTTTTTTCATATTTTCGTATGTAGAATCAGATCTAAAAATAAATAACCCTATTTCTGAATAATCCTGTATTGCGATGAGTCTGATTGTCTGTAAGGCTAGCATATGAAAAAAAAAGGCTTCTCTGCTCAAATCACACCGCAGTATACACCGTGATATTGATATCTATTAATGTACCCAGAAAATACCGTATATGGTCAAGGCGTCCTTCACTTCAAGTGTAGGGCGCCTTGATATTGTATATGATCTTCCCTATTTAAATACTTACTTCTTTTTCTTCCATTGCATAGCCATTGTTTAAACAATTTTTACTTACGCATTGTGCAATATTTACTAAAATTTATAGTAATATTGAAATTAGACATTGTCAACAGATAAAAACAATAAAAAGCTCTAAGTCCAATATTGAAACGAGGTAAATAGTAACCTGAATAGCTTTTAATTTTAATAAATAAATATTTGGTAGTCAATATCGGAAAACAAAGGAAAGCATTTTGTTTAAATAACGCAACAATAATAAAATGTTTTACTTGTGCCAAAAAGGTTTTATTTGTGGGTACAGAAAGCTATATTGGCCTAAGGCAAAATTTTAAATTAGCCGTATTCAATTTTTATTACTGTTTACTCAGTACCTAAGTTGGTAAAAACATATCGTCTTGTAAATTTCAAAACGTCGTATCTCAAAAAAGACAACTTTACAGGAACGAGAAATAACTCTTTCTCGCATTATTCATAGGTTGGAAATGTATTTTTTTAATATAAACTTAATATATTTTTAATGATTAACTTACCTTAAATCATTTTATGGTGTATAAAATAAATAAATACAAATAAAAACCTAATCTTTATACGATATTTTGATGCTCAAAATTAATAATTTTTTTTAAGATACGAGCTTTGAAACATTATTATATTAATATTTAAAAAAATATAATTAATTATTATAATAATATTATTAATTATTGAAACGTTTAAACTTCAAAAAGTTTTATAACATGCTAAGATATCAAAAAAGCGACGCCAAATGCAAAAAGTGCGTTTCAAAATAGTCAGTTAACTAAAATTGAGAGATACGAGGTTTAAAAATTTATTAATTTATAATCATCTAAGATACAACGTTACTATTTTGCTTATATTTTTGTTATTAAAAAAAAAATAGCAAGTGAAACTTATTTTTTAGATGTAAATTTATAATATAAAGCGTTTAAGTCCAAAATCTCAAAATCGAAAAAAATTGAGATACGACTTCCTGAAATTTACAAGACGATATCGCATGTTAGAAATATCGTATCTCAAAACATTTATTTTCGGTTCTTTGTACCAATCAACTGTACATGATGACTGGTAACTTATACAATCTCCAATTTATTATTCAATATATTGTAACTTATAAGCTAAGGGAACGTTCAAGTAATTCTTAACGCAAATTATACCAAAAAACATACATCTCATACCCCGGTTCCCGCGTTATTAAAGGCTGCAGAGATTTTATATTTTGGCTACCCTTTATTAGCACGTCAAAATACATAAAATATATATTTTTCGTAAATGTTAAAAAAATCATGCGGGTAGGGGTTAAAATAGTACCGGGAATACAAAAGTTTCTACGAGTCAAATCGACAAACAATGTCCTTTCTGGAGTAAGTTCACAATTTTAGTATAACACAAATTATGTATTATTCATGTATTGTAGTGTATACATATATTATATTATTTATACATGTCAACATTTTATAAAGAATCTTGAGTGCCATGCACTCTGAAGTGGTTAAATAAGATCAATATCCTTTGGTCAAAAGATTCCAGACCAGAAATAGTAAACTTGGCTTGTCTGGAAGGGATTAAAAATATCAAATTTCAAGCCCGAATTTCAAGAAATTTAAAAATATATTTTTTTTAATACACGTAGAAAAGAGTACATAATATGCATAAATTACACTGAAAGGTCGTTACCGTAGTAAATACTAAACGTTTTTGCTTATGTGGTAAGTTTACCTAGTTAACATTCACTGGTTGTTATACTGTAACAATGTTACACTAATACTTAACGTTGTTCACGGTTCGCAAAAAAGGTCAAATAAAATAAAAAATTGCCCAAGAACTTATAAAACAAAATTTGATCCCTGGCCCTTTCCTTAAATAGGAAAAGCAAAAATTAAAAAATTTCAAAGACAAAATTTTTTTTATCGCACTTTTTTGTTTTGAGTATTATAAAATAGATACACGCTTATTTATAATTTTTCCAATTCACCAATATTTGCTACAGTTTACTTTTTCTGCTTAAACTTTTTACCTGTAACTCAAAAATTAAATTTTAAATAATATCTAACAAATAGGACCCCCTTGGGGGGCCTTAAAGAGGACGAAAGCCTAAATTTTTAAATTTTCCTGGGTTTATCTTGTATGCTCTATTTATATACCAATATAAGCTATTCTAGTAGTATATTAAATATTTTTTTAAATAGGGGGGTTTGGGGGGTCTCGAGCCAATTTTCAGATTTTTTTTTAGAATTTTAATGTACAAACGAACTTTGACTCGTACATACAACACGAGACAGCAAAACCGCAACGACGAACCCGCCGGTTGCGGGTGAGTGGGATTCTCCAGCAACAACAGCAACATGTTTATTTGTTATATAATTTGTATTAAAGAACGAATTAATGTACAAAAAATATTATAATATCATAAATATTTTCTAGATATTGTAAAAGAGTGTTTAAAATGTCGGTTTGGGGGTTAATTATTATATAATATATATTATTTTATATTATATTATATATTATTATTATTATATATTAATATAAAAAAATATATGATAATATTATTATGTACGCGTACGTGCCAAATTTGGTTTATTATTCTCCTGAAAGTTGTTAAAGAAGTCTCTTATAAGAGACTTACTATATCTAATAATTATACATACATAATTATGTAAATAATATTTCTATAATACATTATGCCTAAAACTTTAAAATCTCTACTTTCGGCTTAAAGAAGAGATATCAGACGATCGGAAGAAAAAGAAAAAACATTTTAAAACTTACTTTACAAATCAATTTTTTTAAAGGTTTGAAGGGATTTTTTAATTCCAGAGGAAAGGCAATAAATTAAAAGCAAATAAAGTAATGAAGGGAAATTATATTTTGTATTAAACAAAATTAGAATTAAACAATCCCTTCAAACCTTCTTTAAGCCGAAAGTAGAGATTTTAAAGTTTTAGGCTAATGTATTATAGAAATATTATTTACATAATTATGTATGTATAATTATTAGATATAGTAAGTCTCTTATAAGAGACTTCTTTAACAACTTTCAGGAGAAATATAAACCAAATTGGCACGTACGCGTACAAAATAATATTATTATATATCTTTTTTATATTAATATATAATAATAATAATAATAATAATAATAATAATAATAATAATAATAATAATAATAATAATAATAATAATAATAATAATAATAATATATAATATAATATATAATAATATATATTATATATTATATAATAATTAACCCCCAAACCGACATTTTAAACAATCTTTTACAATATCTAGAAAATATTTATAATATTATAATATTTTTTGTACATTAAAATTCTAAAAAAAATCTGAAAATTGGCTCGAGACCCCCCAAACCCCCCTATTTAAAAAAAATATTTAATATACTACTAGAATAGCTTATATTGGTATATAAATAGAGCATACAAGATAAACCCAGGAAAATTTAAAAATTTAGGCTTTCGTCTTCTTTAAGGCCCCCCAAGGGGGTCCTATTTGTTAGATATTATTTAAAATTTAATTTTTGAGTTACAGGTAAAATGTTTAAGCAGAAAAAAGTAAACTGTAGCTAATATTGGTGAATTGGGGAAATTATAAATCAGCGTGTATCTATTTTATAATACTCAAAACAAAAAAGTGCGATAAAAAAAATTTGTCGTTGAAATTTTTTAATTTTTGCTTTTCCTATTTAAGGAAAGGGCCAGGAATCAAATTTTATTTTCAAAGTTCTTGGGCAATTTTTTATTTTATTTGACCTTTTTTGCGAACCGTGTGTTATAGTTCTGGTAATTGTAACAACAATTGAATGTTGAACTAAACTTTTGTGGGGTTCCATACAATTAAAAACGTTTAGTATTTACTACGGTACATGGTTCACCTGGGAGATTTTAAATAAAAATTTCTTGGACCCCTACATTTTTTGGACTAAAACATACCTGATGACATAAGAAATCAATTTCCATTTGAAAGAAAATCGTAAAAGATACACTTTTTTAGAAAGATAAAAAACGTTTTTTTGAGTAATAGGGTGTGTCAAAAAAATCCCGATTTTTGAAATCGAAAACACTTTCTGGCTCAAAAGTTGTTCCTTAGTAAAAAACGGTGGCCACTCAAAAATGAGCCAAATCGATTAATGTTTAGAGGTAGCTCAAATCACTCAAACCTTGAAAAACATCGGTACCTGTTTTTCGGATAAAAAGCGATTGTATATAAAATTAAGGAAATTTTGGAGGGTTTCTTTGGTAATATTTATAAACAATACTAATTGTGAGAAAACAATTATATTCCCCTACTCTTAAGTTAGATCTAACTTAAGAGTAGGGGAATATAATAGAACATAAAAAATTATTATTTGAAGATTTCGCGAAAATTTATTAAAAATAGGGCATATTTAAAAGGACATAACTTCCTTATGAATGATTTTTTGAACAAGGTGCATATAATTTTTTTTATGTTTTTAATGTTAAATAACCATTCATTACTAAAATATTTGTTTTTGGCTTTATATTTTTTTATTTTTTTCATGCGTAAAAATATACTTTTAAATGCATTTATCTTTATAACGGTTAAACCTGCGATGTTAAACCACAGAAACTTTTTTGTGTATTTTTACATAAAAAAGTATATTCCAACAAGAAAAAATCAAAAAAAGTACACCGAAAAAGGTTTTAGGCAAAAAACAGAAAATCCACCCGGTTTCGAATTAAAATTAATTTTTTTTACTTAACTTGAGGAAAAAAAATTATGTCTTCTGTATAGTCATGTAGGTCAACATGTATATATGCTTATATACTAATATATAATTTTGCACATTTTTTATTTAAAACTATTTTTATGCACTTTTAAAAACTTAAAAAAATAAAATTTTCGCGAAATCTTCAAATAATTGGCGATTTTTTCATGTTCTAACTTAAGTGGAGGGGGGATATAATTTTTTTAGTTTCTCACAATTAGTATTGTTTATAAATATTATCAAAGAAACCCTCCAAAATTTCCTCAATTTTTATCGGTATCAGTTTTTATCCAAAAAACAAGTACCGATTTGTTTTTAAGTTGGAGTGCTTTGAGCTACCTCTAAACTTTTATCGATTTGGCTCATTTTTGAGTGGCCACTGTTTTATACTAAGGAGAAACTTTTTAGCTAGAGAGCGTTTGGACTTTTAAAAATCGCGATTTTTTGAAACACCCTATTACTCAAAAAAACGTTTTTTTATCTTTCTAAAAAAGTGTATCTTTTACGATTTTCTTTCAAATGGAAATTGATTTCTTATGTCATTAGGTATGTTTTAGTACAAAAAATGTAGGGGTCCACGAAACTTTTATTTAAAATCGCCCAGGTGAACCGTGGGTAACGAGTTCTCAGTATAAACAAATAATTTTAAATTTTATATTTTTATTTTATATTTTTTATGGTAATTTAAATTAAATAATATCTGAATTTCAATCACACTGTGAACATTTGCAGGGCTCGTTATGGTATAAAACATTGAACGGTGGAATAACTTTGGAAAAAAATGGAATGACATTTCAAAATTATTTGTAATTTAACACTTATGTAAGTCTAGTATGGTGCAACATACATAAAATAAGGTCCCAGAACGACTGTAAACTAAATAATTATTAATTAGATAAACAAATAAATAATTACACTCAAATATATTTCAATAATTGTATGCTGGAAATAAGTTTAAATAGTAAAGTGTAAGTTTAGATTTTAAGCTTTTACGGCCATTAAGATATAAAGAACTTTCACTTTCGGGTTTAGACCGTGTTAATGGATTTTCACTTTCCGACGTTTCGTCTCTTACTACTAGAGACATCTTCAGGGATTAATCTGAAACTAAGTTTCGAATCAACTTGTGTCACTATTTATGACGAGTTGTGGTTATTCACCCGGAACGAGGTTTTTCCTATCAAAGACTTCCATATTGCAGGTAAGTGTAACCAGTGTCCCGATTGATATTGTTAGGATGCTTGATGATTTCTATCGATTCCCGTATCTTCCTTGGCATTTTTCTGTTTTCTGTTAATATTTGTTTTGTTTCAGACAAATTGATTTTATGACCTGTTTCATGTACATGTTCGGCAGTAGCAAGTCGCTTGCAAAACAACTTTACACTACGATATTTCAAGAACGCTTTGAACCTGAGACTTGAAGTTTGGAACAAAGATTAGAAAAGTAGTAGAAAACACGAACTATAGCATATTTTATTTGGACCAATTTAAATATTTTTTCCAAGTATTATAAATTTAATATTTAAAAAAAATCTGTTTTACAAAATAATAATCATAATAATTAGGGTTGCTTAAAACTTCTAAATAGAAGTGCTTTCACTAAAATGAATCATGGTGAACAACTTTAACAAAACCCGTTACTGATTAATAAAACTTTACTTATGTACTATAATGTACATATCAAACTTTAAAATTAAATTTGTGAGCACTTTATCGAAACGATAATTGAGCCGCGTTAAGCAGAAAGCTACCAACCCACATTGTGAGATGACAGTAAATTGTTGAACTTTTTCCCTAATAACTGTTTAACATTTTGACTAAAACACTTACAATGGAGATTTCTCCCGTTAGATTAGACAGGGACAAAAGTTCTACCCAAAAAGGATAGAAGACATACATACACTCCCACTTACACCCAACCAAACAAATTCTGTATTTGTTCTTTGTTGAACAAATACAATATTTACTTGGCCGGGCGAAAAGTGTAACTATATTATTTTTGTTATTGAAATTACTGGCGCCATCTAAATTTTAGTAGAATTATCTTTTTCTACAGATTCGCATTCGCTATGTTCGCTCGTGCTACACTTTCCGGCCAACCAAATAAATACTGTATTTGTTGTATGAAAAACAAATACACTATTTATTTGGTTGGCTGGAAAGTGTAGCACAAATGAGATAGAGATAGGGTAGACGTCTTTTGTTTCATAATTCTAGTTGTAGAGAGCTCCATTAAACATTTGTTTCACTTATTCATGTATCAGAACATGTATAAAATGTGTCATCTTTAATTCAATTCCTGTAAAAGATATTGGGTAAAATGTTCCGTAACCTACTGTCATCTCATAATGTGGGTTGGTAGCTTTCTGCTTAACGCGGACCAATTATAGATAGTATTACACTTTTTTTTTAATTAAAATTATTTTAGATGAATTTTACAAGAAGGGTCTTTTATTGGTATACTTGAAGGGTCTTTTATTGGTATACTTGATAAATGCAACAATTACTTATAGGTAAACCTATAGTCCAAGTCTACCAAACCGTAGTATACAGGGTTATTAACGGAAGTGGCATATTATAAGTTTATGGAGAACCAATAATTTTAAAAATCCGATGTTTTGCACTTTTTAAAAACCCCAAAGTGCAAAACATCGGATTTTTTAAACTATTGGTTCTCCATAAACTTTTAATATGCCATTTCCGTGAATAGCCCTGTACATTTTTTTTTTCTGGGAAGCAAAATAATTTCAGAGGTCCCAAAAACCCGGGTTTGTAAACCCACTATATTTCGCTCATAGTTTACTCAAGTAACTACTGACCCCGGTCTCCTCTACAAAGAACCTTTTTAAATGTCGCACACAGGCTGCATAGATTAAAAAAAAAATCCAAACCGTCCACTAAAGCTATAGCTATATAGCGCTATTAGCTCAACTATAAGATTAATTTTAAAACAAAATATTTTAATGAATAAAAATTACAATGAGATTTAGTTTTTAAGAAAAGTCAAATTTTTTAATCAATGCGAAGCCAGTTTTAATTTTTAATACCAGTCATAATATCATGTCTTTTCAGTTTTATCTGTTCACTTTTCTAAAGATTCAAATTAGGTGTAAACAAAAAAAGCTTTAAGTACTTTTTGTATCAATACTTCAACGCCTTTGGTTTGGTTTCCAATAAAATGTGCTTTAAATATGTTAACATATCCGTATTTTATTCTGAAATTCATTTAGTTCTTAAAATCTTCTTTCCCACGAGAAAAAGAACTACACTTGGAAAAATAATTTCTCAAAGAATTCGCATAAATATATAATATTGTAACTGATGTTTTTTTTTTATTACCAGTAACATGAAAATATTACTGACCTGCTAGGCATACAAGTCGTATTTTTCGGTTTTTCAGATTTTTGGATGAGACTCCTTTCAACCACTATGCCAAATCAAAATGTCGTATCAGCTTTCAAACTACGCTTGTTAGGTCCAAATGGGGTATTTTTAAATATTAAAATTAAATCTAATAACTGACACTCGCAGCCTGCAGTTCCGACTTTTGTGCTTAACATAGATGAAATTAATATATAGTGTCCACCAGAAAAGGGAGAGATATCAGTTGATGGCTATTTTTGTTTTTTTACTCCAGTTTGTCAAATAAAATCATAAATATCATTAAACGTTTCGACATGTGCAATTTTATCAATCTTAAAATCTCAAAAATGGTATTTTGCATAATTATTTGCGTAATACACTATTTGTAAAAAATATAAGATTAAAATTTTACATTAAATACATTTTTTAATGATTTTTGGAAAGAAAAGATAGATTTATTACTGTTTGGTTTTTATTCTTTTTATGTTCTAAATAACACAGGCCAACATACGTTTTTAGCGCACGAGTACAAGTTTAGAAAACAAGCCGCTTGCGGTGAGTTTTCTAAAGTACTAGTGCGCTTAAAACGTATTATCGCATAAGTGCTTTAATATACTATTTGAATTTTTGATGCAAAAAAACGTTGCAAACTTCAGCTTCATGTTTTTTAAGTTGAGCATATTGATTTTTTTTTAAACCTTACCCCTCGAGAACCAGTAACGCGAAACTCATTGGGACACCAATTTTTCGTTTTGGTAAAAAACCTTTATGTCATAATGCCTCAATTTAAATCTCAGGTTCACACAGCCAATACATAATTTGATGGAAATGCAAACATCATTGTCAAGTATCTCATCAGACTTCCTGGCTGGCCCAAGCAAATCAAAAACCGACTGGTTTCTGGAAAAAGGAAGGACTGCACTAAGACAACTTGTAGGGGTCCTCACGGGCCAAGGCCAAGGGTGGTCTTTAAGTTTAAAATGAAGCGGCGAAATTACTAAATATGCGTAATTATACCTTCATTTTAGCACATATAAGCTCTTCGGTGTTGAGGGTGCCATTTTAACTGGCCTCAATATTTAATATTAAAGATCTAAATATATGTAATACAATATTAAAGATTTAAGTTAATATAAAAATCTTCATTCATTATGGGATCTCTGAAAAAATGTTATAAACAATGAAAATACGATGCCTATTTTATACCATGATAGATTTTCCTTCCATTACAAACCGCATTTTGGCCATATATTTTTCCAACTTTTATTAAGATTAATCGCACTATACAAATTTAAAAAGAATAATTTTTCAATGTATGCATGCATTGATTTCCAAATAAATTTGACTTCAAATATGAAAATGTTATTCCCTATAGGTTCATTTTTCATAATAACAATTTTCACAAAAGTTTATTCTGCACAACATAATTATGATTATATAGGTAATCTTGCAGTGATTCATATCCCTCTATAATATAAAATAGTTTTTTCCACTGTCAACAATAGTTTTTCCTCTGTCCAGTTTAAGTACCCCCTGCTCGCCAGGCGCAATAAATGTCAAAGTGACGTTTAATAAAAGTTGACAGAGGACAAAACCCAGGGGTTGGCGAGCGAAGCGAGCAGTGGGTACCCCCTAGTTCTTGACAATAGTGTCAACAATTTTCATAGGCGTGACTAGGGGTGGGCTAAGCCCTTTCCCCCAAATGTTGTTAAGTCCCCCCCCAAATTTGGACCTGGTTACGCCCCTTAAATTTTTCAAAATTCTGTAAAGATTTTTTGACAAATTACGGGTTTCAGGTGTACAAATTACGAGGTACTCTGAAGGAAATCTTTAAAGATTTCCTCCTTTTCGGAGGAAATCTTAGAAAGTCGAGGTAATCTTTGGAGATAATCTGGAGGAAAGCATAGAAGATTTCCTCCTAAAGGTATACAAAATTTTGTCAGAGGTTTATCTCTCGGAGTTGACATTTTCCAGGGTAGGCCAACAATTCTGCATTTAAAAAATTCTATATTCTTTTCATAAAAAAAATTGTTAAATGTTATGGACACCCTGTAATCCGTTTATCCTCTCTGTATGCACTATTTCTGACTACAGGTCTGAGTAAAATATTCTTTCTATACAGTCTTCAATAGAGGACTCGATAGACGAAATTCAAAATAGAATATCCCTTGATATATCAATATAATCAATAAAAAAATATGGGACTTCCATTTGTAAAAAAAGTTAGGGGTGGCTCTAAAGGGTGAGTCGAAGAGGGTAAGGTTTAACAGTATAATGAAAAGTTTTTTTTTAGAGCCATTTAGGATTCCCTTTTTAATCAAATTTTGATCTTTTATAATAACGGAGATGTATAGGCTTTGCAAAATTTTTGAAAAACCCTGTAAATCAAAATGCCCTTTAAATTTAAATGGTACTAGTTTCATTTTGAATGAAGGCACAAATTGTAGTTTTTCTGAAAGAAATCGATTATATTCAAATTTCTATATCCATAAAAAAAACTTCAATACATTAATGTATTCAATAGGAACAAGTCATAAATTATATTCTTATGCAGTAAAGGCTTATATTTGCGCATTATTTGCCAAAATAAGTCCTAGTAGGGCATAAACCCTGAGGGCAAAAAATTAGTTGCTATTTTCTCTATTTGTCCTACGTTTTAGCAGAATACATATTGCTTTTTGCACAAGTTGGTATGGATTTTCTTACATTTCTAGATTATAATAAGTAATAGACCTCGTGCAATGCGCGCGCATCCTTGTATAGTGAGCTCTGGCTTTAAAGTGCAAAACGTCGCTGTTTTTTTATTTTCAGAGCTTAAAAATTATGTAACCATGTCAAACGAGGAAATCTAGATACATGATATGTATATATTTGTGTTTTTGTATCCAGGCAATGTTAATTAAAACCTATAAAGAAATTGCACTGCTCTACTACAGAATTTTCACAATCAATGAGAAAATCCATACCAAAATGTCTATAGCTGCTATTTCACGCTTTTTTCCGATCGTTTGGACTTTTTGTCTATGCTCACTGATGATCGCAAAAAAGCGTAAAGTAACAGCTGTATAAAATTTTGGTAGGGATTGTCTCATTGATTGTGAAAATTCTGTAGTAGAGCAGTGCAATTCTTTATAGATTTTAATAGTTTGCCAGAAGGCACTAAACTTTATTTTCGTTAACTAAAATTTTTAATATAAAATGTTTTCTCGTCTCGTTTAGACCAGGTAATAAAATTAAATAATTACCAAGCGTTGACAAAATAGGTATCTATAACTACTATACCTATCGGTTTTGAAAAAGAATTAATTTGTTTAAAGCTGGTTGGAGGGACTTCCTCCGAGGGAGCCTTTTTATAGGTAATGCCTTCTGATACACCCTTAAGGAACTACTGTACCATATCTACTAGGTACGGTACCCAGCACAGAGTGTGGCTGTGCAGTGTGTCTGTGGTTGTTTTTAATTACAAGTTTAAATGGTTAGTTTACACTATAGGGATTGACTTCGGGTACCAAATTGACATCAAACGACTAAAAATACAGTTTTACTACATAAAATGAGATTAGATTCTTTTATTTTAGTCCAGAAAGTCAATTTAGTATGCGAACTAAATATTTAGTCCCTATGGTGTAAACTAAGCCAATATAGATATTTAAATATTTATACCTAATATCTTTTAAAACTTTCTAGATAAATTAAAAAAGTTTGTCTTTTACATAGATGATCTAAGTAAACAAATCATTAAGTAGAATCTCTAAAGAATACCTAAAAGATTAAAGTAGGTATGGTTATTTTTAGATCTTTGTTATTTATCAACAATAAGAGCATGAATCAAAAAGTAAGGTTATAATACATTCAAAATCTTGCTATGGTATTAACAAACTTACCAATATTAAAAAAAAATATCCAAAACAGAAAAACGAAGCATTGGTACTTTTTCGTCATACTTTCCGTCACAAGATTGTAAAGTTTTGTCGAAAAAACCTCCTTTTCGGCTGAAAATTTACTGAAAACCCATGGTTTTAGTTTTTGAAACTGCACAACACCACACAATTGGAACTAGCACTAATCAATTCAGGGCATTATAGATAGTTTGAGATAATTGAACAGTTTGGATGAGAGTTGACAATACCACATGTGAGATAATCGCACGCACGACGATGCACACGAGAGAAAAGTGCAACGCTATCACACTGCACCAGGCCTACGGACCGACTATGGAACGCGAGACTGTAGAGCATCGGATTATTGACCGGTTGCGCCCCAGTCTTGCGCCTGAAGAAGACGCCCTTCCCCGCCACGGGTTCACGCCGCCTCCGCCGTGCAGGGTCGGAATTTGGGCGCCCGCGTAGCCGCCAGTCCGAAGGGTCAATTAACCAGACCTAGTGGTCACAAATATGAACCTCACAGCACACCTTAATTTTATAGTGCAATAAGTACTAAAACACTTACATTGAAACTATTTAACACATAATAAACAAAGGCTTTTTCTGCAAGAAGCTTTCTATAGAGTTCTGAAAGAAGAAAAAAAATATCAAAAATGAGTCTTTTATGATAAAATTAATTTTTTTTTTTAGACTCGAATGGTCTATCACTGGGAAATTTTTGTACACATACTGCAGAAAATGCATGAAAAATGCAAGTACTGCACGATATTCTTAATGCAGAGTACCTAATGCACACATTCTTGCGGACAAAAAAAATCCCCGACAAAATTTTTGATGACTAAAAAAAAAGGTCACCTCCAAAAAAAAGCTTTGCCCCTGCTGACTGTTTTTACCAAAGCTAATGCCTCGGCTAATGCAAAATAATACAAAATAATGCAGATAATCCAGAATAATGCACAATATTGCAGAATAATGCACGTAATGCAGAATAATGCAGAGTAATGCAGGTACTTCAGACGTAATGCACAGTAATGCAAATAATGTACGTAATTTACAGATAATGCAGATAATGCACATTAATTGCAGGTACTGCATTATTAATGCAGACAATTTTGTACAACGAATGCAGCAGTGATAGACCCCTCGTTTAGACTGTATAAAAGGCGAAAAAACTTACATTGAATACTGAAAATAAAATTGGAAAGAATGACAACTGAGATCGATACCACGGATTACCTACAGACATGTAGGTACCTCGTGTCACACTTTACTTAAATATTTTATTAATTATAATTTACACATCACACTAAAATTGTGAAATATTAAATTAGGTATTATGCCTATTTCAGACCTTCTTTTAATATGAGAAAAGGAAATCTTGCGAATTAAACATTTTTAATTGGTTAATTCAATATGATTTCGATTTAGCACTGTTATTTTCGATTTCAAATACCTACTTACCCCCAGTAAATATTTCCCTCGAAACTCCTCTTAATTTACTATGATGATCTATTAAATAAAGTATGTGGTTTACCCTTACTATAGGGGACCCTTTAATTAATAGTTTCTACCTAGTGTTGATTGAAAGGTAACATCAGATGGACAAACATAAGGGTGCGGCGCTAATATCTCCTCGAACTATAGGTCATTTAACGAAATCGGCATAATGAGTGGATCAAATATCGAACCCTGTGGCACTCCTTAATAATAGAGTTTTACAGCAGTTTTGTATAGAAATTCCACTGAAAATTCAAGCAAAATTTGTACCATAGATTACACTGTCTGATTACTCCATAATATAATATTTTTAAAAGGATTAAACCCTGTATAAAGGAATCAGGTACTAGGTATCAGGATCAGATTTGATTTATTTGCATTCTATTAAGAGCATTAACCATCGTGTATTTGCATTTATTTGTTGAGTTAATATAAAGACCATTATCTTATAATAAGATTCTTATTGTTACTTAAAATACAATGCAATTTGTTTTTTATTCTAATATCGATATTATTGAAACATAAAGTAAAATATAAGAATAAATCTAATGTAAATAGGACTACTTATCATTACTCTATTAGTTCGAAGATAATATATATATATATATATATATATATATATATATATATATATATATATATATATATATATATTATACTCAGATAGCGGTTAAGGTGAGCTTCGTTATACATAGAGTGAAAGGTGGAGTCCTTGTGTATATTTCGTGTATACCACTATACACATAAAGTACAAGACGTGATCCCATACATGTAGCGGTTAGGTTGAGCTCCTTTGACGTGTATTACCATACCTATCGGCAAAGCAGGCTCCGTGTATTGGGTATTTTAAGCAACCTGGGCTACTTGCGGTGTTGTCATGTTTTTTTAAATAAAATATTGATTAGGGCGACGGTGAGCAGCAATATGTTTAGTCTGAAATGATCGAGATTAGCGTTTCTCATTTTTGACAAATGGGTTTCAAATCCCAGATAGTCAAATTTACGACTGAAGACTTTTGGGTTACTGTGAGCCGTCTCGAATGAGCGAGAATACTTTCTTATAAAATAGATTATGTCCAGAAACATTATGGTACATTTTGGGGAGAGAGAGGTAATGACAAAAATTATAACCAAAAAATGATAATGACATATTTTTTGTAGTTTTATTTAAATTTTTCTTCTATTGTTAATAATAAAAAATACGAACAAAAAAATATAACCTCCCCTTTTACTCCCCTTCCCCAACCGATTTTGCTCAAATACGAACTTGTCTAAGATAATATAAGAAATAAATCTGCATACCAAATTTTAAGTCGCTAGCTCCAAGCGATTTTTGAAAAATTTTGAAAACTACCGTATAATAGTATTCTAGCACAGGCTCTGTAAATAGTATAAGCGGTATCAACTGATTTGATACAAAAAATAAAATAAAAATTAGAAAACAAAAAATCTTGGCGCTAATGGGTTAACCCATTAACGCTCAGTGATACCTAGGATATCAAATGATTTGAAAACATAAAATAAAAATGTTACAAATCTTTATTTTTTCAACTCCTTATTAACTAAAATGTATAAGAATTTCAATTTCAAATTATTTTTTGAAATTTTTTCTATACTTATTGCAAACGTAGACCTTAATTTGCATCCATTTTTTGTTGTCAAAAATATTAGGATTTTCATCTTTTAACTTTTGAACTTCACCTAATCTGGGAGGAATTCCCTTCGAAATATGTTTTTTAAAAAAAGCCTCTGTAATTCTTTTCTGCTCATTTGTCCAAGGGATTAGAATACGTTTATTGCAATAGTCACGTGACTAAAAAGAGAATGTCGATGCATCGCTAGATCAAGCTCCATGGAGCTCAACTTAAACGCTAGAGCAATAGATTTTCCAAAGATATACATCAACCACGTGACTAAGGAGCCCAACTTATTTGCTATAGGTATTCAAAGTTACTGGGATCTCAATTCTTGGTTTATAAAAGCTTATTTGGGGCTCTCCATGCTTATGTAATACTTTTTGCAAGTAATAAACAATAATTTCAGTCAGCCTATTATATAAAATAGTTTTTTTCCTCCGAGCCGAGCCGAGAACTCAATGATCCCATCCGAGAACTCAATTATCCCATCCGAGAACTCAATGATCCCACCCGAGAACACAATGATGCACTAAATAGCAAAATAAATGATCCGTATTTTCATATTACTAGTTTAGGCAAATAAAATAGAGTGTTGTTTTCTTGTTGCATTATTATAAGCCGTCAAAGATTCACTTTTATTTATATGAGTTTACCATAACCGCTAGGTGTATAAAATATACATATGCTGCATTGCCAAGCGTAGTGGATTCCAGGTTGACCGCTGAAGGTATCCAAAGCTGTATATTAAGGTTTACAATTGCCGCCATCTAATAATATACACGCAAACTAAAAAAGTATACATATTCATGATAGCGACCAAAATGGAGTCCAGCTGAAACTTTAGAGAATGAATCTACACCTTAAAATAAGATGTTTGGCGATATTTTTAGCGTTTGGCAAAGTGGGCTCCGTGTATCGGAGCTCACCTTGCCGCGGAGCCCACTTTAGCCGCAACTTTAGCATGGGAGGAGCTCACCTTGTACGCCATAAGAATATATATATATATATATATATATATATATATATATATATAGTAATTCAAAAACAGGTTACAAAAGAAATGATTTTACATTAAAAAAAAAAAGAAAAAATTGCTAAATTCCGAGGGGTTGCTCACTCCAAGCATTCAACGTACAAATGGCGAGCATTCAATAAGCATTCAGTATATTGTTGAAAGCATTCACAAGCATTCACGCATTCAATTTACATTTTGAATGCTTATAAGCATTCAATGACATATCCGAGCATTCATCAAGCCTTCAAGCATTCATCAAGCATTCATCGAGCATTCACGCATTCATTTCAGGCATTCCAAGCATTCATTTGAGTATTGCGCTTGCGCAAATCTTATATTGCGTGGGTCAGTACATACAAAAACGTTTTATGAAACAGTGGTGTATTACAAGTGTAAGACAGGTATGTGTAAATGTTTTTTTTAACCTTAATTAGTACCTTTTTTGGAATACGTACCAGTTCAGACTGTAAAGCTCGAGCTTCAACACCTAGGTAGGCATGGGAAACTTTATCAACAATTTTTTACAAAATAAACTGTTTTTGCTTTGACATATCTTTTTTATAACAAAAAATTATAACTAAGGTTGAGGGAAAAACTGTTCTTCTTAGCAAGAAAGTAATGTATAATAAAAAAAAACAAATATTTACAAATTTTAAAATGTTGACATAACATAACCTAAAAATATAAAAACTAAAAATGTAGCAAATTCTCATTTTTTTTAAATTTTTATTGGGTCCGAGATTGGGTCAAATGGAAATATGGAAAAAGGCCTCGAAAAAGGCTAAAACCTCGGCTAAGAATATAAACTAACGAAAAATTTAGATTTTCATGAAAAAAAAATTTACTCGATTTTTATTGTTTTTGCTACGACCTAGTTAGTACTTAGTTCCTATTTCCATCCGTTGCCTATGACAACGGAATCAAAGTGACAATCAGCTGATTTTACATACCTGCTGTCAGAAAATTATTTAAGGTCAAACACATAACCTCAAATTGACAAACGTTACGCCGCGTTACAGAGGGGGGTAGGTGTCAGTAAAAACGTTACGTAACACTTAAAAAATTAGTAACTTTTAAAATGTTTATTGGATCACGTTTTTAACTATGATCTAGGCCTTAAGATTCCTTGTCAGGCGCGTAGATAAGATTTTTTCTTGGGAGAGGGGTACTCAAAATTTGGCGCCCACCTTGGCCCTTGGCGCCCCTACCAAAACAAAAACCAACACCCTGAGAAAAAAAATTGTCCTTAAGCGTTTCTCAACATTTTATTTTTTTCTTGGTAAGGGGTGGTCAAAATTTGGCGCCCACCTTGGCACTTGGCGCCCCTAACAAAACAAAAACCAACACCCTTTGAAAAAAAATGCTTCTGAGCGTTTCTACAGAATTTGGCGCCCCTACCAAATATTTTCGATGACTAAAAAAAAGGTCCTCACCTTAAAAAAAAATATTTTAGCCCTCGAAAAATTTCATGAGTAAAACAAAAAAAAAGTCCTCACGTCAAAAAAAAAATGAATATTTTAGCCCTTCGAAAATTTGGTGACTAAAAAAAAGGTCCTTCCTCACCTCTGATTTTTGTCTTTTGATTTTAAATAGATTTTTTTTAACGCTCTGAAGCAGGGGGTTCACTTCATTTACAAAGGGCGAGACTGAGAGGAAAAAAATATCCTCCGAAAAAAAAAAGCTTTGTCCCTAAGCATTTCAAAATTTTGCGCCCCTACCCAAACAAAAAAAACACCCTCTATTATTTTAATTTTTGATTCTTGTGGGTGGTGGTAAATACCACATCTCCTAATTTGTGAACACGATAACGCAAAAACGCTTTGACCTCGTAAAAAACCGTTTTTTTAACAAATCTTTTTCTTTAACTTACAACTCTAGTCCAAGGTTTCGTTGTTTAGTAACTAATTAGTCAAGTTTTAAAATTATTATATATATATATATATATATATATATTATTTGTACTTGTTCAAGTATTTGTTTTATTTTTATTTGTTTATTCCAAAGTTTCTTAAATAAAAATATTATTATAAAATTATTGTTTTCGATAAATGTTATTATTTTTTTGTGGTTATGTACGCAATTACTTTTTTGTTGGTTATTTATTTACGTAATTACTGAAGTATTTGCTTTATATTTTGGTCGAGTTTATGATTTATTTTCAATAAAAGAGGCAATAAACTTAATTATGTAAAGAATGCTTATTCGAAAATTTACTGAGCATTCAAGCATTCATTAAGCATTCATTGAGCATTCAAGCATTCATTAAGCATTCATTAAGCATTCATTGAGCATTCAAGCATTCTTTTATTACCTGAAGACGCATTCCAAAAAATGAATGCTCATTCTTGAGCATTCAAGCATTCAACGAGCATTCAAGCATTCTTTAAGTAGTGAATGCTTATTTACAAGCATTCAACGTACAAATTTTTGGAGTGAGCAACCCCTCGCTAAATTCCATCATTAGAAAATAAAAGTTCTTTTTCCTTCTAGTATACTAGTATTAGGGTTCGTTTACTTTGTTTTTAAAACTTTTTTATCTGTATCTTATTTGAATTTTTGGAAATAAGTGACAATCCTTTAAAAGCTTTAAATTTTTTCCCCTTTGATATTAACATGTTCTTGCTCTTACTAAGCATGATCCCGAGTCAGGATTAAAAAAATAACAAAGCATATTTTTTATATACACATTAATGCATTAGCTTCTTGACAAGAAACCCACATCAACTGAATATTAAATTTAATAGTGACCTAATTAAATTTACATAAGGTCATTAAGAGCTTTTCTGTCTGGATAACCGAAAAAAACTCAAAGTAAATTATATCGTCAAGAAAAGAACAAAAATTAACATTTTTTCATCAATTAATATAAAAAAATATATAAATTTTTAAAAAGCTGGAAAAAGAATGTATGCTGGGGTTTTCAGACTTATTGATTGTCAAGTATACACAATGTATGTTACACAATAGATTAATTCTTAGTTTAAGTATAGTATTTTTTTATGACACTTTTTGAAGCTCCATATAAGCAGTGCGCTTTAAAACCGTTATACTATAACATAATTAATGAGTTTTATTACAAATGAAAACAGTATGATTGCTTATGCTGTTGTAGAATGAATAGTTAACTTAATTTTAATTTATTTATTAGCACAGCTATTACAATACTTATATTATTTATTTCATTACAAAACTTAATTTAATTTGTGTATCTTATAAATTGTAAAGTAAGTAACTAGTTAATACTAATAATTTCTTTTTAAAAATTCCGCTAATGGCCGTCTGATGTCACGAATTTTGTTAACATGATAACTCAAGAACAAATAATCCGATCGACTTGAAAATTTCAGGAAAAATCAAGTTCTACGAAAGGAAGATCCCTATTGTTTTTCAAAGAAATTCCCCCAAAAACAAAAAAGTTATGTGGGGGTTAAAAAAATCGAAAAAAACTGGAAGAACATTCCGATTAACGTAACTTTTTGAAGAAAAATTACTTTTATTATAAAGATCAATTCTACCAATTTTGAAAGTAATCCCCCCAAAAAAAAAAAAGTAATGGGGGGTTAACTTAAAAAAAAAATTAAAAAACTATCATACTCAAAATCTATTTAATTTTTTTTTGCAAAAAGAAAATAAAAAAAATAAAAATTTTAAAAATGTTTTTTAAGTTTTTTTTTTAATATTGTTTTTTTGAAAAAAAGTTTAGGATTACTTTCAAAATTGGTAGAATTGATCCTTATAATAAAAGTAATGTATCCTGAAAAAGTTACGTTAATCGGAATTTTCTTCCAGTTTTTTTTTTCGATTTTTTAAAAATTTAATCCCACATAACTTTTTTGTTTTTGGTTGAATATATTTGAAAAACAATAGGAATCTTCCCTTCGTAGAACTTGATTTTTCCTGAAATTTTCAAGTCGATCCGATTATTCGTTCTTGAGTTATCGTGTTAACAAAAATCGTGACACCAGACGGCCAGACGGACAGGACAGACGGACAGACGGACAGACGGACAGACGGACAGACGGACAGACGGACAGACGGACAGGCGGACAGACGGACATACGGACAGACGGACAAAAAAAAGTTTCTTATTTTTTCACGAAACGAATTTATTTCCAAGAATTTTTTGTCTAGGACGATTTTTGATTTTTTTGAAAATTTGAAACTACCGTATAATATTCTAGCGCATGAGCTGTAAATAATAAAATAAGAACAAGATATTTAACTTTAAAGTACATAATTAAGTTACCTAACTAAATTAAAAATTAAACCACTTTGAAAAACTATCAAATGACGATGCATTATCACTTATCACACATTAACTTCTGGATAACCTTTTAATACTTTAAAAAGTATTGCTAAGTCTTGGCGAATATAAAATGTAGCGTAGTCGGGTTCTTTGTATTTAATAACTTTTATCAAGACTTGTTAGATTTGGTAATGGCATGTTCTAGGTGGAAACTATAATTAACTTCGCATTTTAAACGATGTAAATGATAGTTTAATTTTATTTTTAATTATAAATTCCCAGCTTAAAGTCACGATAACAATTTAATTTTTTAAAAACTGGTGGATATAATGTTTAATAAATTCTTATTCACTGAAAAAACGATAGGAGCGGTTGTATGCAGCTGTTAATGCCGCTTTGATAAACTGTGCATGCGCACGAGCATGCGCTGACCGTTTTTTCAATATATTATTTTAAATTAAAAAAATGTTTTACAAAAAAGAAAACACCAAACAGACGCCAAACCAACGTTAACGTAAACCAAGGCCTCCTCGTTAAAAAAAACCCCCAAACAACAAAAAAAAAAAACAAAACAAACTCCGGTACGGACAGCTACAATTAGGCGCTTGTAAAGACAGCTACAATTAGGCGCTTGTAAAACGATTAGTTGGGACAAACAGATTAACAGTTAATTACGGACCAACTTTGTTTCTAGGCTGCGACCAGAAATCTGTTAAAAGCAACAACACATTATTGCGGAACATATCTTGGATTTAGGGATATTATAATCACTAAAATTTGTTTTTTATTCGATTGATTCTAAAAGAGACACTTTTTGTTCATGTACGGGAGAAAAGTTAAACTTTGTGGCCCTAGGCCCAAAAAGTTTTTTTCGCCCACTAACTAAAAATTATTTTTAAGCTTTTTAAAAGAATATGCTTTGCCTTAATTGTAATATTTATTAAGAAATATGACCTTTAGGTCACTTTGGTCTTGAACTAACTGTTCTTTTTGACCAGATACAGTTACTATAATCATTTCATACAAAATAAAAATTTCTTCTATAACATAACCTCAAAATATATGTTAACTGATGAATCTGTATACATCCACTAAAATAAATTAAAAACACAAAATTTCAATTGTAAAATCAATTTCAATATTTATAATATTCATAGAACGTTCAGAAGTATTACTATTTCCATAACAGACACATTTTAACAGAAATTAATCACCAAGCTATAGCTTTTTTAATTTGAAAATGAAACCGCACGCGAAAGAAACGATTCAATTGTTTTTTTAGCGATTTGATTGGATAGCAATTCGTCATGGATAACTAGATAAGTAATAAGACACTAAAAAGAAATACTTTTTGCAATTTAAAATTAAGTATATTTTAATAATTTATTATAATTAGTAACAATCGAATAAAAAATATTGTATAATACACTGGCAAAAAGTTAAATTTCGATTTCGTAGGTTTATTACCCTCGGGCCGGCCCGATCGGCCGCCGCTCGCTTGTATGCCCTTGTATTATAAATAACTATTATGGCCCTTACTAGATTTCTCCTTGCAGCTACCAGAAAAATAATTGTACATTATTATACTAACTACTAAACTGAGCGTGAGCGCGTGAGCCCTAGAATAGTATAATAAGGTAGCCCTAGAATAGTACACTGATAAAAAAATAATTTGGATTTATTTGGATATGGCCAATTAAATTATTTGGTTCTGAGTAAAAACTTTTATTGAGTAAAATAAATATTTAGTTCATGTAAATAAATATTTTAATTTCAAAATCATTTAGTGGGAAGAAAAAAATAGTTTATTTGACAAAAATAAAATTTATTAGTCACAACCAAATAATTTAATTGGCCATATCCAACAAATGTTTAGTTGACACAAATAAACTATTTTATCAGTGTAGTTACTAATTTTCCAAAATCGCCAACAAAACGTCCTAGATAAAACTACTTGAATAGAAATTTGTTTCAAATAAGAAACTGAAAACCTCTGTCTGTCCGTCCAATGTCCCTTTTTTGTGTACCTATAGCTTTTTTGTATACCTATAACTTTTTTGTGTACACGATAACTCGAGAATGAATTATCCGATCGACTGAAAATTTTCAAAAAAATGAAGTTCTATGAGAGGAGGTTCCTGTGGTTTTTAAAACAATCTTCACCAAAACAAGAAAGTTATAGTAGGTTAAACTTTTCAAAAAATCGAAAAAACCGTCTTTCTTAAAAAATTTGTTTTTTAAAAAAGAATTTCGTCTAAAAAAACATTTTTTTTAACTTGATTTTTTGTTTTAATGACTTATGTCTACAGGGGAGGAATTCTTTTGTTGGCAAAAATATTTTATTATGCACTTTAAATATTTTTAACTTGCTTTTAAGTATTATACTGTGAATATATCCCAATAGAATGCGTAGCAATTCATATCTTCACGACTTGTTTTACTAATGATCAGGTTACCCAAACCAGATCTTTTTTCAGTGTTCATACAGAAAATACAAAGTAAATAAAAGAAAATTAATTATTTTTTTAATACCTCTTAAAAAAAATATTATAATAATTTTAATTTAATGAAATTCATAAATCGTATATTTATAATCTATACGCTCATTATTATTATTATTCATTCATTCATAATTTTATATAAATAATTTTAGGTTCATATGGGTAAATAATTTAAGGGGTCTTTATACCTTAGAAATTATAAGTATAATCTTTTTTTAAGCATTTTCTTTATATAAAAAGAAAAAAGATAAAATAGTGAAATTTTGTAGGTATGTTTATTCATATTCAAAGAATACAAATAACTTTCTTTAGACTTTTAAAGTGCCATTTTCTAGCCATAATTTTTTTTTTATGAAAAAAACATCAAAAAACGGTGTTTGCCATGATTCCGCCGTTTGGATCGACTGAAAAAAAAAACAAAACGGGATATTATTCAGTATTGAAGTCGCTATAGCCCTATCTAGGCCAAGAAATAACAAAATGGCGGACGTTTTTCTTTAAAAATTGAAATTGAATTTTTTTGAAAAAGTCCGCCATTTTGTTATTTTTTGATCAAAAAAAAAATCTTCTAGACAGGGCTATAACAACTTCTGTACTGAATAATATCCCGTTTTGTTTTTGTTTTTTCAGTCGATCCAAACGGCGAAATCATGACTACCACCGTTTTTGAAGCCTTTTTCAAAAAAAAAAATATGGCCAGAAAATGGCACTTTAAAAATCTAAAGAAATCTTATTTGTATTCTTTGAATATGACTAAACATTAGGGTGGACCGTTCTTATATAGGTGTTGAATTTTTTTTTAATTTGAAAATCCAATGGGGGGGGGGGGAAAGATGCGCCTTGCCAAGAGAAAAAAAGCGTATATTTTATTTTATTTATTTTTTCAATTTTTGTGCCCTCTACAAAGGTGTAACTTTTAGGAAAAATTAAAAAAAAAATAAAAATAAGAAAACAATAAGAAAATGTAAAAACTGTTTTATTGCAAAAAAAGTAAGTTTTACAACCGAAAATAACATTTAAAAACATCATAGGCCATATTTTAAGCCACTCTATATTCTGCTTTGTGGTGGAAGTGAGGCATAATTTCACGTGATTAAACTCTTACGTGAATATCCCCAAAAATTGGTCCGAAAAAATAAAAAAATATGTGGGCAAATGGAGAATTTTATAAGCTTTAAAATGATGTATCATACGACCCCCCTTTCTGTTTAAAAATTAAAAAAAAAAGATTATTTTTAAAATTTCTAAGGTAGAAAGACCCCTTAAAATACATTACAATCCTTTTCAATCCCTTTGTTTGCATATGCATATGTAATTTCATAAAATACTTTATTCTATACAAAATGGGCCATCAAATATTGGTTTGGTAAATAGGCTATCATATATTGATTCCTATTTAGGATTATGATTAAAAAAGAATTTAAAGAGAAATAAATATGAATATATTAAATCCCCTATAACATGTAGGACAGCCCTTTCTAAAGGAGCATTTGTTTGTTTGTTTGTTTGTTTGTTTGTTTGTTTGTTTTTTTGGTATATTTAAGAGACAGGCTCAGGCTCATTTGTCTTAATAGGAATTAATTTGAATGTAATTAGTGGGGGAGTGAGTCTAAGCTGGAGTTGCATCTGTCATGAGTTGGTAAAAAGATGGGAGGGGGGGGAGTATGATTTGGAAGGAGTGGAGAAGGAGGGGAGGGGCGAGGGGGGAGTGAAACTAGTTTACTGATGTTTGAGTTACCGCTGCCCGGATTTGGTGTGTACCATTACTTTTTGAGGATGGGGGTCTAATGATTTTATTTTTCTTTCCCAGCGGGAGTTCTAGTGGGCCTTTGGCTTCTTGGGTAAGCCTATTTGCTTCGCGTTTAATGTGGGGATATTAAAGAGTGCGGGCTCTGCGAAGAAGTATATTTTTCTCTCTGAGGGAATTTTTGAGAGAAGGACATGGGTTTTGTATTTCTATTTTTTTGATTAGTTTGGCGCAGTCCATTTTATGATGTTGGTAAGTCGAGTTCTCGGGTCTTGTTTATATGTCTGATTTCGGTGTTTTTTTCTAGGATTTCGTATGAGCGGGAAGCTGTAAACTGTATTTTTGAAGTGATTTGTGGTCGGTGTTCCGCCTCCCTTGATAATGACTGGAAGGTGGTCGGGGCTTAATTCGTTTCTTAGTTAAGAGAGATAATAATTAGGTATCTATTACCGTTTTAAATACAACGATTTTTCTATATCCTTCCCCTATCCTTTCCTTCCCCGTCCCCGTCCTACTAAAGTTTCTATAGCAACTTTAATTACTAAATACAAGTTGTTACAGTAATAATAATGGCACAACGTTATGTTTTACAACTAAAGTTGCCGCGGATTCAATATAAACAAAATCGTTCAGTATTTATTAAATGCTCAGTGTGTAAGTACTTAACAAACAAACAAATGAATAATTTAAAAGGTACCTAAATTTTCCATCCGAGGCAGATATATGTGGTGTGTTACAAGAATTTTTATTTGTTTAGTACCTAGAAATTTCATATGGAACGAAAGGAAAATAAATAGTGGTATTTAAAATAGGTAGTCGGAGTTACCTATTTGCTTAACAATACTACAGTATTTATTTTATAACACAAAACAAGCCCTGAAGATGTGTAATGCATTATATATACTTTTCGCAGTTCACTCTATAAAATGGAATGATTTATTTTCCTTTAATAATTATAATTTAAATTTTAAAAATCCTTTTAAATAATATTTAGAAGAAACAACCTTCTCTATTAAAGTAACAAATTCTCTATTTAAACAGTAACTTATTTTTTCCAGCTAAATATTTTTTGTTAGGTACTGCTGCTTTTTTATGGTCGTTAATGTTTTATGTTTGTTTTTCATATCAAAAGTTACTTTTAAGTAAGTAAGTAAGTAAGTAAGTAAACGTTTATTAGCAAACTGCTATTTTTACATTCTAAAATAATGGTACATAAAATAATTACATAAATATAAAAAATTATAATTTAACTTATGATATAACATTTCTTTTTAAAATGTTTAAACTTGTGGTTATCACAGTTTTTTAACATCACAGGTAGTTCATTCAGGCCTATTCACATGTACCATTGAGATTGAGATTTGTGGCAATATTGACGAAAATTGCAAGGTCATTTACGTCAACTGTATTAAAACTGCATGGGATTGTAATTTTTGTCAATATTGAATAGATTTCAATGGTACATGTGAATAGGCCTGATTGTAGTATATTATGCCTACAGAAAAAAGTATTATACATTTTTGTTGATGAAGGTGTTTCTACATAAAAATCGTTTCTTCGTCTTGTATTATGTGTACTTCGTTTAAAGCCACTTTACACGGAGCAATTTGTGCACAAGTTTGATGCTATGTTGTTGTTGCAAGAATGATTCAGTCACTGCGCATGCCTTCAGGCAAGTTTGAGGCCATTTTCGTGCCATCAAATTATTTAGAACATGTTCTATTTTTCGGCGATTTTCACGCAAGTTTTATGGTTATTTTCGTGGTACCAGACTGGAAAAAAAGTTACCAAATCGATTTCATTTTACTAAGCAGCAACTGCACATGTTAATAATTTTTATTATTAATAATAGGTCGATCTGTCTAACTAAAAAACTTCCTTAAAAAAGCAAATGCTAGGTTATGTTTTTGTCAACAAACGCAGAGACAAGTCAAAATTCTCTGGTTGGCAGCACTGTTTACCTTGCAATATATAGCACCAAACTTGCGTACAACTTGCTCCGTGAAAAGGCAAATCAATGTCCAATTGTCCTCATGCTATATCTGGCAGCAAACTTGCATAGCATCAAACTTGCGTACAAATTGCTCCGTGTAAAGTGGTCTTTACAAAAGTAAGTTTATTGTGTAAACAATTTGGAGCCATTTGATTTTTAATTTTGTAAACCATATCCAAAGCCTTATACCTTATTCTTTGTTCAACAGACATGAAATTTAGAAAATCTAACATAGTTTTTATTGGAGTGTGTGTACTACATACTAATAGAATTCTCATGGCCTTATTTTGAATCTTTTGAAATTCTTCAGTGGTTGTTTTATTCATAGTGAGAAAAATGAAATAGATGATCTAACTTTCTTTCTCATTTTTTTTACTTACTCAAAATCAAAAGACTACAAAAAAAATGAATTTTTTTACTGAGCTTTCTATTATAATAATTGTTTAAATAATTATTTGTAGATGTAGTAGATTTCGAACCCTGCTATTCTGAGCAGGTGTATTAGTAATCATGACACAGGAAATAAGATGGAATCTGGATAATGCACTAACTTTACGGGGGTCCATCAATAATACATTTGCACAGGCCGCACATTATTGTCAGATCTTTGATGATGGATAACTAGAACGTAAAAATTGTAATTATATACCAAGGTAGAGAAGACATTTTTTATAACCTAGCGTAGCAGCGAGGGATTTAAGAGTGCGAGGGTATAATAGTCTTCTCTACCTTGGTTTACATATTATTTTTTTTACTACTAGCGCATTTATTCGCATTTATTATGATTGCTGGATCTTAATTAACCGCACAAAAACAAGTAGCCTTTGAAATCACCATTTCTGAAAACAAATGAATAAATTGATTTATTCACTGAATTAACAACATTATTCTAGTGCGTGGCATTTTTATATTTTTAAAATGTGTGAAAACACCAGTAAGTTGTTTATTTACTGAATAATTTATATTCTATTATAGTTATATAATAATAATATAATAATATTTATTTCTTACAATATCTTAATTTTTACAATTTTACAATTTATAATATTTGCCATGCTTATTTTTTATCCAATGGCAAAATATTGTTGCATTTTGTCCATTAAAAATGGAAAGTACTCGTAAGGCTTTATGTTTTAGATCAATGCTGCGGCAAAGTAGCTTTGTGTTAACATAACCTAAAAAAATCTTAAAATTTTTGATCATCGTTTTTTGCTAATTTAGAATTTCTAGATCATCGAAAAACGCATACTGACCGTGGAATTCTTAATATGGGTATAGGAAATTTTCTCAGCTATTAAATGAGAGCTATTAGATTCATCTACGTCTACTAGTAACCGAAATATAAGTGTTATTACGCAATGGATCTCTTTGCAACTAGAATTATGAAACAAAAGACGTATACCATATCTCTATCTAATTTGTGCTACACTTTTCAGCCAGCCAAATAAATACTGTATTTGTTTTTCATACAACAAATACAGTATTTATTTGGTTGGCCGGAAAGTGTAGCACTGAGCGGCACGAACGAACATAGCTAATGTGAATCTGTAGAATAAGATAATTCTACTAAAATTTAGATGGCGCCAGTAATTTCTTTAATAAAAATAATATTGATACACTTTTCGCCCGGCCAAGTAAATATTGTATTTGTTCAACAAAGAACAAATTCTGTATTTGTTCCTTGTTTGGACTTTTTTGGTTGGGTGGAACTGGGAGTGTATGTATGTCTTCTATCCTTTTTGGGTAGAACTTTTGTTCCTGTCTAATCTAACGGGAGAAATCGCCAGTGCAGCTTTTTGTAATTTTTCATATTAAAAATATGATAAAGTCCAAACCGTTCGACAAAATAATTTTTTTCTTGAAGTATAGAATAGCCAGGGAAAGAATAGTCAACCTAAAAAAAACTCATCGTTTTACGATGAAAATTGATGAGTTATCATTAAATATTTCGACCAATTTAGTTAACATAATTGGGACCCAAAGTTGGTCTTAATTTTTTAGGTTAGGTTAACCCAAAGCTACTTTGCAGCAGCATTACTCTAACACATAAAGCCGTACAAGTACTTTCCGTATTTTTATTAAAATTTACCGAATTCTCTACCGTCGGCAGAATTTTGTCAAAAAAAAAGCTGAATTTTCCCACTGTGAGCCGTGTCAAAAAACCACCAAGCGCTAGTATTCAAAAAATATATACAAAATAATACATTTTAGCAAAAATATCGCCCTTATAGATGAAATTTTTTAGATACAGTTGTTATATATTTACAATATTGTTTGACAAGTTAAGTACTACAAAGACTCCTAAAAGCTGTCTTGTAAGATTTGGGCCTGTTAAATTAATGCGTAAATCGAGATAATACAATATAAAAATAACCTTGATTTCGCATGCGCGCAATCCCAATCCATTAAAATAACGCCTGTTGTCACATATCTAGTATTTTATTGGCGGCAATCGCGCGCAGGTTATTTTTAGTGTGGTTTACCTATAATATAAAATTTTTTTCGTTTCCAAAAAATAATCTTATCTACCTCTTGAATGAATAAATTCTCTATTTAAACAGTAACTTATATGATCCAACTATATAATTTACTTATTTAATTTCAGTGACTTAAAGATTATTTTGTATTCGTGGCAATAAAGCTTGAATGATGATGAATGGACCGGTTTAGCTAACCACAAATTACCTATTCGATAAAAAATTCAATTTAAACTGGCCACAAGATACCTACTTACAATTCTCTTTTCTAGAATTCTAAAATCTAGATTAAAATTTATAACGATCTTTTTTGAAGCTTTAGAAAAGATCTGCACAGACGGATATTATCAGTAGTCGCCGAATTTCCAGTATTCGCATAGGCGCCGCGTCGACTCTAGCGTTGAGGCTAGGTTTTAAATATTTACATTTTTATTTCTTTTTATCTTGATTTTTTTTTAATGATTCCATTTAAACGAGTAAGGTGGGAAAAAAGTTATCGACAACTAAAAATTAAAAACTTTCGTATTCTTAAAAGATAAAAATCGAATGTCGTTTTTTTCTTTGAGAAACACCGATATATATATATATATATATATATATATATATATATATATATATATATATATATATATATATACGTATGTATAGTTAATATGTATAGTTAATATTGTTACATACAATGGGAGGCATAGCGTAGTGGCTAGCGCGTACGCATAGCAAGCCTACTAGCGTGAGTTTGATTCAAACTGGCGGCGATTTGCCTTTTTCAGTTAATTAATAATTGAAATTTGGCGAAGGCGATAAGTGAAACGGACACTCCCTAGAAACCGGTTAGAAATTCAGTATAAGCCGGTGGTTCCCTCTACTACTAGCCCACACAAGTCCTGGACTTAGGGGATGCTTAATTAAGTAGAATAGTACGAGGTTAAACAAACATGTAATGCCATGTAATGTAATGTTGTGTGTAACAAATAAGTTGTCAAATGTTTCGATTTATAAAAATTTGCAGGGGTAATATCATTTCAAGTTATACTAGGTTAGGTATCGGTGGTTTTTTACATTAATTTTACCAATATTAATCCCAATGACGAAAATGCAACGACTGCTTTAGCAGGAGTTAATTTAAAAAATTGTATTAATCATTTTTTTATTGTTATTTTAAGTCGTCACAAAATGTAAGAAAGAAAGATGTCAATAACCAGTATGTCCTCCTCTGTTCTCAGGCAAAACATTTACGGCCAAAACATTATTTAACCAATCGTCTTCCACTGCGAAACGAAATTGGAGATAATTTTATTTTTATGGAAGATAAAGTCAAATTAATTGGGGGGGGGCAAGAATTTTGGAGATGTTTATCAGGTGTATAGGGGCTACTTTGGCGGGTATCCGGCACGGGTTAGAATTTTTTGATCATTTTGAAACTTAACACATAATTTTGTATGTAAAAAAAGAAAAAAAAATAAGATTTCAAGCTCTTTAATCTTCTCAATTTCTTCTCGATTTTTACTATTTATGGGATATTTTACAAATTATAGGAACCCAATTAAGACCCTTAGAGAACTTTGATCACTCTCATATTTTTAGATGTTACACCTAAATGAAAATTTAAGGTAATAAAAAAATAAAAGGTCCACCCGAGGGTCCACCCTAGCCTTACATCCGTTAACAAAAATGTACATGAATTTTTAGTTTATCCGGATTTCTTCAATGTTATAATGTTACTTTGTATACAGACGCGATCACACTCATTTATACTCGACATTAAAATTGAGAGACAAGGGTTTCCACTATAGGGTCTTTGGGGTTAGTACATAAATTATTCTTGCTCCACGAATCGATATTCTACAGAAAATTACACGTAAAAACTGGCTCCTAAATTAACTATAAGAAAGTAAACGAAGTTTATCGGAAAGTGGATATTTGTCAAACTTACAATCTACTTTGCGGGTAATGAACGAAGAAAATTAGATTCTTTATCTTGATTGGTTCAAGTAGTCCAAGCGGCGAATGCAAGTTTACACACATTATCTACCGGGTTGTATAGCAAATTGGACTTTATAATTTTTTTTATTCTAAGTTTAAAATAAAAAATATGAAAAATAAGAAATATAAAAAAGAAATAAATAAAATATAACCATGTTATTAATACATTATAATTTAAGTAGGCAGACTATAGGTTATAATGGCAGATTATCCTCAATTTATAGGTACACTCTCTAAAAATCCCTATTCTTTAATAACCCTACACACTATTGCCGATTAATCGGTTAGCAATTTAAAAATAAATTTGTGGAAGTCGGAACAAACTGCATTTTTTTAATAATAATAAATATTTATTAATTTAATTTATTATTAAACAAAATATATCTAAATATCTCTAGAAATCCTTATTCTTTAATAACCCTACACCCCCACTCCCTAGTAACATTGAACTTAGACAACTTTCTTGACCAGAGTGCTTGAGTACCTGACAAAGTTCTTTGTCAAGAATTGGACAATTCTCGAGAACGAAAATTAATTAAGATTCTGTATCCAGACCTGGGCAAGGCTTTGGAAGCAGAGCGTTTAGCAACACTTTGTCGAGTCTATTCGTCAAGTCTGTAGCAAGCAATTTGACAAGCAATTTGACAAGATTTTTAAAGGAGTTAGAAAAATTAAAAAAATATTGTTTTATGGTTATTTTCACAATAAAAATTATATTTTTAAACTAATTCTAAACGATATTAAGGAAAATAAAAAAAAACATCTAAAAATATCGCAAAAAAATAAATACTCAACAAACTATATTTTTTTATTACAAATTATTTACTTAAAAAGTGAATTTAATAAGCTTTAATATAATGTATCACACGACTCCCTTTCTATTAAAAAAAACGTATACCTTGCCCCCGCCTTGCCTTCATTATGTCTCGTATAAATATCAAATATATACCAAAAAATAATTTGCATTACCTACCTATCCCAATTTCAAGTTCGTCTCGCTTAAAAGCGGTTTAAAAGTTAAAGGGGGGGGGGGGCAGACTTGAGATTGCATTATTTTTAATAATCATTTCTAGACAGTTTCCTCAATGCACCCTAAAAATTGTTTTGTGAAATTACTAACAATATCGTTCGTTATTTAATGCCACCGATTTTGCTAGTAATATTACATATCAACTTTGTAATTTAACTAAGCTGCGTTGTAATCTTGTAAATTCATAACAATTATTTTTTGTAATTTCACAACATTTACCTGTGATATTACATAATAATTTATGAAATTATTTCGCATTTGTACAATATTACAACACGTCTTTGTAATTTTAAATGTTTTTTGTGAAATGTTCAGGTATTTTCGCAAAATTTAGTAAATCCACAATAATATTGCGTTTTTATTAAACTAACTTTTGATTTTACAATATAAAGATATAAAATCGCTGCAATAATGTTAGTATTTTTTTTGTAAAAATACCAACGTTTTTTTCAGTGTGCTGGTAAATTATATAGTGATCATTTTTTTTGCAATAATTACTATACAATTAGAAACCATTGCTACTGCAGGCATGTCAACCTGTTACAGGTCCTATACTGCCCTACTACGCTAGAAAGCAGTAACTCCATTTATCGCATAGCAGCGTTTTCAAAATATTACATCATAGTTGACGTGAAAACGTTGCTATGCGACAAATGGAGTTACTGCTTTCTAGCGTAGTAGGGCAGTATACTATAGGTCCTATAGGTAATCTCAGTTATTTACGATCCATTCAAAAAATAATTCTGGACCACAAAAAAAAATTAAATTAAATTAATATTAACCAGACTATATTTGTCTTAGGGGAACCCGGGGCGTAACGGGGTAGCTAACGTTTATGGCAAGCTATTACGATGATGATTTAATTAAGAAAAACTTCAAAAATTGTTACATTATCATTTGTCTTTGGAACATTATGATTGAGAGAGATTAAAATTAATAAATTTAACAAAAAATATAAAATTATGTCAAAAAAAGAAGTTACAAAAAAGAACTGCATTTCGTTTAAACCCTATACCCGGGGCAATGGGTATATTATTTAAATGTCCAAATTTGAATTTTAATTTTTTTAATTTTATGGTGATAGTTTCCATATTACGTTAAATGTTCTCTGAGGACCAGGTTTGCCTGTCAGTTTTCTTTTTGTAGTGATACACCAACTATAACATTTAATTTAATTTTACTTTGTGACTTTTCACAATACGATCCATGTTCTCTGAGGACCAGGTTTGTTGCTTGTTAGTTTTTAACTTATTGTACGCACTATTTATAACAGCAATAAATACAACAAAATTACTACTATATTAACTTTACTAATATAATCAATAAAAATAACACGTACCTCGAATCAAAAAATATCCACGAAGAGTATAAATGTACACAAAGTTCCACGACAACTGTAAAAATTGATAGAAGCGTGAAACTACACAAAAATTAAGCACGCCAATCAATGCATTTAGTGCGTTCAATGGAAACAGCAAAACTAATCGAAAGACATCAAATGATAAATTTTGATAGCAAACTGCTGAACGGCTAATATCTTTCACTTGTCATAATCACCATTTAAGGTTAGAAATACCCTCAAAAAGTACAATCCCGCGCTTTTATATAATCATTCAAAACTAATCATCTCAACAAATTGATGAGGAATGATTCCAGCGACATCTGTCAATCGAAACTGATCCTAGCGTTCAGCAGTGATTTTACAGCCTTTAATGAGCATTGCGGTTTGCATTGAACGCACTAATTGTGGCTGACTAAATTGCACTTGCACTTGCGCCAACTCTTAAACTGGGATTATCTCGAGTAAACTGAGTTTAAGTTAAAAATGCTGCGTTCTGAATGGCTGACCGTCAATTTAATCCAGGTTTAGAGCTAAACCATCGTTGGTGCAAGTGGCCCTAAATATGATTCGCTGAACTATGCAATCCATCCTCGCCCGGTATAAGCTCTATACCGTTCCGCCCAGAACGGGGTGTTCCGCCCCTGGTTCCAATGCGTTTTTTTGAGTGCCGAAATAGCTATTTTCCTAACAAGTGCGGAAAAGCCTCTTTACGCATGAGTTAGGAACAATATTTTTCCTACGAGCAGGGTTAAAATAAAATATACTTTTATATTTTATCAAATAAATCGAAACAAATTTTATTTTTATAATTTTTCAATAAGAAAATCAATTAAGGTAAAAAATTTAAACATTTTTATAATATTATGAATAAATATAACAAGAATAACACACCGCAATTAAGAAATTAAAAAATATTTATGAGTGCGGCTTTCTTTCCACACCCATATGTGTGCGAAAAGAGTGATCTTTCCGCACGCTCGTAGGAAAACAAATTTGACAATAAAAAAGCCGTAACCAGAAAAAAATCTATCCACTTTTTTGAGGAAAATCAAGTTCTATCAGGGCAAGATCCGTATTGTTTTTGAAAGTAATCCCCCTAAAAACAAAAAAGTGATGGTAAAAAAATATTATTTTTAATTTTCTGTTTTTCAATGTTTCAATATTTTTTCGTTTTTTGAAACAAGAAATATTTGTTTTTGTATTTTTATTTTTACTCAAAAAGTAATTTAAAAAATAAATTAATTTTGTTTTTTAAAAATTTTTAGTTATATTTCTTTTAACATTTTGTTTTCAAAAATGTTTCGTTTTTGAAATACAATTTTTTTTAATTTTATTTACTTATTTATTTATTAGTCATATTTTTTTTAACATTTTGTTTTCAAAAATGTTTAGTTTTTTAAAAAAAATAAAAAAATTTAAATACAAATTGTATTTTTTTTATTTTATTTATTTATATATTTATTTTTTTGAAGTTGCGTTATTTGGGAAAATGCAGTATACCATCTACTGTGAATAGTATATAATTATATTATAATGGAATGCATTACATATCTTTACGGCTTGTTTTTTTTGTAGCCCTGTGTAATTTATTCCTATGGATCTTTTGTCTGATAAAATAAAATAAAACATAAAGCTTTATTATGGGGTCGTCAAATGATAAAATTAACACCTACCTGATCCCATCCTAATCTACCATAAAAGGGGTGCGTAAAGCTTTATTTCGAATCACTCATTACCAGAGAGTTAATGGGATTATCTGGGTGATTATGGTAATGATCAAATTAAAATATTTGTACGATCAAACGAACTTTATGAAGTTCGATCGTAATTATTTGAGGCGTCTCTTCCGAGTAGATCACTGAAAAACAGTGATCTACAAGTAATAACTTTTGTTGACATTTTCTTTGTCAGAGTCTCTTGAGCGGGACCTGCTGCGCTTTTTTGACTTCCCCATTGCTAAAAAATCACTAAAATGTCTATTTAATTAAAAAAACATACCTTTCTTAAAAGAAAACCGACGCCATTCGCACAAGAAGCGTTATGAAGGTAGGTAGATCTCGTAGTAGGTAGAAGTTTCTTTTTTACCTATATACTTTGTGGCGCCATCTAGCACCTGAAGCGGTACTACATAGTTATTACTTGTAGATCACCGTTTTTCAGTGATCTAGGAAGGAAGAAACGCCGAAAAATAATTTATTTATAAATCGTAATCCAAAAACATTGGCATTTAATTTTAAATTAATTTTAATATTTATAAGTCAAAACCGAATTCTGAAAGAAGGATATTTTTGAATTTTCTCCTAAATCGTAAGCTGTTATTATGGTGCAACTCCTACACGGCTAGCCTTAAAAAATTTAATGAAAAGTCAAACCACCCCGGATTTTTTGATTTTAGGTTTTTGACAAAAATTGAAATCGCTCATGAAGCCGTTTTTAAATAAAGTCATTCTTCTTTTTCAAGTTTTTCCTGATATCGCAATACGGAGTTAGTTCTATAACACACCCTATAGCATAAGTACTACCCATGATACTCAAAATAATCAGGACCATTCACACGCCTACTTTGTTAATGTCCAAAATTACGGTCGTCTTAGTTTGGACTTTTCTGAAAAAATTACGTTAATCGGAATTTTCTTTCAGCTTTTTTCATTCTTTTTTAAGTTTAACCCTCATAACTTTTTCGTTTTTGGGGGATTGCTTTTAAAAACAATATGGATATTCTTCTCATATAACTTGTTTTTTCCTGAAAATTTCAAGTCGATCGGATTATCCATCTTGAGTTATCGTGAACAAAAAAATGTGACATCAGACGGACGGATAGACGGACAGACGGACATTTGAATAAAAAGTTGGTTATTTTTTCATGAAACAAATTTATATCCAATAATTTAATAATATAATAACTACGCATAGACAAGGAAAGACCTCCAAAGCCGTTGCGGAATACTGTGATAAATGTGCCTAACGAATCTGAGATAAACTTGCACATGCGCACTACTATTGTTGTTTTTGACGAGTATTTTTAACCTTAGTTTTGTGTGTCAAATAAAAATTGTAAAAAATTCAACAAAAAACAATAAATATCTACGAAGAAACGTCGAAATAGTTTTTTAAAATTATTTTATAAGAATTTTTCGAGGTGTGTTTGAGTTTCGGGATTTTGTACACCTACTTTGAGTACACCAGGGATTGACCCTTTGCTCTTCACAAAGCAACAATACAGGTTAGGTTTAAAGTTATAAACAAATGCAGCAAAAAAAAAACAATTAAAACACAGTACAAGTCGAAAAATGAACAGTAACAAACGATGATCTGACAGTACTTACAGTATTAACAAACTACTAATAATTCGTCACCCCAGTATTGGTTTGCCATATCTCTGTTTTTGGACATTTAAGATGTTTACTGGGGGATTTTTGGAAATAAGACAAATGAATACTGGGGCGATGAATTGTTTTACGACCGACAGCATTTCACAGCTGATAGAGATGGGTCATATATATTGCGTTACGTCATTTCGCTGCTTCGTTCTGTCACAAAATAATCTTGCGCAGGCTGGACTAATGGTTCTCTTTCCTTCTTTATGTAACTACGCGATAAAAGCCAATCATACCAAATTTGAAAAATAAAAATCATTTAAAAACAAAAAAGTTATAGGGGGCGCTACCTAAAAATTAGAAATACCCCAATACAATTTAAGTAAGGGCTTATCCACACACTTGCATAACAAAACATAACGCATAATACATAATGGTATAATTTGCATATGTTCGTCCTCTTCTTCTTCTATCATCTATTAACCAATCTTATGCGCTTATGTATTAGAACCGCCAATGGATAGTCTTATGTCATATGCCGTATGCAAATTATGTTAGTATATTGTTATGCGTTATGTGGGTCAAAATTTATTTACAGGCAACTTTCGTCGAAAAAAAAAATCAAAAGTAATATACAGTGCGTTCCAAAAGTCACCCCCCCCCTTTTAACTTTTGAACGAGTTGAGATATCGACTTCAAATTTAGAACTCTTACATAAGACAACTTAAACTTTTTTTTGGCATATATTTGATATTTTCAGCTCTTAAAATGTGGGCAGGGGGGCATGGGGGGACATTTTTTTAAATGGAAAGGGGGGTCGTGTGATACATTATTTTAAAGCTTATACAATTCTCTATTTAAACTAATATTTTTAAATTTTTTAAAAATGTTTTTTAATGTTTTGAGTTTTCAATTTTTTGTGCTAAAACATTCGATTTTTTAAGTTTTTTTTTATAAATTTTTATTTATGTCAACTAAAATTAGTTTAAAAGTATAATTAACATTTTTTTATGATGAAATTATGCATTTTTAAAAAATTATTTGTTTTTTTAGAGGAATTTTGACATTAATACCCATTTTCAACCCCATTTTAAACCCAAAATTTGTTTTTTTTTTATTTAAAAATATGGAGTTAAATGGAGAATTTTATAAGCTTTAAAATGATGTTTTACACGACCCCCCTTTCCATTTAAAAAAATGTGCCCCCATGCCCCCTGCCCACATTTTAAGAGCTGAAAGTATTAAATATATGCTAAAAGATAGTTTAAGTTGTCTTATTTAAGAGTTCCAAATTTGAAGTCGATATCCCAACTGGTTCAAAAGTTAAGGGGGGGGGGGTGGGTGACTTTTGGATCGCTCTGTATTATAGCAATACCTACTAATTTGTGTTTGTGCATGTATCTACTTACCAATTTTATAAATGTCCGCGCTAAATAAAAGCATGTAAAATTTGCATGCAAATTTGTGTATGCAAATTTCAAATTTGTGACCGACGTTACTGTAACCGGCGTTACATTAAGTAATGTTTTTAAATTTCCCAGCTCAACCTAAACACATTTAATATTTTTTAAGGTTTAAAATGCTCAAGATTCTCTGCCGGCACTAAGGCATGAAGTTTTTAGGTTAATTATTCTACAATAACTCTTACATAAGACAACTTAAACTTTTTTTTGGCATATATTTGATATTTTCAGCTCTTAAAATGTGGGCAGGGGGGCATGGGGGGACATTTTTTTAAATGGAAAGGGGGGTCGTGTGATACATTATTTTAAAGCTTATACAATTCTCTATTTAAACTAATATTTTTAAATTTTTTAAAAATGTTTTTTAATGTTTTGAGTTTTCAATTTTTTGTGCTAAAACATTCGATTTTTTAAGTTTTTTTTTATAAATTTTTATTTATGTCAACTAAAATTAGTTTAAAAGTATAATTAACATTTTTTTATGATGAAATTATGCATTTTTAAAAAATTATTTGTTTTTTTAGAGGAATTTTGACATTAATACCCATTTTCAACCCCATTTTAAACCCAAAATTTGTTTTTTTTTTATTTAAAAATATGGAGTTAAATGGAGAATTTTATAAGCTTTAAAATGATGTTTTACACGACCCCCCTTTCCATTTAAAAAAATGTGCCCCCATGCCCCCTGCCCACATTTTAAGAGCTGAAAGTATTAAATATATGCTAAAAGATAGTTTAAGTTGTCTTATTTAAGAGTTCCAAATTTGAAGTCGATATCCCAACTGGTTCAAAAGTTAAGGGGGGGGGGTGGGTGACTTTTGGATCGCTCTGTATTATAGCAATACCTACTAATTTGTGTTTGTGCATGTATCTACTTACCAATTTTATAAATGTCCGCGCTAAATAAAAGCATGTAAAATTTGCATGCAAATTTGTGTATGCAAATTTCAAATTTGTGACCGACGTTACTGTAACCGGCGTTACATTAAGTAATGTTTTTAAATTTCCCAGCTCAACCTAAACACATTTAATATTTTTTAAGGTTTAAAATGCTCAAGATTCTCTGCCGGCACTAAGGCATGAAGTTTTTAGGTTAATTATTCTACTAAGTAAGTAAGTACACCCTGTGACCGGTGTTACAAGACAAAAACATTCGCTAGGAAGGTTTTCGTAATGTTTTACTTAACTTAACACGAATAAGTTAAAAACTTACCTTGGCCATAAAAAGACACCTCAATAACCATTGGCACAGTTCGATGTATGAGCGAAACTGATAAAACCGCCCCGAACCTTCATTTTTAAAGCGAATTTAGACCTTGACCGATGTTACCTGCATTTTCAGGGACAGACCCATAACGTGTTATAAAAAGTTAAAAGGAGCAAATAGCATTCGATGAAAACTTTTTAAATAATTAAAAATATATTCTGAAACATATTATTTTTACGAAACATCAATTCCGATTAGGAATATTAAAACACAACAGCGCAAACATGAACATTGTTAGCTGGGGACACGTGACCGGCGTTACATTTGTTTACGGAAACCTAAAAAAATATATGTTATTACATGGTTACGGCTACAAAGCAATTTTTTTAGTTAGACACAAATGTTCTCTTACGAAAGAAGTACATGTACACTTACTACTGTTGAATAAAATTAGTTTAAAAGTATAATTAACATTTTTTATGATGAAATTATGCATTTTTAAAAAATTATTTGTTTTTTTAGAGGAATTTTGACATTAATACCCATTTTCAACCCCATTTTAAACCTAAAATTTGTTTTTTTTTTAATTTAAAAATATGGAGTTAAATGGAGAATTTTATAAGCTTTAAAATTATGTTTTCCATTTAAAAAAATGTGCCCCCATGCCCCCTGCCCACATTTTAAGAGCTGAAAGTATTAAATATATGATAAAAGATAGTTTAAGTTGTCTTATTTAAAAGTTCCAAATTTGAAGTCGATATCCCAACAACTTTTGGACCGCTCTGTATTATAGCAATACCTACTAATTTGTGTTTGTGCATGTATCTACTTACCAATTTTATAAATGTCCGCGCTAAATAAAAGCATGTAAAATTTGCATGCAAATTTGTGTATTCCAATTTCAAATTTGTGACCGACGTTACTGTAACCGGCGTTACATTAAGTAATGTTTTTAAATTTCCCAGCTCAACCTAAGCACATTTAATATTTTTTAAGGTTTAAAATGCTCAAGATTCTCTGCCGGCACTAAGGCATGAAGTTTTTAGGTTAATTATTCTACTAAGTAAGTAAGTACACCCTGTGACCGGTGTTACAAGACAAAAACATACGCTAGGAAGGTTTTCGTAATGTTTTACTTAACTTAACACGAATAAGTTAAAAACTTACCTTGGCCATAAAAAGACACCTCAACAACCATTGGCACAGTTCGATGTATGAGCGAAACTGATAAAACCGCCCCGAACCGTCAGTTTTAAAGCGAATTTAGACCGTGACCGGTGTTACCTTTAGTTTCAGGGACAGACCCATAACGTGTTATAAAAAGTTATAAGGAGCAAATAGCATTCGATGAAAACTTTTTAAATAATTAAAAATATATTCTGAAACATCAATTCCGATTAGGAATATTAAAACACAACAGCGCAAACATGAACATTGTTAGCTGGGGACACGTGACCGGCGTACGGAAACATAAAAAAAATATATGTTATTACATGGTTACGGCTACAAAAAAATTTTTTTAGTTAGACGCAAATGTTCTCTTACTAAAGAAGTACATGTACACTTACTACTGTTGAATAAAATATTTTGGCGAGCCCTAAACTCGAAAGTGCCTGTAAATAAATTTTGACCCAAGTATGCTTTAAGCTTTAAACTTAAAATGGAAAAAATTAACCTTCGTGAAGAATTATTTATAAGCATTCTAGAAATTGGTGTAGGTGCCTTGTATAAATTGTAATCTATTAATAATTTTAAAAAATAGTATATTATTTACCAAATGAGAGAAGTTTAACATTTTTGACCTGCGTCAAATTGCGGGATGAGCGCGCTAGCGCGAAGCCCGCAAGACGCGGTCTAAAATGTTAAATCTTCACTCACGTGGAAAATATAGTATTTTTTTCACTACCAGTACAATTAATTAGCTATTTATTTATTTATTTTACTAATATTTAATGAAAAAGCTTATAAATTTAAAATATTACGCTGGCCGTTCGCGGCCATTAAAAAAACAAATGAATAACTTGACATTTCTGGCAGAAATTTTCTTGTGATCTGCTAAAATTATTAAGTTAGAAAATGTTTCTGTGTTAAGTGTAATAAAATATATAAAAATAGAAAGTGAAATGTAAAGTGATGATTCTGGTACTCCCCCAGAAATAATGGGACAGGAAAAAACTGCGAGGGAGAATCTATTGCCTCAAAAATCAATATATGGGGGTTGTACCTCTAGTAATCTATGATTCTTACGGTAATATATGGGTTGTATAATCTATGGTTGAATATGATGGACCAATGATTTTCACTTATCGAAGTGTTTTTTGTAAAGTATGTTTTATAGGTATTAATTTAGTTAATATTTTTTAACTTATCAGGCAATAAATAAATTTGGTGCCTAAAGACACTTGTAAATAGCAATGTGATTTAATAATTAAGTGACGCGTCAGATGCCAAAACAGCTGAATAAAAATTCATTATTAACCATGGTGCAATTTCATTATTTTTAGAACCTCTGACGTCATAGGTAGAGAAATAATATTTCTACCAATGAAAAGAACAGTAATAAAGATGTGGTTTTAGGCTGGTAGTGAAAAAAAATCGTTGTGTTACGGTAATTTTTATTAGGCACATTAAAATTATAAGTTTACTTATATGGCAATTTTAAAATTATGATGTTACCTGGGATGTTACATTTCGTGGATGTATACATCCACTATAGTGATGATAATTATGTAAAATGATGGTGGTTACGTTCATTTAAAATTTAATTTAGTCTGAAACCAAAAACTGAGAGAAAATTGATAAGCCATTAAAATTTTATTTTTTTGTTGTTTTTTGTTCTACTGTGTTATTAATTATTGATTACACTAGGCAACACGGTTTCTTGCCCTGATTGGAGTCATATGTTTTTTAACTAATTTTGGGTCGCTAAAACCGAATCTGGCTTCAGAATATTTCTATTACCTAAGGTTTCTGAGAAAAATGAGATAAAAATGTTAAAAAATCATTATTTTATCCCTCTTTTGTTCTAAAATCATGGGAGATAAAAATATTCTAAGGACAAATTTAGATTCGGCGACTCAGTATTAGTTAAAAAATACCCAACTTAAAACATGGAAACTTTAAATTCATAGGTAGAATAAATAGGGATATTATGAAAAAAAATATTAAAAAAAATATATGGATAATGTGACAAAACTAAGTAGGGGTGGAGGGTAAGGAGAAGGGTGCATAAGGGGACAAGCTTATCGCCACTTACTCATGCTAAAAATTGTCAAAAATTATTACTAGGGGTCAAAAATTAACTAAAAAAATTTTAAGTAATATGGTTCTTATGTAATAAAGTAACATTTTTATGATGTAGAACCATCAAAAAAACAAACAAAAATACACAATATTTTGTTTTATGAATTATTTTTAAATTGGCATAACTGCCTGTACTGAAATTTAAAAAAAAAGATATGCTGGATTTTTTTAAGATCAAATTTGGATTCTGCGCCTTTAAATTAATAAGAAAAATATATTTTTTGGCCTCGGGAAAAAAGTTTACACTGTGTACTTTAATTTTGCTTCTTTTTCATTTATTTACTTTTTACGAACAAACTAAGCAAAATAAGAAAATATTTGTATAAATATTTTTGTAGAGAATTTTATAATCTGCAAATTAAGTCCTATAAATTTTTTATACAGATTTGATAGTTTTGCCACAAAAGAGCAATTAAGTAAACTCTGCACTTTTATTTTAAGCTTTTTATTTTTTTTCGCGTACTTACTCTGACAGTTGGTCCTTGGCATATATATATTTTTGAGTTCCTCGTATTTTTTTTAATATACCCTAAAATTTTCAAAATCCCACTCTTTTTTTTTAAGATTTTGAAAAAAAAACGTCATTATTTCCTGGACTTATATCTCAAAAATTTTAGGTGCTGAAATTTTTCTAAAGCCAGATTCGGTTTCTACGCCCTCGTATTAGCAAGAAAAATTTACTTTCCGATCGGGGCAAAAAAAAGTTGAGATTTGTTGCCTAGTGTTATAATCAAAGGCTCGACTATAAGTAAAAATTGTTCTATGAATATTGTTTGAAAAATTTATTCCATAAACTAACAAAGGCAGAATAATAAATTCTGTTTGACAGACTATTTTAAGCTAAAAAAACACTAACAAAAGCCTCTATATGGACCCTTTGTCTCATTAAATTTAATTCATATTAGCTCGGAGCGAGGTTCAGATACAATCTAGTAGCAAAAATACTAATTATTACCTTTAAAAACTAGTCTTGTTGACTGGTCAACCGGCAGGTAATAATTTCTCGAAACAAAAACCCAACAGTGGGCAAAAATACAGTTTTTGAAAAACCTGAAGTAAATAATACACACTTCAAGAAGTTTAAAATGTTATTATTAGTATCAGAGTTGTAATAATAAATACCCAATAAATACAGTATTAAAATACACTACCCAGTAAAAAAGCTTTTCCATTTTTCTACCCCCGCACTATGAAACGAAGCTGGCCATAAGACATTGTACATATTTTTCTTGAAAACGGTAGTCGGGATTAAGATAAAATTTGGTATGGGAACGTTCAAGTATTACGTAACGCAAATTGTACCAAAATTCATACACTTCATATCCCGGTTCTCGCGTTATAATAGATTATAGAGATTTCATATTTTGGCTACACCCCCTAACATAACCCCTATTAGGGGGGGTAGCCAAAATATGAAATCTCTACAGCCTTGAATAACGCGAGAACCCAGCTATGAAGTGTATGAATTTTGGTACAATTTGCGTTACGTAATACTTGAACGTTCCCTACAGCTGTTAGCTATAGCTATAAGTTTCTTTTTTAAAAAAAAAATGTAAAATCTGGAAAAGCTTAAATAAAATAAGGTCGACGAAACTGAATCTGATAATAAAAATTCCACCCCCAGAGGACGGGGGGTAACTAATTTTAAATATTTACATTATTTTCGTAAAAATAGGGGTTTTGAGGTAGCTAAAACAGAATCTTAGAATAAAAAATACAAACTTCAACCCCTGAGGGGCGATAATTTTTCACCTCCCCATAACTTCTTTGTTTAAGGGAGATTATTCTAAAAAAGTCGAATCGAGTCGCGCTTAGGCGTTGTAAATATTATAACAAGATATACACATTCCATTATATACTATTCACAGTAAATGGTACATATATTGCATTTTCCCAAATACCTCGCCAAATACTTCAAAAAGAAAAAATAAAAAAATAAATTATCAACAACTTTTTTTTTCTGTTTCTGTCATAGGTAGAGAAATAATATTTCTACCAATGAAAAGAACAGTAATAAAGATGTGGTTTTAGGCTGGTAGTGAAAAAAAATCGTTGTGTTACGGTAATTTTTATTAGGCACATTAAAATTATAAGTTTACTTATATGGCAATTTTAAAATTATGATGTTACCTGGGATGTTACATTTCGTGGATGTATACATCCACTATAGTGATGATAATTATGTAAAATGATGGTGGTTACGTTCATTTAAAATTTAATTTAGTCTGAAACCAAAAACTGAGAGAAAATTGATAAGCCATTAAAATTTTATTTTTTTGTTGTTTTTTGTTCTACTGTGTTATTAATTATTGATTACACTAGGCAACACGGTTTCTTGCCCTGATTGGAGTCATATGTTTTTTAACTAATTTTGGGTCGCTAAAACCGAATCTGGCTTCAGAATATTTCTATTACCTAAGGTTTCTGAGAAAAATGAGATAAAAATGTTAAAAAATCATTATTTTATCCCTCTTTTGTTCTAAAATCATGGGAGATAAAAATATTCTAAGGACAAATTTAGATTCGGCGACTCAGTATTAGTTAAAAAATACCCAACTTAAAACATGGAAACTTTAAATTCATAGGTAGAATAAATAGGGATATTATGAAAAAAAATATTAAAAAAAATATATGGATAATGTGACAAAACTAAGTAGGGGTGGAGGGTAAGGAGAAGGGTGCATAAGGGGACAAGCTTATCGCCACTTACTCATGCTAAAAATTGTCAAAAATTATTACTAGGGGTCAAAAATTAACTAAAAAAATTTTAAGTAATATGGTTCTTATGTAATAAAGTAACATTTTTATGATGTAGAACCATCAAAAAAACAAACAAAAATACACAATATTTTGTTTTATGAATTATTTTTAAATTGGCATAACTGCCTGTACTGAAATTTAAAAAAAAAGATATGCTGGATTTTTTTAAGATCAAATTTGGATTCTGCGCCTTTAAATTAATAAGAAAAATATATTTTTTGGCCTCGGGAAAAAAGTTTACACTGTGTACTTTAATTTTGCTTCTTTTTCATTTATTTACTTTTTACGAACAAACTAAGCAAAATAAGAAAATATTTGTATAAATATTTTTGTAGAGAATTTTATAATCTGCAAATTAAGTCCTATAAATTTTTTATACAGATTTGATAGTTTTGCCACAAAAGAGCAATTAAGTAAACTCTGCACTTTTATTTTAAGCTTTTTATTTTTTTTCGCGTACTTACTCTGACAGTTGGTCCTTGGCATATATATATTTTTGAGTTCCTCGTATTTTTTTTAATATACCCTAAAATTTTCAAAATCCCACTCTTTTTTTTTAAGATTTTGAAAAAAAAACGTCATTATTTCCTGGACTTATATCTCAAAAATTTTAGGTGCTGAAATTTTTCTAAAGCCAGATTCGGTTTCTACGCCCTCGTATTAGCAAGAAAAATTTACTTTCCGATCGGGGCAAAAAAAAGTTGAGATTTGTTGCCTAGTGTTATAATCAAAGGCTCGACTATAAGTAAAAATTGTTCTATGAATATTGTTTGAAAAATTTATTCCATAAACTAACAAAGGCAGAATAATAAATTCTGTTTGACAGACTATTTTAAGCTAAAAAAACACTAACAAAAGCCTCTATATGGACCCTTTGTCTCATTAAATTTAATTCATATTAGCTCGGAGCGAGGTTCAGATACAATCTAGTAGCAAAAATACTAATTATTACCTTTAAAAACTAGTCTTGTTGACTGGTCAACCGGCAGGTAATAATTTCTCGAAACAAAAACCCAACAGTGGGCAAAAATACAGTTTTTGAAAAACCTGAAGTAAATAATACACACTTCAAGAAGTTTAAAATGTTATTATTAGTATCAGAGTTGTAATAATAAATACCCAATAAATACAGTATTAAAATACACTACCCAGTAAAAAAGCTTTTCCATTTTTCTACCCCCGCACTATGAAACGAAGCTGGCCATAAGACATTGTACATATTTTTCTTGAAAACGGTAGTCGGGATTAAGATAAAATTTGGTATGGGAACGTTCAAGTATTACGTAACGCAAATTGTACCAAAATTCATACACTTCATATCCCGGTTCTCGCGTTATAATAGATTATAGAGATTTCATATTTTGGCTACACCCCCTAACATAACCCCTATTAGGGGGGGTAGCCAAAATATGAAATCTCTACAGCCTTGAATAACGCGAGAACCCAGCTATGAAGTGTATGAATTTTGGTACAATTTGCGTTACGTAATACTTGAACGTTCCCTACAGCTGTTAGCTATAGCTATAAGTTTCTTTTTAAAAAAAAAAATGTAAAATCTGGAAAAGCTTAAATAAAATAAGGTCGACGAAACTGAATCTGATAATAAAAATTCCACCCCCAGAGGACGGGGGGTAACTAATTTTAAATATTTACATTATTTTCGTAAAAATAGGGGTTTTGAGGTAGCTAAAACAGAATCTTAGAATAAAAAATACAAACTTCAACCCCTGAGGGGCGATAATTTTTCACCTCCCCATAACTTCTTTGTTTAAGGGAGATTATTCTAAAAAAGTCGAATCGAGTCGCGCTTAGGCGTTGTAAATATTATAACAAGATATACACATTCCATTATATACTATTCACAGTAAATGGTACATATATTGCATTTTCCCAAATACCTCGCCAAATACTTCAAAAAGAAAAAATAAAAAAATAAATTATCAACAACTTTTTTTTTCTGTTTAGGAAAAACGAAAAACAAAAATTTCAAAAAAAAATATATTAAAAAAAACAAAAATTGTTTTTTTTTAACAGGATCTTTTTTAAAAAACAAAAAAAAAAATAAAAAAAAATAATAAAAGTTTTCATTTTTTTTTCGAAAAAAGAAAAAAAATTGAAAAGAATTTTTTTTTAATGATGCTTTTTTCATTTTTTAATAAGTTTAACCCCCATAACTGTCTTGTTTTTTGGGGGATTACTTTCAAAATTGGTAGAATTGGTCCTTATAATAAAAGTAATTTTTCCTGAAAAAGTTACGGTAATCGGAATTTTAATCAGATTTTTTTTTTAAGTTTAACCCCCCAAACTTTTGTTTTGTTTTTGGGGGGATTACTTTCAAAAACAAAAAAACAATAGGGATCTTCTCCTAATAGAACTTGATTTTTCCTGTTGAGTTATCATCTACAAAAAAAAAAAACGTGACATCGGACGGACGGACGGACAGACTGTAAAAAAATATTCTTATTTTTTCATGAAACAAATTTGTATCCAAGAATTTTTTGGCTAGAACGATTTTAGAAAATTTTGGGAAATTAGAAACTACCGTATAATAATATTCTAGCGCAGGCGCTATAATAATCAACAGTTAAAGTATATTTGGCGTCGATACAAAAAGTGGGGATGCCAAGATCCATTAAATATGATTTTTCATAAAATCTAAAAATCTAATTTAATTAGTCTGATTAGAAAATACTAATTAAATTATATTTAAAACTCATTATATCTAAACCGTGATAGACATCCAAGTTTAAGTTACACAATATACAATAATAACTTTATAAACTTTTTCTTTTTTGTTTTTTGCTCGAAAATTTTTTTGGCCTTGGATTGGTGAACTATTTATATTTATAATTTCGAAAAAAGAAGGAAAAACCCAAAGACTGAAGAGCCAAACTTAAAATTAAAGATTTTTACCCTTTTGTCAATTTTCTGCAGTTTTAGAAAAACGCTATCTTATGGAAAATGAAAAATGCGCTTAGTACATTATTGAATTGCTGAAAGTTTTTTGTAATAACTTTAATGTTAAAACAAAAGCGAATGCATTGATTTTGTTATCATGTACCTACTAAGAGATTGGGAATGCCAAAAGTTTTAATTTAATACTGGTAAAAAAAAAACAGTATTTGCCTGGACGTATACGTCTTTGATAGATTTTCTCGATTCAAAACTTTTTTCTAGCTCGTCTCATCCCATTCATAACATTTCATTAAAGAATTTTGGCAAAATATCGATAAATATGTATGGCATAAATATGATTCTTTGTTATAGGTCTCATCTATATTCTACTGGCTGTTACGCCTTTTTGAACATCGACAAAAGAAGTTGCAGATGTCACGATTTCCCCATTTGATAGAAAAATGCCAATCTATTAATTTATAGTGCCCTTATTCAATAGATTGTTTTTTTACTTTGAATACAAACTTTGAACCCCAAAAATACTTAGCAAGTAGCCAAGTCATTTTAATATTATAAAAAGAAGTTATGAAGATATCGTCGCACAAAGTGCAAAAGGTCGTATGTCACTTTGTCACTTTATTAAATTTTGGTAATAAATTGTGGAATTTTAATCAAACGCCACAATCCACGTCTCTGAATAGTGGATATTAAACTTAATACTGTGTAAAGTGTGAAGTTTAATGTCATTTTTTTATGTTTCCTACAATTTAGAACAAAAGAGTAAAATTTTGACATACGACTTTTTACACTTTGAGCGACGATATGTAATGTTTTGTATTCCATTCGATATTAGGGGATATTGTATACAATTTAGAGCACAAGAGTAAAATTCTGACGACTTTTTGTACTTTGAGCGACGATATGTAATGTTTTGTATTCCATTAGATACTAGGGGATATTGTATTTTCCGAAATACTTAAACGCAAGTTAAAAATATTTAAAATTTAAAATAAAATATTGCTCCCAACAAAAATCTAATTCCCTTGTAGGGGGCCTACAATATACAGGGTTATTCTTTTAAATGGTACACCTCCCGTAACTTACGAACCAATTGAGATATGAACTTTAAATTTGGAATATGTAAATCACACAATAAAAATTATCTCTTGCCATATTTTTAATTTTTTTATTCGGTAAGGTGGCGCCAGGGGGGCAATGGGGAACAATATGTCAAAGGGCACTCTAGGTCTTGTGATACTTTATTCTAAAGAGATTAAAATTATCTATTTAACTGTTTAACTTAATTTTTTATTTATTTATTTATTTTTTTTTTTTTGAAGATTATTTTTATTTTATTAAATTTTTTAATATTTTGTGCATAAATATTAAAAAATTTACATGAAAATGATAAATAATTAGTCTTAACATAATAATACACCATGTATTAACTATTTGGACCTTTTTGCCCAGAATTTCCAAAATTCATTTTTCAAAAATAGGTAGGTACTGAAAATTTCATTAATCTTGAAGAAAAAAAATCTTCAAAAAAAATGGTAAAAAATAAATAGTTACAAGGTTAAATAGAGAATTTTAAGCTCTTTAAAATGACTTATCTCAATACCTAGGGTGCCATTTAAAATATTGTCCACCACTGTTCCCCCTGGCGCCACCTTAACGAATAAAAAATTGAAAAATATGACAAATGATATTTTTTGGTTGTGTGATATAAATATTCCAAATATAAAGTTTAAATCTCGTCCAAATTTAGGGGGGGGATCGAGCTCCCTATATATATATATATATATATATATATATATATATATATATATATATATATATATATGCGTAACTTTACTTTTATAAATTGATTTGGAGGGGGATTTACAACATTTGGGGGAGGGGGCTAAGGCCCCAAGTCCTCCCTAGTTACGCCTATGTTCAAAAGTTATACAGTACAAGCTCGATAGTATCGAGTAATGTGAACACAAAAAAAAAACGGGGCTGTTCAAATTAACGCGATTGTTCATCACGGATCACCTGGGCGATTTTAAATAAAAATTTCGTGGACCCCTACATTTTTTGGACTAAAACATAACTGATGACATCAGAAATCAATTCCCATTTGAAAGAAAATCGTAAAAGATACACTTTTTTAGATAGATAAAAAAACGTTTTTTTGAGTAATAAGGTGTGTCAAAAAATCGCGATTTTCAAAATCAAAAACGCTCTCTAGGTTAAAAGTTGCTCCTTAGTAAAAAACAGTGGCCACTCAAAAATGAGCCAAATCGATAAATGTTTAGAGGTAGCTCAAAGCACTCAAACTTAAAAAAAAATCGGTACCTGTTTTTCGGATAAAAACTGATACCGATAAAAATTGAGGAAATTTTGAAGGGGTTTCTTTGGACTTTTTATTTAGAATATTTAGAAACAATACTAAATTTAAGAACTAAAACAATTATACCCCCCTCCCCTTAAGTTAGAACATGAAAAAATTGCCAATTATTTGAAGATTTCGCGAAAATTTAATTTTTGCAAGTTTTTAAAAGTGCATAAAAATAGTTTTAAATAAAAAATCTGCAAAATTATATATTAGTATATAAGCATATATACATGTTAACCTACATGACTATACAGAAAACAAAATTTTTTTCCTCAAGTTGAGTAAAAAAATAGATTTCGATTAGAAACCGTGTGGATTTTCTGTTTTTTGCCTAAAAATTTTTTCGGTGTACTTTTTTTTAATTTTTTGCTTGGAATACTACTTTTTTATGTAAAAATACACAAAAAAAGTTTCTGTGGTTTAACATCGCAGGTTTAACCGTTTTAAAGATAAATGCATTTAAAAGTAAATTTTTACGCATGAAGAACCAAAAATAACAAAATTAAAAAATATAAAGCAAAAAACAAATATTTTAGTAATGAGTGGTTATTTAACATTAAAAAGAGAGAAAAAGTTTATATGCACCTTGGTCAAAAAATCATTCCTAAGGAAGTAATGTCCTTTTAAATATGCCCATTTTCAATAAATTTTCGCAATATCTTGGTGATTTTTTTATGTTCTAACTTAAGGGAAGGGGAAATATATTTTTTTTAGTTTTCTCACAATTAGTATTGTTTCTAAATATTACCAAAGAAACCCCCCAAAATTTCCTTAATTTTATATACAATCACTTTTTATCCGAAAAACAGATACCGATAATTTTCAAAGTTTGAGTGCTTTGAGCTACCTCTAAACATTAATCGATTTGGCTCATTTTTGAGTGGCCACAGTTTTTTATTACGGAGCAACTTTTGAGCCAGAGAGCGTTTTCGATTTCGCAAATCGGAATTTTTTGACTCACCCTATTACTCAAAAAAACGTTTTTTTATCTTTCTAAAAAAGTGTATCTTTTACGTTTTTTTTTTCAAATGGAAATTGATTTCTTATGTCATCAGGTATGTTTTAGTCCAAAAAATGTAGGGGTCCACGAAATTTTTATTTAAAATCGCCTAGGTGAACCGTGTCATGTTAGTGGAGGTGAAAATATTATAAAATTCAAGCTTTGTATGACAAGAAAATAAGGTTAATTAAATCGTTTTATTTTGCCAAACTTTATTTTGGTTAAAATAACAAATTGTTTAATGAAAAAAAAAATTAATAATAAAAATTATATTAATTCCTTTCTCGCTGTACAAGAAACCACTGATACAACTTTCTTTCCATTTTTCGAAATTCTGATGCTCTTAAAGTTTGTTTTTTACTTGGTTTTAAAGTATCAGTTACTATTTCAAAAATTTTATCGCTTTTATTTTTTATGTAGCAAATTGTTAATTTTGCTACCTTATACTTTTTTTTGGCTAAAGTAGTAACAGTCATGCCATTCCTATGTTCCTTAATAATTTTTGATTTCGACACTTTTGCTTAGTTTGACCCATTTTCCAGAAAACCAAGGTCGACTCTAAGAAACCAGAAACTATAGCCATATTTTTTCTCGGGTCACCGGAACTAACCATGTTACTGAAACTCGATTTTGTGATAATCGGTTACATACGGTAAGTGAGGGGAAGCGATGACGTCACTAACCGGCAATAACCGCGTCTAACAGGTTCGGAGGTGAGTTAGATACGGTTAACTTCTAATTGTTTGCTTATGTGGTTTAAAATAAAATTCTTATATAAAAAACTATTTAAACTTATCATTCTTGTTTATTACCTTCCCCATAAGCAAATAAACTTGAAAATGTAGTTTAAGTGCTTTTTCATCATATCTTATCCAAAGGAAATATAAAAAATATATACCTTATCAGTTTTTTGGGAGAAGATAGGTTAGGTACTTGTCAAAACCTCAAGAAAATAACCAATGCGATTTTGTGAGAACTGTCGGTTATACGAATTTAGTGGTGGGAATAAAAACCGTACGGTTAACCGGTGTTTCCACAAAAAATTGGCTTATACTGATTATTAAGTAAGAGAAACAACCACAAAAAAGTATGTATAAACTTCTTTAAACTAGTCGTTCACGTTAACGAGAGTCAATAGAAAAAAATCTGTGTTCTCAAAACCGAATAGTTCACATATACGCATGTTCACATTGTTGAGCTGTACTGTATAATCATAGGTAAAGTCATCTTTGAAAGTTTGCATGTTACTATTAATTGAAATAAATTAATCATGTTTTCATTTTCCTTGTTATTATATTTTTAATAAATAATGAGATTAAATATGCATGTATAGTATACATTGTATACGTATAAAGGAAAGTTAGATACAAATGTAGATAAAGTCTATTCAACGAGAGAATGGCAATGTGACGTCACAGGGGGCCGAATCAAGTACTCCCGCATATCGCTGGAGTGTGATTCGTCCAGCGACATACTAATTTCTATTTAAATTTAAAATCACTTGTAAATCACAGAAAAATTATATTAAATGGCAAAACACGTCGCCTATGAAGTGTTGACTGTGCAAATTTTAAACTAACGACGCGCCGTTAGCTTAATACTCTTGTTTTGATACGCCGTTGTTATAAAACAGAGAGATAATACTAAGTGTGTCCGTGATAGTTCGTTCAATTCGTATTCTCTCGTTGAATGGACTTTATTAATAATACATTGTATTATATACTGAACCAGTAATAGTGTTACTAGTTTTGAAAATATTTAAATCTTAATTATTAGCGACTTTCTTCTTTTTAAATTTGCCTATTTGTTATTACCGTAATCTTTCTGTAATCAGATTCTTGCCTAAAGCAAGTCGGTTCGTCTGTACAGACAGATCAAAACCAAACCTTAAACTTAAGGTTTTTAGGGGATGGCTCAAAGGTATTTTTCTTAGTTTTTCTCTACTCTCCCAAATAAGGAGTTACTGAACAGAAAATAGAGAAAATCGATTTTCTTAACAGTAGCTCAAATTTAGTACGTTAATAGTAAATTGCAAACATGTAACATATTATTCCTGGTTTTCTCGGGAAAAATCACTTAAGAGTAAAGGTGACTTAAAAATTAATATTGATGTTTTCTTTTTTATAATAACCGAAAATAAATGCTAAAAAAAATATTACCACAAAAGAAACATTTCTGTCTGTTTGTCTGTCTGCTTGAAAAATTTGTGACAACAATAACTAGAGAGCGCTTGAAGACTAAGACTTTAAACGGATTATGGGACTTTCACCTTGTCAGTAAAAATTGGGATTAGGGAAAAGTTATTTTTATTTTTTTTTTCAAGATATTTTAATTTTTTTTGCAACGGAAATTATTGATTTTTTTGCAACGGGAAATTATTGATTTTGGGTATATAAAAATATTTAGAAGAAAGCAGTACACTGTTTTATTAGCAGTATAGATCAGTACTTTAATTAGCAGACTGCTGCAAGTAGTTTTTATTTATTAAATCTTATAACATTACTGAATGAGAAGAAAAATTTTGATAAAAATTAAACAGAAACCAGTATTATTTTTAATCCGTTCTTCTTTTTTATTATTTTAATCCGTTAGATTGAAACGTTGAATATAATTTGTTTACTTACTCCCAAACATGCCTTGGTTATCGGTATAGTGTTCTTCTTCCTTCTTTATGGCCTTTTCTCAGTGAGATAATTAGCCAGAAAAGTATAGTGTTGTGTATGTAACTTTAGGTGTAGGGTGCTGGGAGACTTGTTGTAATTTGCCCCCTAAATGCTTAGTTATCCCCCAAATGCTTAAACGACCCCCCTTTCCCCGAAATATCGGCCCTAACCCAGACAGCACAAAGATGACTTAAAGAGATCTTAAAGATGTCGTAGCTCGTCATTCAAGACGTCTTAAGAACGTCGGTTTTTGCCGTATATGCATCTTAAAGACGTCTTAACGACGTCGTATGTTACAAAAGGTAACGTCTTTAAGACATCTTCTTTAAGACGCCTTACTGACGCCTTGCACAGGCGACTTTACAACATAATACCCCCTCCCATTTATGTTGCTAGGTACGATCGTATTGATATAAAAAGCGTAATAAGAATTAGAATGAGAGGTAATTTGTTTGTCAAAAAAAGATCTCAAAAAAATGTGATTTTATTTATTTTTTTTTTCACTTTTTTTTTAATTTATTTTTTTAATTTTTTCGTTTTTCGTAAAAACAAAATTAAAAAAAATAATATTTTTTTTTAAATTTTTTTGTTTTTCAAAAAAAGATCTTTAAAAAAAATGGTAATTTTTTATATAGTTGATTGTGGTTAATTTATTTTTAGCGATGAGTATCGAAGTTAAGACGTCTTGTACCGACACTTAAAATACATCTTATAGACATCATAATCAGATATCTTTTAAACACCCCTTAAAAGAAGTCCATAAGATATCCTTTTTATGTCTTTAGGCGTCCAGATATAATTAAGATCTAAAAAAGACGTCTTTAAGATTTCATGTGCTGTCTGGGAAATCTTGTCTACGTACGTAACATGTAAATTAAAAACAACTGTTTTATAATATGCAGAATTAATTTAATATTTAGAACTTTAGTTTGGTTTGACTCTCAGATAACAGTCACACATAAGTTGGGTTAGGATCTGACCGTTAATTTATTGGGTTCTACATTTTGTGAATATTTTATGATATTGTTCTGGTAGTTACTACACATAATGGTCCTGGCTGCCAGGACCTGGACCTGGTTATCTATTGGGCCAGGATCTGCTTATCCATTGGTTGTAAATTTATGTGTGTTAAAAAAAAAAACAAAGAAAAAAAAAACAGTGGTCGTTTTTTAAAACAAAAAAACTTGTTTTAAAACAAAAAAAAAACAAAACCGTTTTTTATTATTTCCATCCCTAGCTTCCCTTGAATAAAAATAGAATATTATGCACCTAGTATTAGAACCAAGTCTTTAGTTTTCGAGACCAAAGTTGAGCAAAGTTTTTTTGCTTTGCATACTTGGTGAATATATAATTTCCACTAACTAATGCTAGTAACTCCAAATATCAGTTTATTGTTTAAGAATTATTTTGGCATAGGTGTTTTATCAATAAGTGAAAAAAGTTAGTAGTTTTTTTTTAATTATGAACCGTTGTCAATAAACAATGCTTAACAACGGTCAATAAAAAATCAGTTCATTCATTTTACTGTTTGTTAAGGTAAACAACCGTTGACAACGGTTTATAATATGTACCATCGCGGCCAATAAATCCAGCTACACCCAAAAATGATACATATTAAAACCAACTTTAAAATTTTACAGATATCTGTAATACTTAAATTTGAAATTTTGACAAGAAATGTCAAATTGAAACCATCAACTGCTGCGTTTTTACTGTTGATGGTTATGAATACCTTAGACCGAATTCTACCAATATCCACTGTAAGTTTGCTTTGGTCATTCTTTGAAAAGTAAACTGACCTCGAGGTTTGGATATATCCTGATCAGAACTAGCGTGTATTTAGACCTTGACTATTTTATATTTGTATATTGATATTAATAACACTGAAATATAGTTGTTTATTATGTCAGAATAACAGCATGCCTAACCCTACTTTTTAAAAATGACATATAACGCATTCTTCTTCTTCTTCTTCTTCTTCTTCTTCTTCTTCTTCTTCTTCTTCTTCTTCTTCTTCTTCTTCTTCTTCTTCTTCTTCTTCTTCTTCTTCTTCTTCTTCTTCTTCTTCTTCTTCTTCTTCTTTACACAACTCTAATTTTAAATATTGGGTATTCCGCAAGGATCTTTGCTGTAGCTGGATTTATTGGCCGCGATGGTACGCTAGCATTTATCAGGTAGTACAAAAAATCTTTCTATACTTTTTAAAATTAGTCACCGCCGAAAATTTTTCGCCTCAAGCAACTGCTTGGTATTTCCTAATGGGAGATCTGGTCATGGTTGCTGTAGTCGGGTAATAAGGTCCTTTTTTGGCCTAAGTTAATATTTATAGTTCACTGGGCCAGCAGAGTAAATCGTGGCTCTTCGTATAGAACCAAGAGATCTAGATGGCTATAGTTTGCATTTGTTTCTTTGGTTTAACCGCTACTTTGATAGCGCTTACGGAAGTCGTGTAGATTGCATGCTTTTATTTTAATTTGCGCGTTATTCCATAAATGTATAAACGAGCTTCAAAGTTTTGAATTTGAAGATTTTTCGATGTTACTTTGATAGTGAAATAAAAAAATATGTTTAAAAAGTGTAAAATTAAATTATGAATATTTAAAATAAAAAAAAGAAAATGAAAATGTGAAAAAGTTTATTTTAGAAAAATAGTTTTATAAAGTGAAGACAATGTTTAAATTAAAAATAGTTTGTTTATTTATTATTTGTGGATGCGTATGTATAGAAGGTATGAACAATATTGCTTGGTGCTTTTTTTAATTTAACTTTTCCGCAAAAAAGTTAATACAGGAAAGCTGTTTTAATAGGAACACAGTTTTTTTTTATGTATAAGAACTTTTTTGTCATGAAAATAGATTGCTTTGAGTTCTGACGAAAAAGTAAACAGAAACATTTTATCAAGAAAATCTATAGATTGCCCTGAGTTTTTAGCTAAGTTTTTTCTTTGAAAAGTTCTTAACTGTTTGAACTACAAAGTTTCAAATTTCAATTAAAAGGTTAAGCTTCTTATTTTAACATTTAAAAGAAGAAAATTAAAGGAAATTTTAAAAAGTAACTATGTTTAAAAAAAATAGTTTTTAAAAGTTAAGACAATGTTTATCTTAATTTATTATTTGTGTATGCGTTTTTATATAAGGTATAAACTGATCGGTATTTTAATTAAAATGCTTCATAAAAAAAAGTGAAATGCTTATTTAATGTTTAAGAACTATTGTCAATAAATTATAATAAGTTCTTAGCAGATTCCATTTTTTAAATTGCTTGTTAAATGTATGACCCTGAAATATTTTAATGTCTTGTTTTTCTGGGTTGTAGGCAGACCCGTAACTGGGGGTGTGCTAGGGGGTGTTCGGCACCCCCTGGCATGTTTTTGAGCACCCCCTGGCGAAATAAGTGCTTATAATCGCCCCCACAGAGGTAAAGGGAAACTGGTCAGAAAATTTTTTACTCGGGAAAATTGGAAAGGTTGGGAATATTTCAGAGGTTATGACCTTTTTTTTAGTCATCAAAATTTTAAGGTCGGGGGTAGTAAAGCTTTTTTTGAGTTGGGAATTTTTCAGATGTGAGGACCTTTTTTTGGTCAGCAAAATTTCACGGTCAGGCGTAAAGCTGTTTTTTTTATTTGAGACATTTCTCAATTTTTAAATTTTAGTTGGGAAGTATTTGCTCTGACCCCCCCCCCCCCCAAATGCTTCGGAGCAGTATTATAAAATTTTTCTGTCAGCACCTCCTGGAATTTTTTCCAGTTACAGGCCTGCTTTTAGTTATAAGTAAAATTAAAAGCACGACCATGCATGGTGTTAAACACCATAAATTCATATTTATAGTATTTGTCTTAATGAGAAACTCACACTAATTTGGGAAAAACAACTTTAGGGACCTATAATTTATAATAAAAGCGTGTATTTAATTTTTTGTACCTATTTTAATTTTTAATAAGCCTATTTTTTATAGAACTAATTAACTAACTAAATAAACGGAGTGATTTCATTTAGTAGATAAAATCTGTCCCCCATGAGCTTATCCTTAAAAAATATCCTGTAAGACTCTCCTTTAAATTAACTGTAGAAAAAAATACAATTTATTTAATAACATCTGGTTAATAAGGATATAATAAAATAAATCAAAAATAATTTATTAGACATGCTTTATTAAACATCTTATATTTGATACCTATAAATAAATTAAAAGTAAGTACTTAATTTTTATTTATTAGTAAATCCATGCGTAAGTAGTAATAAATTAAAAAGATTTGTAAATGTTCAAAGACATAGTCAGTTTGCAACAAGTCGCTTTGTATTTTCATAGAATACTCTTCGCAGTAAATATAGATAGGATAATTACGATGCGATGATTTGTAGTATTTTTTTTTCCAGTTATACTAACATAAATTCATCAAAATACCTTCTGTTTCATTAATTACACGGTGCAACCGAAAAAAAATCTGGGGGGTATGAAGGTAAAATTTGCTGACTGAAAATATATATTTTAATGACTAAAAAAAATCTCCAAGCCCCACAAAAAAAAAGTTCATCGCCCCCTAAAAAAAATTGCCGACTCGGTCGTTTCGTGGGGGGGGGGGGTGCGACAGTGGTATGAATCACAGTGGTTTTACCACTGGTTTTTATGTGTTTTGACCTGAGGAATCATATTCCAAAAATAAAATCACAAAAAAGTTACACAGAAAAAAGTTTGGGGCAAAAAACTAATAAGGCCCCCCAGTCTCGCACACCCCTGGTTAAAATAAGTACATGAAAATAACATACGAAGATGGGCCTTATAAGGGTTAGTTTACATTCAAAACCTTGTTGCTGTACCTTAAAGCGTTCCTGAGTTATTAAATAAAAACCGAATTTTTTAGCCACTTTCAAAGGGGTTTAGCTCCCTTACGACGCATTTTTCGACATATGTTTATAGCAACTTTTTTTCATATTTCCCTATGTAGAATCACTCCTTAAAATTAATGACATCATTTACTGGACATCCTGTATGTAGTAAGTACCTCGAGCAAAAATTTTGTCAAAACGAAGAGTAGGATAATTCTAATACTTATATGTTCCAATTAAAGGTTGAGTTATTTGATATTTTCTGAATTATTTGATGTAAAACGGATAAATAAATTTTATGAGTTTATTTCCATATATGGAAAAATTGCTACTATTTTTAATTGAAGTGTAGATACAATTAATTTCTATGTTGCCTATTATTATTGCAATGCATTGCAATGATTAGGCATTTGCTCTTTTCAAAATCATTCTGATCTTAAATATGTATCTTAAAATTTTTACGCAAATGCAAGGGAAATTATTAATTATAGTAATTTTGTAGTCATATTAAATCATGATTGCTATTAATTTATGTTTTATATTAATAAACTTAGAGAGAGTCAGATCTGTATCAGGGTGATACTGTCACCCTTTACACATTCCTATATCGCTGGGGATCAATTCTGAACGTAGATGTGATGTGATAAATTTCCGGCGAAATTATATTATCGTATCACGCTTTTTTTACACATTTCAATATTTCGGTATTCACGAATTTCACTAATTTAGATCGTTGCTAAGAGTTTTCGCTAATCACAAACCTGATACATTTAAATTTAAAGGGGAACGAAAATGAGGAACGTTTATAATTTTTTTTAAGAATTTTGCCTTAATAAGTAAGGCGATTAAATGGATTTGTCCATTGTAAAGAAATACGTGGAGGCTCGTCGTTTTGGTTTTCAGGGTCTTGGAGATTTCCTAAGACCAGTATGGCCTCCAATACTTCATTTAACCTCTTGTGTACTAAATTATTAAATTCTGATAATAAAAAATATTTTTTCGTAAAAATAAGCAAAAAATAGGAAGTTAATTCAATATTAATGTATATTTTGTTTCTATTTTTATTTTGTACAAAAAAATGGTTTGTATCATATTTGTAATAATAGGGCATACCTAATAATGCAATTTATTGTATGATTTTTTTTTAATCAGTAGTTTAATACAAAAAAAAAGGAAATAATATAAAATATATAGCTTTTACCTTATTTTTATTAATTTTAGGACGTAAAATAAACCATGATTTTTAGGTTTTTTTTTACGGTCGCACTGTTTACTTAGTTTACGCATGTTTCATAAAAATTATAATTGATGGAGTTGGTTGTGCCTTAAAATCCTGTAACATCCCTGATAGCACAAAAGCCTTCTAAGAAGATTCTTAAAATAAATAGCCGGAAGGACAGCATGTTTCTTAGAAGCATATATATTTTGCTCAGGATATTCTAAGAACGATTAAAGAAATGCAAAGGATACCCTTTTAATCGTGCTGGTAGTTCCTAAGAAGCTTCTTATAAGCCTCTGTATTAAATAAGAACGTTTTAAGAAGCATGTTAAGAATGTTCTTAGAAATAGGTACATGTACTTTTAAGAATATTCTTAGCATGCTTCTTAAAATATTCTCATTTGATGCATTTAAGTAATAATATTGAATATTGCGCATGCGCAAACAAAGTAGGTTGGCGTTTCAGATTTCTACATTAATGTAGTTTTTCTCTTTCTTTCAAATATATTTTATGATACTCGATCCTTTTCATGGAGTGATATCATAAATTTGGACATGTCGAAAATTTTTACGTCTTTGTGATAAACCTAATAATTAAAGTATTTAAAAATCCTTAGATCCATCTGGTAAGATTCATATGCGATATGCAGTTTTACTGTGAAAGCAAACTTTCTACCAGACATAAAATTCATGCGCCACACAAAAATCCAATGTTTAGAAAAAGAAATAGCAAATAATTATCATTTCAAAATATAATAATTTTAATTTTTTGTCTAAAATTATATAAAAATCACTTTATGTCTAAAAATATATCCATTTCTACTACTTAAGGGTAAAACTTGTGTTATTAACAGTAATTTTAAGAATATTTGTATTTCTAACCTAATAAAATTAAAATAATATAGACGCCATATTATTATTCTAAAAACATTCCCATTAGAATATTTTAAGAATATGTATTTGGGAATATTCTTAGCAAAATACTCTAATCATGCTTAGCATGTGCACTACAGCATTATTCTAAAAATATTCCCATTAGAATATTTTAAGAATATGTTTTGGGAATATCCTTAGCAAAATACTCTAATCATGCTAAGAATGTTTAGAGAAGAAGCACTTATGCTACTACAGCAGTGCACCTTTTAAGAACATGCTTAGCATGTTTACAGCATTATGCTAAGAACCTTTTCAAGGGAACGATTAAAAAACCTTCTTAGGATGAAGTGTGTTATCAGGGATATTAGTTTACAAACATAATATAATGGCGAAAACTGATACTTTTTAAATATTTTATCTATTTTCTTATTTAATTGGGTTTGCTACAAATTTTATCCTCTGACAAGAGGTTGAATCCATTTTTAATAAAAGTCTGACAGCTTCTGTCGCAGTGAAGTGATATGAACATACGTCTGGTTCTCGGTGATGTACCCTGATAGCACCAAAACCTTCTAAGAATATTCTTAAAATAAATAGCCGGACGTACAGCATGCTTCTTAGAAGCATGTCTATTTTGCTCAGGATATTCTAAGAACGATTAAAGAAATGCAAAGGATGCCGTTTTAATCGTGCTGGGAGTCCTCAAGAAGCTTCTTATAAGCTTCTGTCTCAAATAAGAATGTTTTAAGAAGCATGTTAAGAATGTTATTAGAAGTAGGTACATGTACTTTTAAGAATATTCTTAGCATGCTTCTAAAAATATTCTAATTTGATGCATTTAAGTAATAATATTGAATATTGCGCATGCGCAAATAAAGTAGGTAGGCGTTTCAGAATTCTGCATTAATGTAGTTTTTCTCTTTCTTTCAATTTTATTTTATAATACTCTATCCTTTTTATGGAGTGATATCATAAATTTGGACATGGCGAAAATTTTTACATCTTTGTGATAAACCTAATAATTAAAGTATATAAAAATCTTTAGATATAGCATTCATCAGGTAAGATTCATATGGGATATGCAGTTTTACTGTGAAAGTAAACTTTGTACCAAACATAAAAATCATGCGCCACACAAAAATCCAATGTTTAGAGAAAAAAATAGTAAATAATTATCATTTCAAAAAATAATAATTTTAATTTTTTGTCTAAAACTATATAATAATGACTTTATGTCTAAAAATACATCCATTTCTACTACTACTACGGTAAAACTTATTAACTACAATTTTAAGAATATTTGTAATTCTAACCTAATAAAATTAAAATAATATAACGCCATATTACTATTCTAAAAACATTCCCATTAGAATATTTTAAGAATATGTATTTGAGCATATTCTTAGCAAAATACTCTAATCATGCTTAGCATGTGCACTATAGCATTATTCTAAAAATATTCCCATTAGAATATTTTAAGAATATGTATTGGGAATATTCTTAGCAAAATACTCTAATCATGCTAAGAATGTTTATGCTACTACAGCAGTGCACCTTTTAAGAACATGCTTAGCATGTTTACAGCATTGCGCTAAGAACCTTTTCAAGGGAACGATTAAAAAACCTTCTTAGGATGAAGTGTGTTATCAGGGTAAAAGTATCAGAATAACGCTTTCACTGATTTTCGGTGAATTTAGCTGAAGTGATATAATATTATCATATCGCCTAAATGAGAATCGCTACCCTGTTCTACAAAACACAGATTTTACAGGGCGAACAAAAAACTGTTTATCTCGTTTAATTTAAGGTACTGAGTTGATGTACTGCCAAATGAATTAATAAGAACTATTTTCGAAATTTTTATTAACAAATGTAAACGTAACTTTCTTGATTTTAATTATTATATAACATACACGGTGTATTTGAAATAGCGTCGGAAAAAAAAAACCAGATCATGATTGTGACCCCTAAAATCGATTCAGAAAGAAAAAAATTGGAAAAAAAAATCTAAAAAAAATCTTTAGAAAACCTTAAATCCAGCCTACAGACGACGCATCTGTAAGCTTTATCATCGCGCTTCAAATTTGCAAAATGCAAGGTTGTCAGATTTTGTCGATTCCGTATTTACTGTTTGACAAAATAACTTTTATCGTCTTTTAATCATCATAGAATTTTATCAACAATAATTATAAAGTACCGTAAAAAATGTTAAAATAATAACCAAAGATGTACTTGCCATATTCATAATCTTCACCTACAAACTATTTAACAGATGTTCTTTTTAACAGATGCTGAAACTTAACGGGTTAACTTTCACTCACACAACTTTAACTCACACTTGCAGATTTTTTAGTAGAAAAAATATCATAGTAGTGTAAAGTTTTTGGCAACTCTAAATACATGTAATCTATTCAAAATGTGTACCTTTTATTATATTCGAGATATTTAACTTTAAATTTGTTGAAAATCTTTGAGCGATTCACTTTTGATCCGTATTTTATACAGCACAAATCCAAATTTCCCATTGCACGTAAAAATAGCCCCCTGATGGGATGTAAACAACAGTTTTCTTCTTCTTCTTCTTCGATTTTTGGCTTTGTATTTTACATTTCAGCCATCGGGTTGCATGGTGGTTACATCAGTAACTAGGAGTAGTGGAAGCCAGATGTATAAGACTAACGACCAAAAACTATAGAAATTTTAAGGGAAAACAACAGTTTTGCTACAGTCAAAACAATACGAAAAAATAAATGATCTAACCTAAAAATACCAAACAAAGTGTAGCCAACTGTAGAAATATAAAAACTGGCTTTGGTTTATGAAGCTACGACTTTTTTTTAATAAATCAAACATTAAACTTTAGTGACTATAAAAAGTATATTGTGATTGTGTTTTAAAAGAAAGAAATCATCAGAGAAGACTTTTCACAGCAAGAGGATAACTTCGTTGCAACAGACGGAAAGGCATGGTACAAACCAGACGGTCCATTTCGTTTAAGTGTAACCGACGAGGACTGATTGGATAGCCCTGGCAGCTCAAACCACAGATCTGAAGTGAGAGAGAGAGAGGTCTACGACTTTTCTAATTCGATTCTCAGAAAATTAATTTGACCAGTATTTTTTGCAATAAATCGTAGTTTCAATAATAAATAGTTAAAAATCATTGCAACCACTGCATGTGCGTTATTTTCCTGTAGTGATTAGACAATTTTTGTTTAATATTTCAAGTTTAATACTTATCCCGACCAATCTAATGCAAAAAAAGTGTTTCAAAGTGTTGTGTACATTTTTTTACTTTATTATTTAATAAATCTTATAGTGATTCAATCGCTGTGGTTGATAATTTTAAAAAATCAGTGAAAACTTCTTGTTAAGATAAAAAACAAGGGTTGGGGAAATAGTTCGATGGCATCCAGCGGATAACTTAAATATTATTATTACCTAGGTGATAATGATATGTTTACTTCATGAAAACATGCCCCTATTTTACTACGGTAGGTAAGTTTAAAAAAACTTTTCTCATCGAGTGAATCTGGCAACGTTGGGAAGATTTCATACATATTTGCTACAAGGTCACCATTAATTTAGAGAATTGCACAGCGTGACATTGACGTACGGCTAAAAGGTACATTTTTTTCAAAAAAATCCCATTCTGAAACTACTGCACATATTTTTTTAATTTTTACGGAAAATGTTAGTTATACCATGAGCTATTCGTGTATTTTTTTTCCGACGCTATTTCAAATACACCGTGTATAATAACGTTATTATATGTTATAGTTAAAGAATCTTATTTTGATACGGCGTATTAAAAAGAAAAATCCACTGCTCAGTAAAAGAGCTTTTCCATTTTTGACCTCCACACTTAAAATGGATTTTTTATTATCGGATTCACTTTTAGCAAACTTAAAAATATACTAGTTTTCACGAAAACTACCCCCCGCCTCTTAGGGGTGGAGTTACATTTTTTTATTATCAGATTCTCTTTCAGCAACCTTAAAAATATACTAATTTTCATTTAAACTACCCCCACCCCTCAGGGGGTGAAATTAGAAAAATGTTATTATAATATTCAGTTTCACCAACCTGAAAAAAACCAATATACCAATTTTCATAAAACGTCATAAAACGCAAAAATACGTAAAAAAAAATTTTGAACATTTTTGCACGATACAAGGCTTAACGAAATTTTGAAAATTTTCAAAATTGGAAAGCAAAATACATTTTTTTAACTATATTTTTTTTAATTTTCGTTTTCCGCAAAAAGAAAATTAATTTAAAAAAATTAAAATTTTTGAAACAAATTGTTTTTTTTAATTTTTTTTTTAAATACTTTTTTCTTTTGATTTATCTATTTTTTAAAAAAGATATTTAAAAAAAAAAACAAATTTTTTAATTTTTTAATTATTTTTTTTTTCAAGTATTTGGGAAAATGCAATATTATATTATATTGTTATATGCCATTTACTGTAAATAGTATATGTATAATGGAATGCGTACATATCTTCTGTTTTTTTATTAAACTGTTATAATGGTTTTCTGCTTATACGGGTGGTTTTCTAGAAAAGGAAAGTAACGTAATTCGTATACTTACTTTGGACAATTGAAAATTTCATATTTTTTCCGTATTTTTACATTGAACTATTTTATTTTTTAAGAGGCGCTTTTACACCCTATTGGGAGTAGTCTTGAGCCAAAACGAGGGGGGTTGTTTCGACCTTTTCTGATTTGTATTTCACAGATCAAAACACAAAAATGAAAATTTAACCATAATTAATTTTCGTTTATTAAATTTAATCTTATTAATAATTTTTGCAATTGCTTTCTCATTTTGAAAATTTTCAAAATTTCGGAAAGCCTTGTATTGGCTTTTTAGAATTAATATTGCTGCATTATCTTATCAATTTCAACCAGATCTATAGTAAGTTACGTAACTGTTTTGCTGGTTGCTGTAACTAAATCTGGTAAGGGCAAACAGACACATTTTTGTGCTTACCAGGTCCTTAAGTTTTTGTTACAACAAGTTATGTTGTTGCCCTTTCCATATTTCTGTTGGCAGCAAACTAGAAAATAGCTGGTCTGTATTTAACTATTAATCTATCTTTTTTTTACAGTTAAGGTTAAAGAAAAACAAGCCGTGAAAATATGTAATGCTACGCATTTCATTATATATTATTCACAGTAAATAGTATATTGCATTTCCCAAAAAATAAAAAATCAAAAAAAATAACAAAAAAAATATATATTTTTTTAAAAGATCTTTTTTAAAAAACGAAAAAAAAAAATAGAAAAAAAAGTATTTGTTTATTTTTTATTTTCTTTATTTTTCAATTTTTTTATTTTTATTTTTTTTTGTAGAATTGATCCTTATAATAAAAGTATTTTTTCCTGAAAAAATTACATTAATCGGAATTTTCTTTCAGCATTTTTCAATTTTTTTAAAAGTTAAATCCCCCATAACTTTTTTGTTTTTGGGGGGATTACTTTCAAAACCAATAGGGACCTTCCCCTCATAGAACTGGATTTTTTCTGAAAATTTCAATATGATCTGATTATTCGTTCTTGAGTTATCGTATCTACAAAAATCGTAACATCGGACAGACGGACATTTGAAAAAAAAGTTGCTTATTTTTTCATGAAACAAATTTATATCTAAGAATTTTTTTTCTAGGACGATTTTTGATTTTTGAAAATTCGAAAGTACCGTATAATATTATTCTAGCGCAGGCGCTGTGAACAATATAATAACTGATCACTGAATTCAGTAGTGTTACGTGGGGATCCTAAAAGGGCAAAAGCCCCCTCCCCTCATTTTTCTCGGTTCCTCAGTTATTTCAAACCCCATAGCTAGGTCATTTTCCATTAGTCTTTTATATTTAATAGCCTTTTCTGATAAAAATATTTTTTTTTCAGATGTTTCAGGTAGTTTTACGAATATGTTTGATCTGAAATATTGGAGGTGCGTGCTGAAAAAAAACTTTCAATGTCCTGATAATGACGTAAAGTTCTACCTATATACCCAGTAAGTAGTTAACGTATTAAAACATACTTTTCGAGATAAATTTTCATATGGAACCTCTAAAACCGCATAAAATCTAATTAAATATTAAGTAACTAAGTCAAGTCCACATAAAACTTTATCAGAAACTTACGAATTTAAAAAACAATGAATTATGAGAAAACGTAATTTTTTCATCCGAACATCTGGATTTCCAGATAAACCATGTAAAATTTGATGAGTTCTTGGGATACTAAAGTTTTCATCAGATTTTTATAGGGTCTCTAATGAATTAGTTTATTCAAAAATTTGAGATTTATGTAAAAAAAAATAATTTCAAAGATTTATTAATCTGAATAATTTTATTCCTTTATCTTCTAGTGAAACTGGGATGAAAAGACTGAGAATAGATATAAGAAATCATTATTCCTTAAAATATTCTGGATTCGATCCAAAAAAGAAAAATGTTTTAATCATACACGGTTTTAATGGAACAGAAAGCAAAACGCCCATGACAATTTTAAGAAATGGTAAGTTTGTTTTATAATAAACAGCAAAAGAGATTTTATGGTTAAATTATTAATTAGGCAATGAATGTTCAAAATAATAATATAAAGGAAATAATATTTAGATACGGTTTTAAAATATGATACCCATCCATGCAAAAAAGTAGGTACATAATTTTAATTGTGGTTATTTAGTTATAATTAATTATTATGATAATTTATTGGACTATTTAAATTGTATAACATTATTTAGATATTTCGCTCTGTTTGATTTTTTATTTTAAATAAATAATTTGTACTTTTTACTTAAGGCGCCTTTTCACGGAGCAATTTATACGCAAGTTTGGTGCTATGCAAGTTTGCTGCCAGATATAGCATGAGGACAATGGAGCTCTCTACAACTAGAATTATGAAACAAAAGACGTCTACCCTATCTCTATCTCATTTGTGCTACACTTTCCAGCCAACCAAATAAATACTGTATTTGTTTTTCATACAACAAATACAGTATTTATTTGGTTGGCCGGAAAGTGTAGCACTGAGCGGCACGAACGAACATAGCTAATGTGAATCTGTAGAATAAGATAATTCTACTAAAATTTAGATGGCGCCAGTAATTTCTTTAATAAAAATTATATAGTTACACTTTTCGCCCGGCCAAGTAAATATTGTATTTGTTCAACAAAGAACAAATACAGAATTTGTTTGGTTGGGTGGAAGTGGGCGTGTATGTATGTCTTCTATCCTTTTTGGGTAGAACTTTTGTCCCTGTCTAATCTAACGGGAGAAATCGCCATTACACATTCATTTGCCTTTTCACGGAGCAAATTGTACGCAAGTTTGACGCTATATATTGCAAGTTAATGCTGTTGCCAACCAGACAATTTTGACGTGTCTCTGCATTTGTTGACAAAAACATAACCTAGCATTTGCTTTTTTAATGAAGCTTTTTAGTTAGACAGACCGGCCTATTATTAATAATAATAATAATCATAATAATAATAATTAACATGTCCAGTTGCTACTACATTAGTGAAAAGAAATCCTTGGTACCACGAAAATAACTATAAATCTTGCATCAAAATCGTCGAAAAATAGAACTTGTTCTAATAATTATTAGAATTTTCGAGCCATCAAATTATAATTTGATGGCTCGAAAATAGCATCAAATTTAACTGTAGGCATGTGTAGTGACTGAATGATTCTTGCAACAAAATTGCATAGCACCATAGTTGCGTACAAAGGCGCCTTTACGCTATATCTCACTAATCGCCAGAAAGGTAAAATAATTCTTCTATGCTGACAAAACAGTTTATTTGTGTCAACTAAATATTTGGTTGGATATGGCCAATTATATTATTTGGATATAATAACAAAAATATTACTTAAAATACAAAAAATTAAATTAATGACATTGACATGAAAAATAAATTTGTTACCTTTATTTTTCATGTCAATGTCATTCATTTAATTTTTTGTATTTTAAGTAATATTTTTGTTATTATATTTATCCCCTGAAGATGCCAATCCAATAAATGGTGAAACGTTGGGAAATTTTGTCTTTACATATAATTTAAACGAAGTTCTATAAACCGAGAATTATTTTAATTTTTATTTGTCGATAAAATTTTTACCCACCTTACTCGTTTAAATGGAATCATTAAAAAAAATCAAGATAAAAAGAAATAAAAATTTAAATATTTAAAACCTTGCCTCAACGCTAGAGTCGACGCGGCGCCTATGCGAGTACTGGAAATTCGCCGACTACTGTATATTAGTAAGCAAGAAAGGAGCGCCTATGTGCAGCTCTTTATACAACGTTCTGATAAACTGCAAATGCTCACGCGCTGACTGTATTTCAATATGTTATTTTAAATAAAAAACATTTTTTTACAAAAAAAAACACCAAACATACGCCAAACCAACGTTAACGTAACCCAAGGCCCCCTCATGAAAAAAAAGCCCAAACCAATAAAAAACCAAAACAAACTCCTGCACAGAGAGCTGTATTTAGGCGCTTGTGGGAAGAAAGCATAAAAATCAACGAACTAACAACTCTTCTCTCTAGAATACGCATACCGTTAATATAAAGTATCGCCAACATCTTGTTTGTAAACAAATAGTAGGTATATTCAGGCCTAAACAATAACAATTACCAGTAACTGTTATTGTTGTCTCTGTTAGAACAAAGCTGTGCTAGTAAGACAGACAAATGTATATGTTGGCTACGTTTTTGTCAGTTTTTACAAATGAAATGCCTATTCTAGTTAGAAGTTATTAGTTGATAAAAATGCGCAACTTTTTTTTAATTTAATCGATCTTGTATCTCTTATATTAACCGAGATATACATGCTTAAGGTCGAAAAACGGGCACCCTATATTAATAATAACTTATTACACAAAAACATAGTGACACTGAGTATTGTAAACAAATCTTAAATTTTGTAGCTTATTTAACAAGAACTGACTACAATATTTTCACAGTGGATTGGGAACCACTGACAAGATTCCCATGTTATTTATCTGCTTTATCCAACACCAGATTAGTTGGACAATGCACAGCAAAATTATATGCATTTATCATGGATCAGGGTGGTGATGCCCATGAAACAACCTGTGTGGGGCACTCTTTAGGGGCGCATATTTGTGGTATGGTTAGTAATCATTTGGATGTGAAACAACATAAGATTGTGGGTAAGAAAATAAAAAATACTTTTCCCTAAAAGTCCTTTAAAAAAATATATTTTTCCCGAAAAAGAAAAGAAAGAAAATAAAAATAAAAAAAAACAAAAAGAAAAAAAAAATAAAAAATAATTTAAACCAGTGATTGTAAAGGAGTTCTCTTCTTTAATCAATGTTTAAACCTTTCACAACAAACATTCGTCGTCAACAAATTAATCAAGCTATCCCAAATATTCACATTAAAAGCTCTTACCCCAGCCCTATTTGTAACAAAAACAAAACTATCTGAGCACTTTGGAAAAGGAACCTATAATCGAGCCATCGCAAAAAAAATAATAGCAAACTGTTTTTACCCCCAAATTAAGTTCCTTACCTCAGCTCTATTTAAAATTAAATTAAATTAGGAAAAATAGGATTTGTTTCCAAATCCTACCAATTTCTAAAGTGCTTGGTGGGATCGTTTTTAAAACAGCCCCAGCCGTGCACATTGGAAAGGAACCTATGGTCCAAATTTAGAGTTTTAAAATTATCATTCTCAAAAATTTACTTGAGCAGACCAACAAAATTTTTCTTGTATTATTTTTTTTTTAATTATTTACAATGCAAATTAAAAATATACATTCTCTAGTGGAATTTTTTTTTATAGGTTTGGATCCAGCAAGACCTCTTATAAACAGGTACGCCAACAGAGAATTTAAATTAACGAAAGATGATGCGCATCAAGTTCAAATCATCCATACCAATGCTGGATTTCTTGGAGAAGTTAACCAAATCGGCCATGTTGATTTTTGTGTAAATGGTGGACAAAACCAGCCTGGATGCAAAGGGCACAGACTACGTAAGAATAAGTTTCCATTTATACAGCGATGGCTATAGCCAGGGGGAGGTCATGGAAGATTTAGATGCTCCTTCACCAAAAATTTAAAACGTTAAAATGTTTCTAGTGGTATTTTTATATACAGGGTGATGACATATTGAATGGGGAACAAAAAAAAATATCAATAAAATTTTAATGCTGCAGGGTGATTCTTCATTTAAAACTGACCAAAAAAGTATACTTTACCAAAACACCTAAATTTAATATTAAAGTAGTAATAGCCTTTTAAAAAGTAACGTTTTTGGTGGCACAAAATGTTACTTCCTCTTAATTGCATTTTTTTGAAAACGGTTTCTCCTACAGTGTTACACTATATGACATTTTTTATGTATTTTTACTCAAGGAATCCATATTTTAAAAAAAAAAAAAAAAAAAAAAAGTACACAAAAAAAATTTTGGGGCAAAAATGTGTTAAACCTAATACATTTTTCCGTCTAGGGGCGCCTCTGGATAAATTCAAAAAAATAAATTATTATAAACTTATTGCCATTATTAATACTAGTATACGTGCAAAAGCTTGTCGCTCTAGCTTAAACGGTACCAAAGTTATTAATTAAAAACCTTATTTTTATTACAATTTTAAAGGGCCGTAGCCCCCGTAGGGCTCATTTGCGGACCAACGTTTATAGGAACTTTTTTTGATATTTTTCGATGCAGAATCACCTCTTAAATTTTGGAATAGCTGTTATTGGTCACCCTGTATGTAAATATATGTAATATGTAATATACATTAAATTTTATGTTCTGAAAATCAGAGGGCGCAATTATAATTATAATTGTAATTATAACCCCTGATTTGATCTTCAGATTTCTAAAGAAAAGTTCGTGCGGAGCTGTAGATTACAAATATTTTAATTACAATCACAAGCCAAATGTATGAGACGGGTAGGGGTCTTTACAGCGCAGTCCATTACCGCGCCACCGTTACCGCGCACGGACTTTACAGCGCATGGACTTTACCACGCTTAGTCTTTACCGCGAAGAAAATTACCGCGGGGGTCAATACCGCGCATGGATTTTACCGCGAAAACCCTTACCGCGCATAATTATTTTAACTTTTTTTGCAGAAATAAGATTAAATAAAAAATATATATTTTACAGAAAACAAACAGTTCTACATGATATAGCTGCTGGGTCAGGGTTGTGGGCATGACTAGTTTCCTTTAAAACATTTCCGTCCGAAGTATGCAAACGCCCCTTGCAAAAAAGTACGTCGTAATTTACGCACTTCCAAATTTTTTTATTTTTAAAAGTTTTTTCTTTCCTGGCGCGGTAAACGATTTTCGCTGTAAAAGTCATACGCGGTAAATACCGTTTGCGGTAAAGGACATGCGCGGTAATGGCCTTCGCGGTAATGGACTGCGCGGTAATGGTCTTTGCGGTAATTTTTTCTCTTGGTTTGTAATTATCCTATACAATTTTACTTAAATTTTTGTTAAAAACACGCAACATTTCATGTCCGTCCTTAAATATTAAAGTACGTGACTTTAGAACTATAGTGGTTTAAAAAAAATACAAGTACATTTGTATAGGATCATAACTTCCTATCCATTTGTAACAGAATGTTCAGTTTACTTTTTACAATGCATGAGGAAATTATAACTAAAATTTAGCTTTTCGATTTTTGGGAATAGGGCTTTGGATCTGACTAAAATTGTTATCTAATTTGCTGTGACGTTTCGACGATGGATTTTCGTCGTTTTCGAACAGAGAATTAAAGCCAAAGATCTGTTCGAAAACGACGAAAATCCATCGTCGAAACGTCACAGCAAATTAGATAACAATTTTAGTCAGATTTAAAGCCCTATTCCCCAAAAATCGAAAAGCTAAATATACAAATCGGGCAAAAACTTTCAATTCAATGTAACTAAAATTGTTATAAAATAATTTGGTTATAAATTTTTCCAAACACCTTTCAAGGTTTTCCAGATTGAAGGCCGGTATTTATTACCTACCGGTTATCCGCCCTCGTCTGATATATCCGCGGATATCCGTGACATAGTCAATCTTCATAAATATTATGCATTGTTAGAAAAAATAAAATTACTTAAACTTATTATTAAATTTGTAGGTAGAGCCAGATGTAGCCATTTCCAAAGCGCCTGTTATTTTGCCGAAACTGTGAGAAATCCAAGTTCATTGCTAGGCCGTCCCTGTACCATGAAATGTCCGAAATTCAATAGCAATTGGGGATACTTGCCGGGAAAACCGATTCCCATGGGAGAGGACACGCCGTTCGGGTAAGAAATGGGATTATTGTCAAATAATATTTTTTATTACCTTTTCTTTGTTTTATATTTTCTTATTCAGAACAAAAAGAGAAAAATAATTATTTTACCAAACTTTACCAATAAACTTTGGAAACCAAAAAAATAAATTACCTGTAGTTTAGGGGTGGTCAATTTTGTTTCATATCCTTTAACTAGTAATCAGAAAAGATGCCCTAAAAAGTGTACAAAGAAAAAAAAATAAAATTATATATACTGGGTGTTTTATAGATGTACTAAATTTAAGGGGTGAAATTCTATTCTATTCTATAATATAGGTATAGCCATAGTGATATACATCATTATGGTGTACAAGATGCATCCAAAAACATATATATATATATATATATATATATATATATATATATATATATAAAACATATCGAGGCAGTGTCGGACTGAATAGGTGAGTGAGAAAAATCGCACCCCCCCCCCTTTGGGGGGGCCCCTGTACTTCCTCCTCGGGTGATGTTTATTTTTTGGGGTGAGGATTTTTAGTCATCAAAATTTTTGGCAGGTGTATTTTTTTTGGGGGGTGAGGACTTTTTTTTTTATTCATCAAAATTTTTGGGAGGGAAAATATCAAATACTTGGGAGCCCAGTCCGACACTGTATCGAGGACAACATAGGGTCGTATCAACCGTGTTAATATATAGAAGATACACCCCTATGTTATGACGCCACTGATATATTATGTATAAAAAAAAAACAAAAATATTTGTACTAAAAAATCGTATTTTAATAACTTCCAAAAATTTCGTCTCGCCTGTCGGTTATCACATTTTCTTGTCTGCGTAACAAATACCTTACAAATTAAACAAATCTTTAAATAAATATAGAATTTATTTAAAAAATTGTTTTTGGTTTTTGCATAGGTAGGTACTAAAATTTGTACATGTAATGATTTTGTTTTCTGTTTTAGAATAAAAGGATCCTTTTGTGTTCAAACAACTTCCAATACAGATTGCCCCTTCAACTGATCTTCAACAAAATTAGGTAGTATTTAAATTATTATAAAAAATAATTTTTTATATTTTTTTATATGACCTGCAGTAGACTGCAGCATTGGAAAAAAAATCCTTCCACGTTTTTTATATTGTACAAAATTAAATAAATTTTATCCTGAAATATACTCAATTCTATTCTTTTATAAAATTTGACCCCTATTTCTCAAAATCTGAATATTTATTTTTCTAAATTAAATTTTAACCTCGATTACAAAACCGTTATTTTAACAAAATTCATTAATTTCAATTAAAATTTAACTTATGAACCTTATACTGTTACAGTCAAATTAACAGCTATTCGAATTGACGTCATCTCAAAATAATAACATTGTATTTTACCATGGTAATCTGTTGTTGTGGATAATTCGTAGGTAAATCAAATTCATGATAATATTGTGCTTAACCCCTTAATTTTTGAACGATTTGAGACGTCGACTTCAAATTTAAAAGACTTGGATAAGTAAACAATTTTTTGGCAAATATATGATATTTTTAGCTTTTAAAATGCGATCAGGGCAAATAGCGGGAGATTTTTTAAATGGACCATACATTTTGTAATTTAAAAAAAAATAGGGTTAAAAATACGTTTTTTAAGATTTTTTTTGTAAAATTTTATTTACATCATTTAAAATTAGGAGATAGATAAATCAGAAAAATCTGAAATTTTGCATTCCTATCGATTTTTGGACGCTCTTTTGCGCAAAAATAGTATTTTTGACCAGAACCTTCAGATTTTGACGCCATCTTGATTTGAAGCTCTCATTTTTGCGTTTTATTACAATTATTTGCTAAAACCAACTATATAAACATTGGATAATTATTTTAAATCCAATTTTTTTCAAAGGTTATAAAGTGTTCTTTCACGTAAAATTATTTTCATCTAAACTTTAAGAAAACTAAGAATTTATTTTGTTTTCACCAAACATTTTATGAAGAAAGTATATTTTTAAAAGTAATTTTATTTTTTTATGTGCTCTTTCACATAAAAATAAAAATGTTGACCTAAAGGCATTAGTTTGGCCGTATTCCTGCTTTAAGTTACTATTTTCTATGTTTTCCCACTAATATGACTTATGAAAAAAAAACTTCACCATTATATTTTCCAAATTTGATGGATAACTATGGTCTGTTTTTTCAAGCAAGATAGTAAATAAAAAATCGCACAGTAAATATTTTTACAACAGGTTTGAATAGTATATGTTTGTGTATAGAATATAGTTGTTTTATAAAATAAACTACGCTGTATATTCGCAAATCCAATATTCGAATCTGTTTTGAAACAATTCACTGTGCGATTTTTCGTTCATTATCTTGCTTGAAGAAACAGACCGGTCCTATGGCCATAGGTATGTTTTACTCTCAAAAACTGTTTTACCGCAAGGACTTTTTAGCGTTTGGCACCAACTTGATTGAGCCCTGCCTGGGTCCCGAACCAATTCTTAGTATCACAAGGAAACAAGTGAAGACTGCCCTCAACGTTTGGGTGGAAAGTCAACTTAAAGAACACTGGACCGAGCTTACAGGTTGCAGGCAGGCAAAGGAATTTCTGACCAGTCCAAGCAAAGCTAGGTCGGCCTGGCTACTAGGAAGGGGCCGAGCAACCATAAGCCTCCTGACAGGGGTTCTTACGGGCCACTGTGGGCTTATGCAACACCTAAGCCTCATGCGGACGGTAAACGATCCGACCTGTTCTGGGTGTGGGATGGACGAGGAAACGTCCTACCACTTTATAGGGGCGTGTGAGGTTCTGGGCAGGCTCAGACAAGACATCTTAGAACAAAAAATCGCAGCCCTTTAGAATTTTCAGGGTTTCTTTAGGACACTTTAAGGTTAAAAAGCTATAGTCAATATCTTTGGTCTATCCATCATTTGCAAAGTTAGGCCAAGTTAAGCGAATATGCCTAAATATGCAAGTTTTTACCTCTTTTTCAATCAACATTCTCACGCCGATTTTTTTTATTAAAAACCAATAATTACGACCTATAAAGGATACTTTGCAGTTTTTAAAACCCTACTTGAATTTTCTGTAAAAAGTGACTTTTTTGCTTTGAACGACGATAACTCGGCGAAAAATCATCGTACAAGGCTTTTGGACCGCTTAAATTAAAGAAGATAAAATTATCTAAAAAAGCATTATGATGAAATCAGTAAAAAAAATTTTTGAAGTACGTAGCCCTTTTGAAAGGCAAGCAAAAATTTGGATTTTTTTCCGATAGTTTTCTTATGATTACTCAAAAACTGCTAATGGTAAATATTTTTAAACTTAAGATCTAAAAACTAGAAGCTTGGGGCTTCAATTTGCTTTTTTTAAATTGCTGCGCGACTATTTTTCTCCAAGTTACAGCCTTTTAAAAATCACCTAAAAATTTAGAATTTTTTTTCATTCCTTTAATTTTTGTAATGCCACGAAGAAATATAGTAAACTCTTCGCAGTGGATAGCATATTGCGTTTTATATCGATATACTTCTCAAATACATCAATTAAAATAATGTATTCTGAAAATTTGGACTTCATAGAACATTTCCTTGTATTTTAAATATTGTGTTGAAAAAGTGCGCCCCTATAAGTTTTTTGTTTTTGAAGGATTTTTTTTCAAAATTGGTATGAATATTTCCATCAATTAATGTAATGTATTCTGAAAATTTGTAGTTAAAAGAAACTAAAATTTTCCAACTAAAGATTGTGATTTTCCCAACTTTTTACTCAAGTTTGAGACTTTTTTCAACGATTAAAAATATAATTTATAAACATATAAAACTTTATTTAAAAATTTACATTTTATAACTTTGAAAGTCTTAACAATTAAACATTTTAACATTTTTTTAACAGTATGGAACTCTCTATGAAAGTCCAACGAAAGTTTAATTAAGGCACAAGGAACAATGATTATAATAATAAAAAAATTTAATACTTCTATTTATATACAGAATGGCCCTATCTCGTAGTATACGAGTCGTAGATGGATTGAGATAACCCAGTAAGAAAAAAAAATAGTAACAAATTTTATTTTTATTTAACGAACTACTATTATAGTATTATGTATAATACATGTCACAGTGACCCAACGAACTAATAACTCTTCCCTCTAGAATACGCATACCGTTAATATAAAGTATCGCCAACATCTCGGTTTGTTTGTAAACAAATAGTAGGTATATTCAGGCCTGAACAATAACAATTACCAGTAACTGGTATTGTTGTGTCTGTTAGAACAAGTGCGAGTAAGACAGACGAATGTTTATGTTGCCGACGTTTTTGTCAGTTTTAACGAATGAAATGCCTATTCTAGAGAGAAGAGTTATTAGTTCGTTGCAGTAACCACAGAATAGAAATAACCAAAATTTACCGTTCCATCAACCAATCATGATAATTCGTGTTTAGGGGCCCAATGCGAGTAAAAAGAAGCAAAAATTAAAAAAATCTGTTGAGGAATAACTTTTCTATAATGAAAAACGTGTTTTTTTTTGGCACAGAATTAGAGCATTTTGGGAAACTTTTTCTGATTGGCCTGAAATTTGCATCAAACCTTTATTATATAGTGCTTTGCTTTGGTATAAAAATCAACTTCACCCTATTTTTCTAAGACTCCCAGAATGGGTTTAAACGCCAAAAACTTGTTTTTTTTTAATTTTTGACATTTACTGACTTAGCCGTACATTTTTAAGTAAAACATTAGAGCCTGTAAAATGGCAAATAATTTTCTTTTAAAACGTTTTTTTGAAAAATGTACCGTTAGACTGGTAACTGTCAAAATATAACAAAATGCAATTTTTTAATTTTTTTCTCTGTCCTTCTATAAATAAAAATTAACATAGAAAATGTAAAATGCTGATTGATTCTTCATAGGAATGTTTTTTTTTTAATGTTCCGTTAAGTCAGTAAATGTCAAAAATTAAAAAAAAAAAGTTTTTGGCGTTTAAACTCGTTTTGGGGGCCTTAGAAAAATAGGGTGAAGTTGATTTTTATACCAAATATAAAGCACCATAATATGGTTATTATGGTTTATAAAGGTTTGGTGCAAATTTCAGGCCAATCGGAAAAAGTTTCGCAAAATGCACTAATTCAACGCAAAAAAAAATCACGTTTTTCATTTAAAAAAAAAATCCTCAACAGATTTTCTTCATTTTTGGCTCTTTTTACTCGTTATGAGTCCCTGTACACGAATTATCATGATTGGTTAATGGGGCGGTTATTACCTTTCTAGGGTCACTTTGATGTGAGTATGATATACATATTATGTATTTTTATAAACTTAGATGCAGTTTTTTATTTTCCAACATAAATAATAATAAAAAATATATATACGTCAGTTAAGGTAGGTAATAGCTATTTGAACTGCAGTTGGTTATTGAAGGCAGTAAGGGAGGGGTAAATTATTAAATTTTTTAGTTTTTTTATTTTGTTACGTATTTTTAACCGATTTCCAAAAAAGGAGGAGGTTATCAGTTCGACGTGTAATTTTTTTTTACCCACTCAAATCCGTAGAGAATTTTTTTTAGTTGATCCGTAACATAAAACATAGTGTTATGTTCAAATAATAAAACTTTTGACAGCACAGTGTCATTCTACACGAAAAAAATAAGAAAAAAGTTTATATACATATGTGACCTTAAATGCTTTGGAGTTACATAGATTTAAAAAAATGTTATTTTTGAGAAAAAGGTTAAATACTTGCAGACTTATCTTCATATTATCTTTTTCTTATTTTTTCGTTTCGAATCACTTTTTGATACCAAAAATGTTATTAGTTAAACTTCTTCTACTATGTTTCTAGGGACTGTTCATATATTACGTAACGCGCCTACGGTATTATACCCTATAATAGGGGTCACAGAAAATTTGACAGTTTGTGACAGGGGGGAGCGAGGGGTCTAGGAAAATGTTACCTAAAGGACGCTGATTTGATTTAATGTTCACCAGCAATTGAAGACACACATGACTTGTTCGTGGACAAATGAATACTGTTTTGTTTTTGATTTTAATAAGTGACTCAATAAAAATGTTTTAACGGTCACAACGTTTTTCATTATGCAATTATAACCCGAAACTCTGTATCATAAAGTATATTAGGAAAAAATTACTAATTTGCATATTGTTACGTGACACCCTGTTAGTAAATGTTACAGCTTGTGACACAGAGGGAGAGGGTCAAAAATTTTAAAAAAATTGGGTTATGTAATTAGTTGACAGCGCCTTATTAAGCATTTAAAAAAATATATTTTTCTCGACGGATTTAGATTTAAGAGACAGAATTACATAAAAAAAATGTGAAAAACTTTGTGGACGCAAAAAAAAGTTGAAATTTGTAAACTAGTGTAATTTTCTCAATCTCTCTACGAGATATAGCCTGGACTTACAAATCTGGACCACTCTGTACGGTTTTAGGCTTACCCCGAAGCTGCCGCTATATTGAGTTACTTTAAATTGGCTAGTAATGTATACTTAAAAGAAAACAAATAAGAAATAATAATACAGAATGGACTATTTTATTTATTACCATTTGGGATTTCGGTTCCGTTTTATTTTTACCCAAAAATACTCATGACGATATCTATACATAAAATTAAACAAAAAAAAATATTCAAATTTAAACGATTTGGTCAAGATAATAATAATAATAAAATGGTCCATAGTTTGTTTTCTTTTCAATAAACACAGCCATTTAACATAGTTTAAGTTACTCAACTTTTTTATCATCATTAACAATTATATCTTTTTCATTAAGGTAACTTTTAATTTTCAAGAATTTCTTTTTAAATTCCAAACCACAGCCTTTCGATAATCGAAAATCGAGTAAAATTTTTCCGTCCATTACCAGAAGATTCGCTTTGAAAATAAGCTGGTTTTTCATCATATCCACAGTCTGAATGGTAACCTGAAAAAAAAACAAAAGTAATGGACAATGTGAACTAGACATGCAGACAAGAATTTTAAATTAAATAATTATGCAAAGAGTTTCACAGGTTTCTTTTACTATAGAATTTTGTAGTTAATACAGAAGCGTGAAAGAGCCACTCTGATATATTTTTACTAAATTCCGACTTAAAGTCCGAATTTTACTTAATAATATATGACAGTCGGATTTAAGTAAATTTCCTCGTAACTTTTCTTAAAGTCAGAATTTAAGTAAAATTCTGATTTTAAATCGGAATTTAAGCAAAATTACAAACTATAAGTAAAATTCTAACTTACCCTATTGAAAATTACGGGTTTGAGCACCATTTATGGTACGGGTGCGCAGACCAGTAATTTTCGATAGTGTAAAGTAGGAGTTTAAGCTCCAAGTCAACTAGCCCGGTTGTTGCTAACGATTTCGTAATATTCCGACTTAAATTTAGAATTTAAATAAACTTCTAACTATAAGCCGGAATTTAAGTTAAATTCTGACTGTCGGATTTTAGAATTAAAATATAGTGGCCTTTCCACGCTTCTGTACAATAAAGTATTCCCGTCTTGAAAAATAAATAAGTAAATATTAAGGTACATGGGACGTTAAAGATAAAATGATCAGAAAGAGTTACACATGATAGTATACTGGGAAGTTTGTTCGAGTTTCACCATACTCAGTTCAGGACTATGGTTTATGGCCTATTTCAGGTCACATGGTAACAAGAATTTAACCTCTATTAAATACTGGGTAGTTGAGGACAAGCATACATTGTGGAAGGGGTTAGCTAGAAGGAGGGATCAAATGGTGTCTGTGAGGTTACTTACAGTCAGTCAAGTAATAGCGTGCTTATTTAAGGTCTTATTTCTACTATTTTTTTTACATCAATTTACAGCCAATGAATCAATGCAAATAACTTGGTAACTCGTCCAGTCCCCATGAGCGTCAATGATCGCCTGGCATCGTCAGGGCATACTTTGACCAGATTTTCTGCATATTCTTATGGAAAGGACCTCCGTCCGAGTCTCGGGACAGCTAATCTAATATGTAAACGTCTTTGTCGCGAAGCTTGTGCTTGATAGGATTTGCGTCGGGCGACTTTGACGGCCAATCTTCATCCATGTAGTCGTTTTTCTGTTTTTCACTCAACAAACGTTTCTTTATTGTACTTCGCCACTTCAAGTCGTGAGCCCGGACATGAGTACGAACTATTTCATGCGATAATTCAAACCTTACTGCATCAGTTTTTTTGCTTCTTGGCACAAGGTTAATTGAGGATTCTGCGAAACATGTTTAACATCATTTTCCTGTTGTGCCACGATCTAGAAAGTCGTCAACATTTTTCGTTTTCATGTATCGTTTCACCCACTTGTTGAACAAATTTCTTCGACTTGTCCATATACATACTTCGCAGCCGCTGTCGGCGTCATTTTCGGACCTTTCGGATTCGAATAGGGGAAGACAATATCGAACCGTGACGGGTACGCAGCACTTACGTTTTAAAACGTGTTAGTTCACCAAAAATAAGGTTAAAAAATAACACTATTTATAAAGCATTGTCCATCAGGAAGTAAACTATATCCTCGAAAAGAAAAAGTAGTGGTCTCTTTTACAGACTACAAGTTATAGGGGACACGCTCTTACTTGACCGACTATAAGTCGAATTTTGTCAAAGCTTACCATAAGTAACTACACCTTTTAGTTAGAATGTTAAACCTTCTGGTCATAAAGACTAAAAGTTGTAGTAAGTGTGGTAGCCTTAAAAAAAATCGACTTTAAAGATATTTTGGAGAGCGAGCTGGAAGTAAAAATAAAGGTTCATAGGCAGACCTAGAATGGAAAAATGCTGAAAAATATTAACACGTTCGCTGCCGACGCACAGTGTATAGAATGCAGCGGTCGCGTTCAAAATTAATTTCCCGCTTTATTAGTAGAGATAGGAAAGTGAATATTATTTTATTTATTTGTTTATTGTTTATAGTCATCTTTGATACCATTATATGGTATTTTAACCATTAGACTGGTTATAATACATTTAATTTAAAAATATTGCAAAATGGGCTTGTCTGTATCCATCTAGCCTACACCATCTTGCAAACTTGCTTTAAATATTTTGCGATTTTCATATAGACTATTCATTTTGATCTCCATTTTATACATTTTATCTATTTTCACTGGCTTTTACTATTTTTAAATTATACCTTTGAAAAAATAAAAATACTTTTGACATTGATATTCAACATAATACATAATAATAATAATATTTTTTAGAAGAATGTTTAAGCTTTAAAACGATGTAATTTTACTTATATACAAGTCTACAGTGAGCCCGCCAAACGAGGTCTCGTCATTGAATATGAGTAGGGGATGGACACACCAGGTGGGTTGTCGGCAGCAAACGTGTTAAAGAATGTATAGTTTAGAAATTTTTAGGGGAATAAAATAATTAGCCATGGATAGGGTGGGGTGGAAATCTGCCTCAAATCAATCTTGGGCTGATAATTGATAATGATAAACATTTTGACTTACCGCTCCAGACCCGTCCGTATTCCACGTATAATGGTTACAATCCAAGACCGAACATAAATACTCCAGAGTTTTTTCGTACGTAGTTTTCACGTAGAACCTGGTCATCCTCTTGATCAAATTATGGAAGTTTTCTTTAGTAATCGGACTTTCCGTGAACTGTATAAAAATTAAGATTATTAACAAAACTGGTAAATTTTTACTAGCCAATAAGATTCTTCTATTTTATTTGAGAACTTTTTTTTTTAATTTTGTTAGCTGGTTAAGGAGGTATACCTAAGTAATATATACCGCATAAGTTAATTATTGTCACCCCTAAAATTAAGATTAATCTTCATTCAATAAAAACGAAACTTTGGTGATTTGTATAATTTTACATTTTTTTATTATTTACGATAGAAAAAAAAAATGCAAAAACCACATGAAAGGTAAAATAAAATTACACAAATTGCCATTTTTTTCCTGGGTGGAAACTCGATAACTCCACTCCAACTTCGAAAAAAGATACTGACATGCGGTTTTTTGCATATTGTTTCTTATCATATTTCAAAGAGCTGATTAGTTTTTGGGGGTAAACGATTGGGGGAAGAATAGGGTAAAACTTCTATTTTTACGTTTTTTGGTTATAATTAAGTTAATTATTGTTGTATTTTATTAATTTAGCACTTATAAGAAAGATTTTTAAATTGCTATTCACACAACTTCCTGTTTTATAACGTTTCAAATTTGTGCCTAGGCCGATGTTTTGACAAGATACTTGCAACTGTTCAGCTGGTTTTTTAATTTGAAATCGCTGTTATATCAGAACTTTGAAGCTGAATCACAGCATTTGCTCATGGACCATAAAAAAGGTCGTGCTAGGTAAACAAAAAATGCAATTCTTGACAATATTTTTACTTATATGAACATTACATGAGAAAAATAATAATATGCCGCTGCCCACCACCCACAAAAATTCATTTTCGTTTCTGTTTTTGCCAAAAATGTTCATCTAGCATGACCTTTTTTTTATAGCTTATGGCCACATTCTGGAGTTTAGCTACGATTCTACATAAAAAAAATGTAATACAGACCAAATGCTTCACAAAAAAGTACAGCACCGTAAATTCTATCCTCAAAATTACCCAAATATCGCGTTCTGTCGCTCAGATATAAAGCCGTTGCGGACAATGACGGACAATGGACGCCAAGCCTTTATTAAAGAAAAACCGCCAGAACGATTTTTGAAATTTTAAGATATATTACTCAGGGACACCGCCTAACCATCTGATAAAATAAAAAAATCTCGAAAATATGTTTACTCACTTGTATAATCATAGTGTGGTTTTGAGCAGGCTGAGAGAAACAGACGGAGTCTTTTCTGGTTGTCTTAAGCTCATTAGCCAATTGATTTATGGAGCTAGGTCTGACTGTTGGAGCTGGTTGAGACAGCGCTACGATGGGCGTATCTCGGTTATGCCTCGTTTCTGCTTCTACCATCGAGTTCCACCGTTTTGCCGATTTTTCGCCGTTCGAGTCCACCACGTCTCCACCAGAGTCTAAATTTTAAAACAAAAATGAGTGTGAAAACAAATAAATAATTAAAAATTAGTAATAGGGGTAGTTTTAGATTTTTTTACTCATTTACAAAATTAAAGATAGGGGACAATTTTAAATTTTATATATTTTTTTACTAATTTACAAAATTAAAGATAGGCGACAATTTTAAATTTTATGTATTAAAGATCCCAATAACTTTTAATCCAATGCTTCAAGTATACGATTAAAAAAAACTATAAAAATTTTAGTACCGAATTCGCGAACCCACCCAATTAATGGGTAAAAAATGCTAGTTACGGTCATGTACAGAATCGTTACAGTTTTGTCCTGTCGGTATCGTTAAGAAATCATTACGGTGTCATTACGATGTCACTACGGGGCCGTTACGGCATCGTTAAGGTAATTAACGCATAAATTATCACTAGTTATGCGGCTTTAAATATAGACACTTTGGAAGTTAGAAGAAAAAAATCCGATTTATGCTATCTTTACAGAATTTGTAATGGTATAATCGACTGTCCGGATTTACTTATCAAAATCAGTCTTAATGTTCCAACAAGAAATCTATGTAAACCTTCACCCTTATTTATGATTCCCTAGCACTATACCAATTATGGTTTAAACTCTCCTCTGGATAGAACCATGAAATTGGCTAATGACCTGAACACACTAGATCTCTCTTCCCCCTCTCTAAGTTCGTTTAAATCTTCCCTTATTAATATATAATTCAGTATGTACTAATGTACGTTCTTTTTTTTCTTTTTCTTTTACTATATATCAAATTTTAACTAAATTCTAGGTGTAATATTTTAGCGTAATTAGGTTCTTAATACTTATGTATTGTATTTCTTATTTTTATAGTGGGGTTTTCCCGTAAATAAATAAATAAATAAATTTAAAAAAAAGTTGGATTCAAAGCAAAGGCTAACAAAAATATTGGTTTTTATTCGATTGATTCTAAAAGCGCCAATTCGTTCATGTTTTGCGGGCGAAAAGTTGGACTTTGTGGCTCTCGGGCCAAAAAGTTTTTTTTTTGGCCCGTCAACTAAAACTTGTTATTTTTAGTTTTTTTTTTTAAATAAGATGCTTTACCTTCACTGTAATATTTATAAAGAAATATGACCTTTTGGTTACTTTTGGTCTTGAACTGTATGTTCTTTTCGACCAGATACAAGTATTATAATCATTTCATATAAATAAAAATTTCTTCTACAACCTCAAAACATATGGTTAACCGGTTAATGTCCACTAAAATAAATCACGAACAAAAAATTTTAAATTTAAAATCAATTTCAATATTTATAATATTTATAGAACGGTTTCAGAAGTATTAATATTTTCATAACAAATACGGTTTAACACAATCAAAACACTAAGCTAATTTGAAAATGAAACCGCACGCAAAATAAACGATTTAATTGTTATTTTAGCGGTTTGATTGGATAGCAATTTGTCATGGATAACTAGATAGGTTATAAGACAGTAAAAGGAAATATTATTAAATAATATTGCAAATTTTGCAATTTAGAATTAAATATATTTTAACAATTATAATAAATTGAAAATAGTTATTTATAATACAGGGGCGAAAAGTTAAATTTTTCGATTGAGTAGGTTTTTAGAAGCCGAGGGCCGGCCGGCCCGAGGGTAATAAACCTACGAAATCAAAATTTAACTTTTCGCCCGTGTATTATAGAATATTTTTTATTCGATTGTTACTAATTATAATAAATTAGCCGGCCCTTGGCTTCTAAAACCCTACTCAATCGAAAAATTTAACTTTTCGCCCTTGTATTATAAGAAACTATTTTAAATTCATTTTACAGTTGTACTTTTCAATGGAGGGTTAAAATAATTTGACAATGAAACACAAATTACACAGGCCCACAAAAAATATATCAATTACTCTTAACCAGATATTTTTCTTACGAATTTTTGTTAAAAAAAATTATGTAACACAAGACTCTCTTTCTATTTTAGATTTTAGTGTCAGGCGCCGCAATGGGATCCCCATTATCACCCCCTGCGGCCAATGCTTTCATGGAATACTTCGAGAAAAAAGCTATTGAGTCATTTCCCTTAAAACCTAAAATTTGGCGCAGATACGTAGACGATGTCTATGCTATTTGGCCCCATGGCATGGAAAGCCTTCAAGGTTTTCTAAATCACCTCAATTCCCAACATAAATCTATACGGTTTACGATGGAAATTGAGAACAACGGATCACTTCCCTTTTTGGACGTTTTGGTTTACAAAACGGAAAAAGGGCTCAATAGGACACTCGGTATACAGGAAGAAAACCCACACTGACAGATACCTAAACGCATTTTCACATCACCATCCCTCTCAAAAACGCTCGGTAGTTAATTCACTTGTTCATAGGGCTTTCATGATTTCAGACAAGAATTCCCTAGACACAGAACTCCTTAAACTAACCAAAGCCTTGACCATGAACGGTTATACCAAAAATGACATTATTAAGACCATATACAAATACAGAAATCCCAGACCCAAACAACAGGACAATAGTGACAATGACAGACAGACACAAGTTATACTTCCCTATGTAAGCGGTATCACGGATAAAATAGGTAAACTTTTGAAGAAGTCAAATATTAAGCCTATATTTCGGTCCAACCAAAAATTAGGTCAATGTTTGACTTCAACAAAAGACAAAATACCCCTGAGTTCAGAAGGCGTATATAAAATACCCTGCTCCTGTGGTACGGTTTACATAGGTGAAACTAAGAGAAAAATTTCTACAAGACTTCAAGAGCATGAGCGCAATATAAGAAAGAAACAAATTTCCTTATCGGCAGTAGCCGAACATGTACATGAAACAGGTCATAAAATCAATTTGTCTGAAACAAAACAAATATTAACAGAAAACAGAAAAATGCCAAGGAAGATACGGGAATCGATAGAAATCATCAAGCATCCTAACAATATCAATCGGGACACTGGTTACCACTTACCTGCAATATGGAAGTCTTTGATAGGAAAAACCTCCTCACGGGTGAATAACCACAACTCGTCATAAATAGTGACACAAGTTGATTCGAAACTTAGTTTCAGATTAATCCCTGAAGATGTCTCTAGTAGTAAGAGACGAAACGTCGGGAAGTGAAAATCCATTAACACGGTCTAAACCCGAAAGTGAAAGTTCTTTGACTCTCTTTCTATTAAAAGAACCCCCCCTTGTCCTCCTGCCTAAATTATACCCCCAAGCATATTAAATATATACCAACAAATTATTTGGGTTATGTTATTTACGTGTTCCAAATTTCAAGTTGATATCTTAAGCCGTT
>OY294044.1:18787381-18990199 GCA_958510825.1 Brachypterus glaber | reverse complement strand
AAAAATCATGAAATCTATAAATCACAAAAACATAATAAACTACAAAAAATTACCCACCGAATTCCAGGCCGAGTTAAATAGATATAACCCAACAAATTTACCATTACTACCAATGGAATACTGTACCAAAGGAAACTTAAGACATGTGATGTTATTACCGAAAAACTCCTGTGGTTTACAAGAAAATGAAGTAAGATTGGTTCTTTCCGATATAGGTGGAGCTGTTGAATACCTTCACCAAAAAAACATCACCCATAGAGATATTAAGCCAGATAACATAGTATTACAAAATTACGATCATCGAAAAGGTAAAATTTCGTAGAACATTTTGCTTTAAGTGCAAAAATATCTAAAAAATATATATTTACATTTGTAGGTAAAATTTTGTACAAGTTAATAGATTTGGGGTATGCCAAAGAGCTTGGTGACGCTAAAGCTAGTCTAGTTGGAACCTTTAACTATTTAGCTCCAGAAATTTTAGAATGTAAAAGTTATAACTGTAGTGTAGATTACTGGAGTTTGGGAATTCTATGTTTTGAAATTATTTGTGGAGTTGTGCCGTTTTTGCCGGAGCAAGATTTAATGATTAGGTAAGCTAATTTTCCCTGGTAGAAAAGTACATCAATCTAACTTAACATTAGATTAGTGTCATTTTTATGTTTAGTCTCAAACGTTATACAAAATCGTTATAAAATATATAAATCTAACCTTAAAAACTAACGTTTGACAAAAACGTTATAAAATATATAAATCTAACCTTAAAAACTAACGTTGGACAAAAACGTTTTAAAATACATAAATCTAACGTTAGTTTCCTAACTAAATTCTAACCTTTTTCTACCCTTATTCTAACTTTAAATATTTTTTAAATTTCCATTATTAATACGTAAGCTATAGTAGAAAATACTCATTTCAGACAGCTATGTGCATAGGTTTAATAATTATTTATTATTTATATAATAAGTTTAAAAAAATATCCCCCAAAAGTCGAAATTATAAGTCTGGCAATGCTGTACTATAATTGAAAAAATATTTTAAGATTCTGAATGTATAAATAAATATTAACTAACTAAATATGAAGTTTTTTCAGAGAGGTAAACGTATTTATCGAAGTATAACAGGATATTACACGAACAATATTTAGGGCCACCTAAAAAGATGACTATTTTATAAATAAATGTAACGAAATTATGTTTAAAAATATTATGATTGCTAAAATATATTAAGATTTATTTATATGAATGCTGACATTTTAAAATGCGGTAGAAATCTCCTAGTTGGCCACGCCCCCTCCGAAAGTTAGAAATTAAACGTACTTATAACGTATTTCTAACTTAAAAATCTAACGTTAGATTAACGTTTGTAACCAACGTTTGATTCTAACGTTAAAAAGCGGGACTTTTTTTTGCACATATTTTATAACGTACTTATATACAGTTTTCTAACATTGTACTGAGGTCGAAAGAAGAGATGGATAGATATTTTTGGAATGAACCTAACCTAATGTTAGGTTTGTTCGACTTTTAATCCTCCGTTAACCAGGTGAAAAAAATAACGTTATTAACCTGTGGTTTATTAAACCCCAATATAGAATACACAGAAAAAAAATAACAAACACCATTTATTTCAATAAAAATGTTTGTATAATAATTAAATATGTAATAAACTTTACTTAGATAATTATAAAAAAACAAAAACTCATTTTTTAAATATTCTGAGAAACTTTATTAAAAACGTTACCAAAAAATGCAACTTTAAGTAAATTTAATTGCGAAAAAACATGGTTGGTATTATATTATTCAAACATAAGCAGCTTGGCATAAAGTAATCCATACAAACGTCTCAGTCAAAAAAATTACTCCCAGGGCATTTCCAGGGAGCTCCCACAATAAGCTTCCATGGGATATCCCATAGTCAGCCACTGGCAGCTTTTAACGAATGCGAAATGTCTGCATTAGCCTTAAAGAGCTTTCGGGTCGCTAGTCCCATAAGACTCCCATAATATGCCTTTAAGACACCCATAATATGACTATAAAACTCCCATATGTCAATAAGCCTCCCTTTGCTGTATTTACCCCCAAATGAATAATGTTAGTCAGCCAGCAACAAATATTTTTCTGGCTGAAATAAGTTTTAGCCAGCAAAATATGTATAAAATAGTAACTTGGTAATAAATTATAAGCAATATCTAGCATATTTTAACTTAAAAAAAAATTGTAAAATGTTAAAATAAATTTGGGACGCCATTAAACATGTGGGGTCCCACAGACTTTGACTCACTTTTACTCACTCCTATTTCGCAGCGGTTTTTCTCACAACTGAGCTCAATACACGGAATGAGCCTTTGAAGTGTTTGGAGAAGATAGACGAGCGGACGTGCCCATAGGCTTAGACTAAATATGTTTTTTGTTTAAAATAAACTCATTGGGGCCTTTCAGACCCCTATCTGGTTAACGGAGGGTTAAAAGTAAAATTTTCATATTCAGTTCTGAATTATTGTTTTAAACAATAATATTAGCTGTTTCAAGTCACATGGCAACCAGGATTCAAGCTCGATTGATCAGAACCAGTTCTGAACAGTTTATAACTCGAAAGTCGAACAAACTTGTTGTCAGGGCCGTAGCGAAGAAGATTTAGTGAGAGGCCTGAAGGTCAAAAATTACAACTTTCTTTAGTCTAAAATTAAAACTTTTACCTTCTCGACAAAAAACTTGATTGATAAAAAAAAAACGTTCCTACTACTGATAAAAAGTTTTATATTTTTACCCATGAAATTAAAGGCAATTAAGAGATGGGAAACCAAAATCAAAACTCGATATTGGAAAGACCAAAACTTAAGACAGGCCAAAATATTCATAAAATATGAACCTAAACGAACAAGAAAGTTACTCGATCTCAGCAAGGTGGACCTAAAGACCTATACAGGGCTGTTAACCGGACACTGCCCGTTAAGATATCATCTTAAAAAAATGGGAAAATCTGAAATCGACATTTGCCGTCTATGCTCAGAAGCACCAGAAACGACCGAACACATTATGTGCTTCTGCGAAGCCATTGCTCGCAAAAAGCTACAATATCTAGAACAGGTATACCCAAGACCTGCAGATATATCCCAAGTAGCCCCCAAAAAACTCTTAGGCTTCTTTGAAAACCTAAAGTTTGATGTGGACTAAATTGCAAAGGGGATTCACAATAGATCTCATTGGTCGCAGTGATTTGAAAGGCAGTACCATGCCTCACAACCCCACTTATATTGTATTATATATTGTATTATACCCATGAAATTTACTTTTTTAAATTTCAAGGACGCTGCCCCAAAAATCTTGATGACTAAAAAAATTTAAAAAAAGGTTCTCACCCCCAAAAATTTTTTACACCTACCAAAAGAAGGTTATCACCCCAAAAAAAATTGTCTTAAAGGCGTCCTTCCCTCCGGCGGGGGACCCCCAAAAGTGGGGGGCCACGTGAGATTTTTCTCACTATCTTACCTGTCCAGTCCGACGCTGGTCATGGTTCATAGAGCTGTTCACTATTAGAAGTTTTTCGTCTACCATGACACCTAAATTTAGGTTTTAGCTAAAATACCCTTTTATATTCTGGTTATTTACACTAAAACTAAATTTGTAAGCCCAACAATTTCAAAATCTATCAAGTCTATGTTTTCTTAATAAAAATTTTATTCGCAAAAAAGTTGATGTGACCTGTGTGATGATGTGATTAAATTAGCCTGCCTCAATCGATCCATAGATTTTTAAATTTTTAGTCTAAATTTTTAGTTTTTGTGATTATTAACTTTTCTAAAATATACCCTAAATGGTATTGTTTTGCCTAAAAGCATGTTTCTTCCATATATTCATATACATATACAATATGTATATTATACAAAGAAAAAACACTTAACTTATTAAATATTTTAAATTATTACAATAAAATTAAAAAATCCATAATCTTTCAGTAATATAACAGTTTACATCTTAAAAAATATTGTCATATGAAAAATTTCAATTTGACATTCTCATCAAACTTTTAAAATGCATACCTTTAACTACTGGTATGTTTCCATAGAAACCAATTGGGCGATTTACCCCCTATTATAGGTAATTATAACAGCTTCTGGGATTGGTGGAAACAAAACGTTCTTATCTCAAAATTTCATACATACAGCCCCTCTGAAATTTTGCTCATTTGTTCTGATGTACCCTGTATATTATACATGATTCCTTGGTATCTTCTAAACTAAGCAAGATAGAGACATAAATTAAAAACCAGTGTACATCAGAAATCTTCCTTATTTTATGTTAAATAGTAGGTCCATACCCAGTCCGCACATATATGGATGCAACATGGTAAAGAAAGATTTTTTAGGTAACATGTGCCATATTACATGAGACATAACATACATATGTATGCTACATAACATGCCCTATAACAGAAAGATTTTTTATGTTACATGTGCCATATTACATAAGATGTAACATACCTATGTATGATACATAACATGCAATATTGCATGTTATGTATCATATACATGGTACGAGAACATACACGATACATAAAATGTTATGAATTCAATACTAAATATGGCGTCTATATTATTTTAATTTTTATAGGTTAGAATCACTAATATTCTTAAAATTGTTGTTAATAATAAAAGTTTTACCCTTAAGTAGTAGAAACGCATGTATTTTTAGACAACTAAACTGATTTTAGATAATTTTAGACAAAAAATTAAAATATATATATTTTTTTAAAAATGATTATTTGCTATTTTTTTTTTTCTAAAAATTGGCTTTTTATGTGGCCCATGATTTTTAAGCCTGGTAGAAAGTTTGCTTTCACAGTAAAAATGCACATCGTATAAGAATTTTGCCTGATGGATGCTACATATAAAGATATTTATATACTTTAATTATTAGGTTTATCAAAAAGACGTAAAAATGTTCACCATGTCTAAATCTATGATGCACTCCATAACAAGCAAAATTCGGAAACGCCTACTTTTATTGTTATGTACCTAGTATGTATCTGATATGTAGCATGTTATGTAGCTGATACATAACTTGAGGCGGAATTGTTAAAGTCCAAGGACTATACATGGGCTATAAAAATTACATGTCTGCAACATCACATAGAACAGTGGTTATGTACCTGCTATGTTCCTGCCATGTATTTGTGTTGACTGGGTAGTAGCAAAGGATGTTTTTGTCACTTTAATTAAAACAACATACAACCATCAAGGATCTCTAGGATATAGTTAATTTGTAACAAAATTCCTTTTTTTATTTTTTATATATTCTAATTAAATTTCATATGAATTTATTTTATTTTAATTGTTTCTTGCTTACAAAAAGTTTAAACGTGTATTAAAACTCAAAAACATATGTATTTAGTAAATACTGTGATATTTACATTCGAATCTTTCGATAGTACTTCAAGTTTCCTGGAATTAATAAAGATAACATTTATTTTCATTAAATATTGCATATACTAATAATTTTTACTATAGACGAGCGCGCTCTCAACTTTACGCTTTAACCTACGTAAGGCAGGATGCGAGCAAGTGAGAGGCACAATTATCTATAGTAATTGCGCCGGCTATACCTACCTACATTGTATATAGATACTATTAAATGCATAAAAAGCGGAAATTGCCATTTGTCATTTTTTAAATTTGGACTTTTTGTCACTGACAACTATTTCTATATATGTTAGTCGTCGATCAAAATAATGATAGAAAATGTCTTGAAAATATGCTGGTTATACATTTTTAAATAAAAAATCATAATAAAATATAAAGTTATAAAAAGTCGTGATTGGCTTACAAGATACATGGCGGCACATCAAGCCATTCACGGAAATGCATTATTATGTACTATGTTTTTATGCGAGCCTGTGGATATGCCCTAAGTTTCAAACAAAATTTTACATAACTGTTTGTTCTACTTTAGTGCCTATTCACAGGCTCGCATAAGAACGTAATACATAACAATGCGATGCCGTGATTGACTTGATGTGCCGCCATGTATCTTCTAAGCCAATCACGGCACCGCATTCTTATGTTTTATGTTCTTATGCAAGCTTCTGGATAGGCCTTTGCAGTACCCTAACCCATTAACTAATTTTATACAAAGAATGAAATATAAAATGGGCGTAACACTCTGTTCACAAAATATCTTTGTTAGATAAAATAACAATGTATTATTTATTGTAATAATATATGAACTTTTACAAGTTCTTTAATTTAATTTAAGCTGTAAATTCTAAGCGTGTAGAGTCTACACTGTAGACCACATATTTTACATATGTGAAATCTGTGGTGTAGACACTTTCTGTTCTTTTAGAGTAAATTCTTATTTAAAAGAGATAAATAGGAATGAAATATGCAATAAAATTTCATTCAGTCCATTCAAGGAAATTTGACCCATTCAAGAACACTAACAATATTATCAAACAATAAGGCTAAAAATATTTACCTTTATCTATAATATTCGATTATTTGGTATATTTTTCGTGTTGTTCTAGACTATTGGATAAATCAAATTCAAAAAGTTTCCTTTTTCCTTTTATCAATAAAATATCTTTCAAAATTATTAAAAAAAATACTTTTGACTTGTTAATTTTGTCAAAACCCCAGCTGCATAAATTTTGCTTTTTTTACATTCACTTTAGGGCCATCTTGGCATGGTAACAAAAACCAAAAATTACGAAGCATAACTCATGAGCTAAAGAATGGGACAGTACCTGTTTCTGCAGAAACAGTCACTGTCCCATTCAATAATATGTCCCACTCATAGTGATCTCCCCCTACCCATATTTGTCAGAGCGTTCTTAAAATATCGTAATGTAAAATTTATTCCCAAAGGACCTTTTCACAGACTATACGTACTATACCTACTTAGTGACAATGTTTGCAGATATCGCCGTTTGCAAAATCGAAAAAAAAGCAAATTGTATATATTCTATAGTAAATAAAATCCATAATTTATTTGAGGCGTATATATACCGGGTGTTTCAGGAAGGTGGTTCACCTACCCTTAACTTTTTTAGCTAGGATCTTAAAATATGCAGAATCTATATTAGGGGCTGTCCATATATTACGTAACGCAAATTGACCAAAATTCATACACTTCACACCCCGGTTCTCGCGTTATTAAAGGCTGTAGAGAGTTTATATTTTGGCTACCCCCCCTAACACCCCCCTATTTGAGGGGGGTAGCCAAAACATGAAATCTCTACAGCCTTTAATAACGCGAGAAACGGGGTATGAAATGTATGAATTTTGGCCAATTAGCGTTACGTAATATATGGACAGCCCCTTACTTATAATTTAAGATTTTTTGACATAGAAATTTTTTGGCACTTCCTATTTCGCCGGAAAGGAATACAACTTTCCATTTTTAAATGGTACATCCTATATATTTTTACATATTTTGGTTCAGAAATCAATTCTGAGAACAAGCATGTATCACTTGTCAAATTTTGACAAGTCATGTCATTTTTTAGTTTATAATCTTTATTTTAAATCTTCCGAATAAACTATTCATGTGTGATATCAAAATGTTCGCAAGAAAATTCTCTTTCATTTAAACTTAATGAGCCACCCTCTTTTTATTTGAAAAAAAATTACTATGGACCAAAGTATGATTTTCGAACATTTAAGAGCCCACCACATTTAGAGTATTTTTCTGAAGATACTAGACCAACAATTAAGCGAATAACCTAATTTAAGGCACTCTAGATTTAAAATAAAAAATTTATATAAAAAATGGCATGACCTGTCAAAAATTGACAAGTGACGCATGCTTGTTCTCAGAATTGATTTCTAAATCAAAATATGTAAAAATATACAGGATGTTCCATTTAAAAATGGAAAGTTCAATTCATTTCCGGTGAAACCAGAAGTGCCAAAAAATGCCTAACCATGTCAAAAAATCTTAAATTATACATAATATAGCTCCTGCAAATTTCATGATCCTACATATAAAAGTAAAAAAGTTAAGGGGGGTGAACCACCTTCCTGAAACACCCGGTATATATTTATATTATTATTAATTTGAGCCATTTCGCCTCAACGATTATTTATATTAATAAATATCTAAAAAAGAAAATAAAGATAAGAACATTTTAATTCTATTTTCTTTTAGATTTTTATTAATATAATTAATCATTGAGCTCAATGAAGATTAATAATATTATAAATCTTCTATAGTTTGCCGAGTACTCGGAATACTATTCTAACGGCTAGTCTTTCGACCATTAATTTTCAAGGTTTTTAAGGTATATTTTTCGTTAAAAGTTTATTTTTGTGGTTTGCAATTATTCTTCGATCCCCATTAAAAAAATACTATCAAAAAAACCACACTAAATAGGCCAGGCACTGAAATCATAAAAAGGGGGCTTTCGCTGCAAAAGGCACAGAAGAGTTCTAATTTAGTAGATTTGTACAGTTTGGTGTCCGAGTTTTCGACCTTTCCTACTAAAGTTGCAAATATTATTGAGGACACCAAACTGTACAAATCTACCAAATTAGAACTCTCTTGTACCTTTTACAAGTCAGAACCTACTGCCTGGACTAAAACAAACGATTAAAAAGTAAGGTTAACCTTAAATAATTATGTTATCTTACAGAATTATTGAGTATAAATAAAAAAATATACAGACAATGCAAATCTGCTGGAAACATACACTTAAGTCTAGACATGGTTTCTTTTAGCGTAAGTATATACAATTGCTTATATTTTATAATTGTTTGTTTATTTGTAGATTTTCAAATATAAAAAAGAAGAGTCACGAAGATATTTGTATATATCAATCATACGCGTCCGACAGTATTAAGTTCTCTAAAAATTTATTAATGCACAATCACATATCTGATCATTTATCGGACCAAATAGAAAAATGGTTACGTCATGTCTTGGAATATGATCCAAAATTACGTTCCAGAGAATTTGAAAATAACATGAACGTATTTAAGTATTTAAAACATGTACTCGACAAAAAAATTGTTAATGTTTTCTGTTTGAATAAAACGGAGTTCTATTCTTACGAAATAAATAAGTCAACAAGAGTGAGCGATTTAAAAGATTGGATAAATCGAGATACAAAAGTTGAAAAGAAGAATTTTTTGCTGCTGTTTTCAAAAGACGTTTTTGATGTTCCTGATGATAGTTTAGTAGTAGATAATCTAACTGAAAATAAAAATGTTTACATCGTAAAAAAAGATTTAAATATTGTACCAGATTTAATAGATTTTCCTTATTACGTAAAGAAAATTTTCGAAGAAAATTTTATGAATACTATTTTGGAAAGACGTGATAAAAGGGATAAAGTTAACGTGTGCAATCAATCTATTTATTTCATATCTAGTTTGGTTAGGTTGGAAAAATATGCCAAATGTTGTATTAACTTGTTCATAACATACGTCCACAATAAAGCAACTTTGGCAGAAGAACAATTTAAAATTATATTGAATAATGTTGAAAATATTTTAGTTTCAATAAATAAATATTTTTTAACCTTCAAGTTAAATACGCCAGATTTTAAAGACTGTTTAATAAATTATAAAGAGATTCTAAACAAAATAAACAATAAGTTGAAAGATTTAGAGATTTTAAAAAGTAATGTTAAAAGTATAATTATAAGAAAAAATAATTTTATGGATTTCTATAGCCACGTTTTACAAAAAAATATGGAAAATTGTAAAATTGATAATCTGTAAGTATTAAAAATACTTTCTACTGTGTTAGTTAAAAATTGCACAGTGTTACGTACGCCTCGGCCATAATTTTAAATTCAGGTTAATTAAATATTATCTTATATATCTTTAACATTTGATTTTATATCAAAAAATTCCAAAGTTCTAAAAAACATAATACATTATATCAATGAAAAAGCATTTCTTCTGAAAGTGACACTGAAAAGTCTATTTTTATATACTTTTTGTATAACTGGCATGCCAAAATTTAAGAGGTGATTTTACATCCAAAAATACTGATCACCCTGTATATTAATTTTATGTTTTAAAGTGGTAACACTGTTAATACATACCATCGTTTTCATAATAAACGCTTACACCTAAAAATGTTACAGATTCTATTGAACTTTATCAAGGTCTCTTTGACATTTATTTGTCAAATATTATTATGACATTACTTGTCAAAATAATTCACATTAGTTATGCCGCAGCTTACAAATTATCAAAAATGTATTATAACAGCAAGAATAAATGACGGGATAAGTGTACGTGAAATAGCCACTGAATTAAATGTTGCAAACAGCACTATAATGCGAGCAAAGAAAAAACTTGAGGAAACTGGACAGATTAGCAGAAAGCGGGGTTCTGTTCGAAGTAGAATGAGTAGTACAGAAGAAGATATGCAATTAATGAATTATCTGCGGGAAAACCCTTTCCATACTGGAGTCAGAGCGAGGGAAGAAACTAACTTTCCTGGGTCATAATGCTGAAGAATTACGACAGGCCATCATTGAGGCTTGGCAGGCAAAAATTACACCAAATTACACAAACCAACTGTTAGAATTACAAAGAAGATTTTTTTATTTTTGATATCTTAAAATAAGTCACTCTTGATGATGTTTTTTTTTCTTTATATTTTTGAAGACACTATTTTGAAGAAAAAAACATTATCCCATGAACCGTAAGAGTTGTACAAAAAGCGCTTAGTGTTTTGGGAGTTTAAAATCAAGCAGGGCAAGTTATAAAGAGTGACTTTTTTTGAGATCAAATCAAAAATAAAAAATAAATTCCTCTTTGTAACTCTATCTGGAAACATACTGTATAAATATCATTTATAATAAAATTTGTTAACCTTTTTGCTTATAAGCATATATGCTTAAAGACAGTTATAGGACTTGCACTATATAATATAGACTGTACTTTAACCTTACTTAATTATTACGGAAAATGTCAGTGTCAATCTTAGTAAAGTACATATACCACAACTAAAAATTTAAAATGTTGGGTTAACCTCAGGGTTCTGTGATGTGAGCGTTTTCTATGAAAATGATGGTACCACTCTCAAGAAAAAAATCAATTTGATCACAATTTCTTGGAAAAGTATAGTTCTACTAATTTTAACCGATTTCTAATGGGTAGTAAATAAATTTAAAAAAATATCACTTTGCCGTTTTAATTTTATAGTGGTCTAGATCAAAAATTATAAAAAATATCGCACTTGTTACATGTGACATGTATACATTCTAATGCTCCTTAAAAATAATGTTGCTTTTTTAATGTTGGTGACACACACCATATACGATGTTACGTTCTACAAAGTTTATCACTACAGTAACGTTACTGTACTACATGTGGATAATAAGACAATTACCAGCTTTATTTTAAATAGATAAACTCAATAATAACCCCCGTGTGGCTTTTACTTTATTGAGTGGATAATTATTTATTTTACCCACTCAACTGTCACTTGTCAAATTATTATCTTGTAAATGTCATTAAAATTTTTAATAAAAATATGAATTCCTAAGCTATTTATTGGATAAAACCTTGTATGGGTAAACCGATATTGCCCTCTCGAAAATTAATTTTCTCATGGGCAATATCTTACTTTACCCACTAGTACCATAAATAACTATTAATTTATTTTTTAGTTTTGAAAGCATTATTTCTATAGTAAGTAAAAAATCGACTATGAGCGATAACGACTTTTTTATGGAAGTAAAGAAAAATGTTTCAAATGCATTAAATATGAGGCATAATTTATTGCATGGTAAAAAGAAATGCATGAGGGCACATTTTAGGTAAGTGTCTACTTATTCTGCCTATAAAGGTTAAAATCAAGTATTTTTTCTGTGTACCCACATAAAAAATTAGAACATTTTTGTCCCAGTTTCCAAATAAAGCTTTTTAAATAACGTTCAATCATGTCATTTTAATTTAAAAAATAAAAAATAGGCTTTTATCAAAGCTTTTATGTACCGTCAACTGGGGTCAGTTCGGACGGTGTGCGTGACTTTTTGCAAAACCCTCTGAACCAAAGCACGAGTGCACAAAATGTGGGGTTACGAAGTCACCCCAGTTGAAGGTATTTATTTATTTATTTCATCTTTTAAAAACCTTTTTTATTAAATTTAAATAATCAATTACTCTACATTTCAATAAAATATGTACACACCTCCCCATAAAAAGACCGAGTCGGCAAAATCAGTCAGCATTATAGAAACCCTTACGGACAAAGCTTTTTTGTTGGAGATGAGGACCTTTTTTTTTAGTAATCAAAATATTATCGTCACACCCCCCGACAAAAAGCTCGGATCGTGCCTTATTTAAAACCATACAACTTTTCCCTAAAGTGTATTTCACAAATATAGTTTTTGTTTTAGATTAACGTGTACCTTTTTATTAGATCTAGAAAATTTATTGAACTTCATGGAACAGTATAACATCGATATGATTAAAATAAAATTTGAAAAAGCAAAAATTGAAGCTCGAATAAAAATTTTGATAGACGCCGTGAAAACAGGTATGTATACCGGAACAGGGCCGTCGCACACAGGCAAAAAATTAAAAAAAAAAGCGGAAAAAAAATCGTGAAGCATCGAAAGTTGAATATTTATAAACCTTATAGTGTCCTCTAAATGATGTATATATATTTTTTGAAAATGTTTGCGGTCTTGCTTAAAAAATTAAATTTAAGTGGCACATTGCATATAAAATATCTTACACTTAATTTTTTTTAGGGCTGTATTTTTTTAATTTTAAAATATGGTACAAATATGGGGTATTAAATCTTCATGTCCGGCAGCGTCATGACGCGTCCGGACGCGTTAGGTAAAAAAATTTAAATTTTTGGAAAAAATTCAGATTTGATTTCTTTTGTATATTTTTAGGTTAAAAACAATTAAATAAACCCAAAGAATAGAAAACTACTAAAATATTCAAATTTTTTCTTTTTAAATTGCGTTTTTTTATTTTAGTTTTTTTAACAGCCTAAAAAATATGTAATATTTTATACTGAATTTGAATCTGAATAAAAACACCCCCATTCCATTTAAAAGTTTTAAGTTACCCCTCTCCCGCCTAAGGGTATGGATAAAAAAAAATCTGCTTTGATAAAAAAGTGTCCTCCTTGATATAGAAGCTTAGTACCAAATTTCAAAAACCTATCTTAGAGATATTAACCGTTTAAATGGCCCACCCGGTATGCAGTGTCCCAGTCAACACAAATACATGGCAGGAACATAGCAGGTACATAACCACTGTTCTATGTGATGTTGCAGACATGTAATTTTTATAGTCCATGTATAGTCCTTGGACTTTAACAATTCCGCCTCAAGTTATGTATCAGCTACATAACATGCTACATATCAGATACATACTAGGTACATAACAATAAAAGTAGGCGTTTCCGAATTTTACTTGTTATGGAGTGCATCATAGATTTAGACATGGTGAACATTTTTACGTCTTTTTGATAAACCTAATAATTAAAGTATATAAATATCTTTATATGTAGCATCCATCAGGCAAAATTCTTATACGATGTGCATTTTTACTGTGAAAGCAAACTTTCTACCAGGCTTAAAAATCATGGGCCACATAAAAAGCCAATTTTTAGAGAAAAAATAGCAAATAATCATTTTAAAAAAATATATATATTTTAATTTTTTGTCTAAAATTATCTAAAATCGGTTTAGTTGTCTAAAAATACATGCGTTTCTACTACTTAAGGGTAAAACTTTTATTATTAACAACAATTTTAAGAATATTAGTGATTCTAACCTATAAAAATTAAAATAATATAGACGCCATATTTAGTATTGAATTCATAACATTTTATGTATCGTGTATGTTCTCGTACCATATATATGATACATAACATGCAATATTGCATGTTATGTATCAGACATATGTATGTTACATCTTATGTAATATGGCACATGTTACCTAAAAAATCTTTCTTTACCATGTTGCATCCATATATGTGCGGACTGGGGTGCCACTTAAATTTAATTTTTTACGCAAGACCGCAATTAATTTTCAAAAAAATGTATTCAAATCATTTAGAGGACACTATAAGGTTTATAAATATTCAACATTCGACGCTTCATGATTTTTTTCCGTTTTTTTTTTTTTTGGTATTTTTTACCTGTGTGCGTCGAGAGAAAATCTGGGTTCAGGGGAAACTACGCCCTGGATCTCTATAAAATGTAAAATAATAGCTGACATTATATTCGGGCCCCATCAGGCCCCTCTGGATCAAATTATTTTTGGATATTTTTTTTATGGTGACACATCATAGTAAAGCTTATTAAAGGAGTTCAAAAGTTAAGGAGGGCGTGGTATCCTAAAAAAAAGGCGCTTTTGACTTCCTTGTTTTTTTTTTTTTAATAAAAACATGTTTTATTTTTCTTTAATTGTTATTTGTTGCAGAAGATAATAAGAGTCTTGTAAATGGCTTTAAAAACGTATCTTGTGATGCTTTGATTGCAGAAAGTCAACATTATAGAACCAAATGGAATGATGTACTTAATACGTTATATTTGCATGATTTTTCTGATATTTAATTAAATATCCTATTATTTATTAAAAAAATAATATTATGTGTTGTTATTTATATTTTTTTAAATGTGTGCCATAGAGTAGGTAAAAATAAATTATATTTTATTCGTTTCATAAAGTTTTTTTTATTAACATAATAAATACCTATACAAATCATTGTTAAAGAATATATACAATTCATTTCTATTGCATACCAATAATACTAAGATAATTTTTAAGCTAAATAAATATAAAAATATTAAAACTAGGCATACATACATAGGTATCATACCTTAGGTATACTATACAGCATGATTCACCTAACACAAATCACACGATTTGTCGCGTTATTGGTAAAGCTATCAAAATAATATAGTGTTAATATAGATCCAACAAGCTACAAGTTTGCCTAAACGAAAGTTTTCCACTAGCTTTTGTTTTTGAGCTGCAAACATAAATTTAACTTAAAATGCAAAATTTAGAAAATTCATTTACTTTTTCTTATAGTAAATTAATTTTTTAAACCAACTTTATTATATTTGCAACTTAAATCCATATGTATTTATTTATTTATTACATAAGAATACAAATCAGCAGCTCTATTGAGCTTGTGGATGTACAAGATAAAACAAGAGAGTAACATGTGGTTTATGGATAAAAACGCAAAGAAAACATATTATTTTATCTAGAAGTTATTGTAATATTGTTTTAAGTTATTGTTAGCTAGGCATTCCTTTTTTTAATACGAATTTTTGAATAGAATTCCATAATACCGGTTCCAAGTAAGCCCTTATTGCCAAAATTAGATTTATGGTTTGGAAATTTCAATTTAAATTCATGATCCTGACGAGATAAATAATTAAATGGTAAAAATCTATTTTTTATTTCAGAAAAGGACCCCTTATCATTATAAGCATTATAAACTATAGGTTTTACATAATTTTCACGCCTAGAAACTAAAGGCCATCAAAGTTTTTTTATTACATTACATTACATTAAATTTTGTTTAACCTCGTACTATTCTACTTAATTAAGCATCCCCTAAGTCCAGGACTTGTGTGGGCTAGTAGTAGAGGGAACCACCGGATTTAATTAAACCAATTTATAGGGAGTGTCCGCTTCACTTACGCCCTTGCCAAATTTCAATTATTAATTAACTGAAAAAGGCAAATCGGCGCCGGTGAGAATCGAACTCACGCTATTTGTGTAGTAAACTCGCCAAGTACGACGCCAATCCTCCCATGCATTTGTAGGGCTAAAATATCTGTAAAAATTTAAATGTACCCATCGGACAGCTTTTCTCTGCACTCCTTCTACACTTCTGCTCAAAAATATCGGCCCACCTAAAAAAATACACATTTTTGAATGCAAATATCTCCTAAACTATTTAATGGATTTATTCGATCTTTTTTTTATTTTGAAGCTTGAACTTTTAGCTCTTACTTACTGGAATAAAAATTATCAAACATCTTTTTTTATACCGGCAGCAATGAAAAGTGCACAGCTATTTTTTTTACTGCACCTTTCGATATGCGCATGGTTCGCCACTGCATATTTTTTTACAATTTAATTAATTGATTTTATAGCCTAATTAAATGGAAGTAATCTCTTTTTAAATTTTTTAATTTTCCTTTTCTCGTTTAGGAGATATAAGGTTTTTTCTAAAAATTTACATTTTTGCAAGTAAAAAAAAAACTACGCAATGGATTTAATTGATTTTTTTTTTTAATTTGAAGCTTAAATCGTAAACTTTTATTTATTTAATTTAGGTTTATGTTGGAAACATGTTTAAACTGAGTTTACATTGCTTAAATAGTCATGTTTTTTTTACTCGATCTTTTTTGTTGCAATTTAAACACAAACTCAAATCTTTCCATAAGTTTTAAAACTTATTCTAATAGCCACACTTATTGTGACTGATTCCGTCTTTTATTTTTTATTATAAGTCTTCTCATTTAGGAGAAATTATGTTTTTTTGGTAAATAAGGACTTTTTAAGTGGTGGGCTAGTGCCACCCCTGTAACTAACTTTTTTATGATTGACAAGACTTGTCACTTATGTGACAATACTTTTTTAACTCGTTAAAATTTTATTTAATTGTATTATTTAAATGGAAACAAGTCCGGAAGTAACTGCCCAAGCTGTAGCTCTGCTACAAGAAGGGCACAATCAGCGTTATGTTGCTCAACAGTTAAATATTACGAGAGCAGCGGTAAGAAGAGTATTCCAACGTTTTGAGGAGACCGGTTCCTTTAGTCGACGCCAAGGAGCTGGCAGACATAGGTGCACGTCCGCTCGGGATGACCGATTTATCGAGCTTAATTCCCTGCAGAATCGTCGTCTAAATTCAGTTAATTTGAGATCACGGCTTCAATAAACAAGAGGTGTAGCAGTAAGTAGGTCCACTATTGGTCGAAGGCTTTTTGAAAGAAACCTTTGCTCTTATAAGGCCGCAACTGGACCTAAACTCACTGCTAACCATCGTCGTGCCAGGCTGCAGTTTGCAAGAAGACATTTAAACTGGGACAGAAACCAATGGGCAAAGGTTATGTTTTCTGATGAAACCAGGATTTGTCTATTTGGGAATGATGCAAGACAGCGTGTCTACCGACGTCCTGGAGAACGTTATGCACAGGCCTGCATTGCAGAAAAAGTTAGTTATGGTGGTGGATCGTGCATTATATGGGAAATATGACTATAACGTCTATAATATTTATGTAGATAAATTTTAACTATAGTGTATACACATTGATAACCGTGTAATGTTGGTTAGTTTTAGTGTTTTGTTAAATTAAATTGAATGTTTTATTGACCATAATGTAATGTAACTAATAATAACGAAAAACAGCATTGTTGTAAAAAAACATACACGTCTAATACGTTTTTTTGTGTTTATAATTGTTATTAAATAATTTTAATAAAATTTAAAATTTGTTTATTGTTATTTTATTTGATAAAATATTTTGTTTAAAAAAAATTAAAAAGCAAAAAGTCCTTAAAAAGACGTTAGAACTTGTTTTTGGAGTACCATTAGAGATTTAAACAGTCTGTGCAAAGTTCGTTCGACATATATGCCTCAAAACGCAGTCTGAGCTGGGAACCAAAAAGTTGCTAACGCAGAAAACGTGTTAATTAAATGTATTTATTTAAGCTAAAGTTATAGAAGTGCAATAGATCTTTATATTCTATCGACGCTTTTCCGTCATATACAGTTTTACAGGGGTGGCACTAGCCCACTGATTAAAAAGTCACTTTTTCCGAAAAACTTTAATTTCTCCTAAATGAGAAGACTTATGATAAAAAATAAAAGAAGGAATCAGTCACAATAAGTGTGGCTTTTAGAATAAGTTTTAAAACTTATGGAAACATTTGAGTTTGTGGTTAAATTGCATCAAAAAAGATTGGGTAAAAAAAACATGACTATTTAAGCAATGTAAACCCAGTTTAAACATGTTTGCACCAGAAACTTAAATTAAATAAATAAAAGTTAAGGACTTAAGCTTCAAATTAAAAAATAAATCAATTAAATCCACTGTGTAGTTTTTTGTTATTTGCAAAAATGTTTATTTTCAGAAAAAACCGTATATCTCCTAAATGAGAAAAGGAAAATTAAAAAGTTAAAAAAGAAATTACTCCTATTTAATTGGCCTATAAAATCAATTAATTAAATTGTAAAAAAATATGCAGTGGCAAACCGTGCGCATATCGAAAGAAGCAGTAAAAAAACATAGCTGTGTAATTTTCATTGCTGCCGGTTTAATAAAAGATTTTTGATAATTTTTATTCCAGTAATTAAGAGCTAAAAGTTCAAGCTTTAAAATAAAAAAAAGGTCAAATAAATCTATTGAATAGTTTTGGAGTTATTAGCATTTGAAAATGTGTATTTTTTTAGGTGGGCCGATATTTTTGAGCAGAAGTGTAGTTCATTAATTAAACCAGTTTGCGGTGGATTCCAAATTGAAGAACAATACTCCAAGCCAGGTCTAACATTATGCTAAATAAGCCATGGAACGAACTTCGGGAGTTGATTTTTTTAAATTACGCGTAACAAAATTTAATATTTTTGAAGAATAAGATATTTAATATTTTTAACAACCCTCGTATATCAGTAAAAAAAGTGCCTAGGTAAGTACCTAAACTAGCCCCTAGATGGAATTAAATAATTAAATACACTATATTTAATTATATTTTAACCTGAATAAAGTGTTTGCATTTTTGTCACTCCTGATGGTCTTTTGACGGTAGCCGTATATTAAAAATGTTTCCTTTTTAAATGGTAAGGTTTGTTTATCCAATTTAAAGAATATTTAAGTTTGACAATTTATAAAATTCTTATGACATTTAAAGTGTCATCTTAAAAATCTAAGTGGAGATCAGAATAGATGATTCATCTAAGATGAAATTCATAGGATTCGTGTTAAATAATCCTTAAAAAAATAAGTAAATTTAATTAATAAATTTAAAAATGAGATAATTTAAAACTATTAAATATGTTTTAACCAATTTACTAAAAATAACAAATATTTTTATATTATATTATTTAATTTAAAATAATAATTAAAATGACTGCTAAATACTCTTTCTTGAAAACAAAAGCTAGTAGAAAACTTTTTTTTGAGTACCCTTCTGGCTTCATCATAATTGTCCTAAGAGCTCCTTGTGGAGCCATTTCATAGGCTTTAGCTATAGATATATACTCGTATACGAAAATTTCTTGCCCAAATTATATATTGGGAAGAATTATTCTAAAAAGACAGAAAACAATATTATACATATTTACCTATTGAAAATAGAAGTATATTTAAAGATAACTATTTACCCGGCGTTTCGAGCTATTAGCTTAAAGTAAGAATAAAATTTTATAAATCGGTTTGTATTGTATGCGTTTTTCACACTGCACAGTGTGCACACTTCAATCACTACAACCCATTACGGTTTTTTTCTTTACTATTATTTTGTAAATTTGTTTTATAGCTCATATAATTCGATACGAATTATAGTTAATACAAATCAATATTTGTAACTACATGATTACTGCTTCCGCTGATATATAAATACAACTTAGTAATATAACAATAATTTACATCTGTTTGGTTCTTACAATAAGTTATTTTAAATAACTCATTTACAGATATATTTGTTTAAATTATTCCAACTATAGGAATAGTCGATTTTTAAATGTCCATAATTGCTGAGTCCGAAATTTCTTGGTTTTTTACTCCTTAGACTTCGAGCATCATCGTAGAGTGGTAGGGTTGAGTCCTTTTTGATGGGAATTTCTTCTAGTTTGCTGTAAATTTCGTGTCTTAAACTGTAGGGGTCATATCTGGAATAAAAATTAAAAGTTAGAATTAAATAAGAATTTTAATAAAAGACTAGATGAAACGTTACAAGCACCCTGTCAAAACATCGGCACTATTGTACACTAGAGCCATCCAGTTTGCAAATTTCAAACTAGGTGTTCTGTTTGATTTTAAATTCTGTATCTTTAAAACATTATATTCTAGCAAAAAACTGTATATAACATTTTTTATAGGGCTTAAAAAAGGCTTTTATTTAAAATATAATTTTTTGAAATCGGGTTATAAATATGTGAGATATGCTAAAAAACCTTTTACTGCTTTAAACGCCAAATCTCGAAAACAATGCGTTTTAGGAAAACGTTGTTTATAACATTTTTTAACTAGTTTCAAATTATCTTTTATATAAGTGCTAAATTAACCAAATACAATAATAATTGCCTTAATTATAAACAAAAAACGCTAAAAATAGGAGTTTTACCCTATTTTTACCCCCTTACCCCCAATCGTTTACCCCCAAAATCTAATCAGCTCTTCGGAATACGATAAGAAACAATATGCAAAAAACCGCAAGTCGATATCTCATGTAGAAATGGAGTTAGAGAGTTTACACCCAGACAGACAGACAGACAGACGGACGCAAAAATTTTTTTTACTGATTTCGACTCGGAATGGTCTAAAACGTTGAGAAATGTGAAAAAAACGTGGTCAAAGATTTTGACTTTTCGGCGAAGATTTCAATACATCGGCACTCTTAGTAGCACTAAGTGCCGATGTGAAATTATTATACTCCTCGCAGCTTCACAGCAGAGTAGTATTATTATATTATTCACAGCGCCAGCGCTAGATATTATACGATAGATTTTTCAAATAAAATCAAAAATCGTCCTAGACAAAAAATTCTTGGATATAAATTTGTTTCATGAATAAATAAGCAACTTTTTTTAAATCCGTCTGTCCGTCCGTCTGTGTGTCACATTTTTGTGTGCACGATAACTCAAGAACGAATAATCCGATCGACTTGAAATTTTCAGGAAAAATCATTTTTTACGAGGGGAATGATTCCTATAATTTTTGATTTTACGTATTTAAAACAAAAATTATTTATAAAACTTCAAATAGCCACAGGAACCCTTTGAAAATATAAAACATCTTCAGCGCCGCAGGCCAAAATTTTTATAAATATTCAGGTTCCGAATTTCTAAGATACAGGTATGCAAATTATTTAGTATAATTACTTTGTTGCATCACCTTTTTGTCAACCAGTTTTTTTTATAATTTTTAATGACACGCGAGTTTAGGTATTTAGAAAATGCGTGCACGCATTGTTTTAAAAAACATTTTAATTAAAATTTAAGACCGGCACTTGGAAATATGTTATTGTTCCGCAGGCGAATACTTTTATAAATCATTTTCCAAACACCTCAGAATTTTCAAAGCAAATTATAATTATTTTTAAAATATTTTATACAAGTTTCTTATGAATTTGCGTTCAGAAGCCATTTCCAGCGCCTCATGCAATGTTTTTCTGAAGGGCCAAACACTTTATTAACAAATTTTTAAAAACAAAACAAAATAATATATATCTAAAAAGCGCCCCCCCCCCCTCGAGGTGCATAGGCCCTACAATACAATTTTTTAAATATAAATAAATTACTTACACTGTATCTCCGTAAGAAAAGCTCATACTTCTATCTCTAGGAGTTGGAACTTCTGATTTTTTGTAAACATTATTTCTTTCATATACGTATAACGAAGCATCAGCTGGAGATTCTTCATAAGGACTTTCATCTGAAATAAAAAAAATAACTAATAGCACAGGACCACAAAAGAAATTAATGTTAGTTTTTATAAACCAGACTATATTTTTTCTAGGTATTTTTAGGCACTGAAAACGAATATGGCAACGAAAAAATTTCTTGACCCTCAAATTCTTGATATATTTTTATATATGCATTCGAGGCCAAAACAAAAATTCACAGGATTTCAGAAAAAGTTTTTTTTTTATAGAAATATTGCTAAACAAAAATGATTCATAACTTGCAGATTTTAAATATCTACCCTAGTTATTTTTTTAAAGGGCAACTCCAGATATGTCACTTTTTTCGTGTTTTTCCTATATATTTAATTAAAATTTTTTGTTACATTTCTTGTAGTGTGCCTTTTGAAGAAGTTGGAATAAAGCCAACGAAACGTCGGCAGTTTTACTAAAAAAAGTTTTTTAATATAAATAACCCTAATCTAGCCATCTACTATCTAATATTATTGTTGGGTTACCAAACCAAGCTTAAAATATATTTTTTTTGTTTTAAAAAAATTTAATTTTTTTTGTTTCTTATTTCAAGTGGCTCAGTATGCAATAACAGCAAAAAAATGAAAGTCCAGATAGTGAAATATAGTTTATAGTGTCTTTTTAGTAAACTATTTTTTAAAGTAAACAGTGATTACTTTAAAAAATAGTTTTATAAATTCTAATATTTGTGAGCCCCCGGTAAATAAATACCTCGATCCGATTTTAGGTTTCAAGGTTTTAGGTTTTTAAGTTTAATTTCCGTAAAAAAGTAATATCAATTTGTATTTTTGAGAAAAAAATTATGTTAAAATGTCAGTCTCAATATTAATTAAAGAATCGACGCGTCAAAAGGTAAAATAGTCGACGTCGCGACGTCGACTATTTTACCTTTCGAATTAGTCTGAAAAATCAACCTTTTCGTCCAGATTTATTGTATAAAAAGTGAAACTTTTAGATACAATAAACAAAAATATTATTTTATGATACAAGGACAAACAATACTGTTTTTCTTTCTCCGAGCTCGGATGGCAATCTCCGCAATCGCCCTAAGAACAGTTTTTGTCCGTGTATCATACAATATTTTATATTAGATTGTAATATACAGAGCGGTCCAAAAGTCACCCCCCCCCCTGTTAACTTTTGGACCAGTTGAGATATCGACTTCAAATTTGGAACTTTTAAATAAGACAACTTAAACTATCTTTTAGCATATATTTAATACTTTCAGCTCTTAAAATGTGGACAGGGGGGCATGGGGGCACATTTTTTTAAATGGAAAGGGGGGTCGTGTAATACATCATTTTAAAGCTTATAAAATTCTCCATTTAACTCCATATTTTTAAATTAAAAAAAAAATGGGTTTAAAATGGGGTTGAAATTGAGTATTAATGTCAAAATTTCTCTAAAAAAAACAAATCATTTTTTTTTAAATTTCCTAATTTCATCATAAAAAATGTTAATTATACTTTTAAACTAATTTTAGTTAACATAAATAAAAATTTATAAAAAAAAAAACTTAAAAAATCGAATGTTTTAGCACAACAAATTAAAAAATCAAAACCTTAAAAAACATTTTTAAAAAATTTAAAAATGTTAGTTTAAATAGAGAATTTTATAAGCTTTAAAATGATGTATGACACCGCCCTCCTTTCCATTTAAAAAAATGTCCCCCCATGCCCCCCTGCCCACATTTTAGGAGCTGAAAATTTCAAATATATGCTAAAAGATAGTTTAAGTTGTCTTATTCTAAATTTGAAGTCGATATCTCAACTCGTTTAAAAGTTAAAAGGGGGGGTGACTTTTGGACCGCACTGTATTAATAGATACATTTGCATTTTTAACGACTTTAAAGTTAAAATTCAAATTTCAACAATTTTAATATCAATCAACCAATCTGTGTCTACTATTTTACTTTTGCGACCTAGGCCGAAAAATTAAACTTTTCGTACAGGATTATTATATAAAAAGTGGTGCTTTTAGATACAATCGAATAAAAACCTTTTTTTTATTCGATTGATTCACTTTTTGTTCATGTTTTGCGGGTGAAATGTTGGACTTTGTGGCCCTAATATACCCATTTTTTTTTTGTTTTTGACCCGCTAACTAAAACTTTTTATTTTTAAGGCTTTTCTTTTTAATAAGATACTTTACCTTTACTGTAATATTTATCAAGAAATACGACCTTTTGGTTAATTTTAGTCTTGAACTATATGTTCTTTCCCTGATAGCACAAAAACCTTCTAAGAAGATTCTTAAAATAAATAGCCAAAGCATGCTTCTTAGAACCATATCTATTTTGCTCAGGTTATTCTAAGAACGATTAAAGAAATGCAAAGGATACCGTTTTAATCGTGCTGGGAGTTCCTAAAAAGCTTCTTATAAGCCTCTGCATCAAATAAGAATGTTTTAAGAAGCATGTTAAGAATGTTCTTAAAAGTAGGTGCATGTACTTTTAAGAATATTCTTAGCATGTTTCTTAAAATATTCTTATTTGATGCATTTAAGTAATAATATTGGATATTGCGCAAGCGCAAACAAAGTAGGTTGGCGTTTCAGAATTCTACATTAATGTAGGGTGTCTCTTTCTTTCAAATATATTTTATAATGCTCGATCCTTTTTATGGAGTGATACCATAAATTTGGACATGGCGAAAATTTTTACGTCTTTTAATAAACCTAATAATTAAAGTATATAAAAATCTTTAGATATAGCATCCATTAGGTAAGATTCATATGCGATATGCAGTTTTACTGTGAAAGCAAACTTTCTACCGGACATAAAAATCATGCGCCACACAAAAATCCAATGTTTAGAGAAAAAAAATAGCAAATAATTATCATTTCAAAAAATATTATTTTTATTTTTTTGTCTCAAACTATATAAAATCACTTTATGTCTAAAAATACATCTATTTCTACTACTGAAGGGTAAAACTTATGTTATTAAAAACAATTTTAAGAATATTTGTAATTCTAACCTAATAAAATTAATATAATATAGACGCCATACTACTATTATAAAAAAATTCCCATTAGAATATTTTAAGAATATGTATTTGGGAATATTCTTAGCAAAATACTCTAATCATGCTTAGCATGTGCACTATAGCATTATTCTAAAAATATTCCCTTTAGCATATTTTAAGAATATGTATTGGGAATATTCTTAGCAAAATACTCTAATCATGCTAAGAATGTTTAGAGTAGAAGCACTTATGCTACTACAGCAGTGCACCTTTTAAGAACATGCTTAGCATGTTTACAGCATTATGCTAAGAACCTTTTCATGGGAACGATTAAAAAACCTTCTTAGGATGAAGTGTGTTATCAGGGTTTTGATCAGATACAAGTATTATAATCATTTGATATAAATAAAAATTTCTTCTATAATTAATAACTGAAAATGAAACCGCACTCAAAAGAAACGATTCAATTGTTTTTTTTTTAGCAATTTGATTGAATAGCCATTTGTCATTGATAACTAAAGTTTATTTTTTTTAAGGTATATTTATTTTAAATATGCCGCTAAATACTCCACAAAGTCCGAATTACACTGGCTTGTTTTGAATGTCAACATAACCAAAATTTATAATTTTTGTTTACCTACTTTGTTTTTATGATGTTTTGATGTAAAAAAAAGAATTGATAAAGCTGTTGCTAAAAACACTTTTGTATTCCTGTAGAAACAAAATTTGCTTATAAAATCGCTTTTATTCCAATAATTTAGAGGAGTAAACCATTGTTTTGTTCTAGTTAATGGCACGTCAACGTTTTAGAATTGTGTAAATTGGGCCTAGTCATTTACGTAATTTCGAGATTGTTTACAAGCGGGAAGGTTTAAAATAACTATACCTTAAAAAAAATAAACGTAAGATAGGTCATAAGACAGTAAAAGGAAATATTTTTTGCAATTTAAAATTAAATAAATTTTAACAATTTATTATAATTGGTAACAGTCGAATAATAAATTATGTGTATTGTGTATTAAAAAGTTAAGTTTTGATTCCGTATTATTTCCCTCGGACCGAAGGCCCTCGGCTTCTAAAAACCTTCTAAAAATTTAACATTTTGCCCTTGTATTACACATATTTAGCTATTAAGGTTTCAAATATTACAACAGATAAGGGCACATTCAGAGGCTCGTATAACAACATAATACATAGCAATGCGATGCCGTGATAGGCTTGATGTGCCGCCAATCTTGGAAGCCAATCAAAGCATCACATTCTTATGTTTTATGTTCTTATGCAAGCTTCTGGATAGGCCTTAAGACTGAATAGTTGGTATGAGTTGCATGTAGGTATTTATAGGTATATTTTATAAATTTATAATTGAACACAATACGTTTTGTTGTGAAATATTGATGCACAAATAAATATTATGTGGGCAAAGGACTTAATGAATCATTTGACTTGTATAGAAAAGCCTTGCGAAATTTATTGTTTAATAAAAATCTTTGAAATTAAATTAACTTAGAAAACACACACTGTTATGAGAACATGAATTTTTAATTTTAATCAAAATATTAAATAAACCATAGAAAAAATGTTATCTCTCCAAAATATAAATTTATTGTCTATTAAACAAACATTACAGCGACAATTGTTTCGACTTTTTTAACATAAAGTCATTTTCAAGCTAAAAATAATGAAAAATTAGGTTGAAAATGGTACAATTCCTTTTAGAAAAACTTACTTTTTAAATTTATAAACAAGTTAACTTGAGTATAAATTTAAAAAGTAAGTTTTTCTAAAAGGAATTGTACCATTTTCAACCTAATTTTTCATTATTTGTAGCTTGAAAATGACCTTATGTTAAAAAAGTCGAAACAATTGTCGCTGTAATGTTTGTTTAATTAGACAATAAATTTATATTTTGGAGAGATAACATTTTTTCTATGGTTTATTTAAACAACTCCAATATGAGTAAGGATCAAGAATTTCTTAAAATATTAATTAATAATATTATTCATATTAACTGCGCAGTCTAACAATATCACTTTGTAGGATGATTGGAAATATAGATTAGTGATATTTAACTAACACTGTTAAAACTTACATTTTAAAGGTGATTTTTGAACTTTTCTGTAAGATTTTTGAGATATCTACCTGAAAATTCTTCGAAAATTACCGAGATTTTTGTCTGGCTTTTGATTTTTGCAAATAAAAGCAGGGTATCGTTTTAAATAGAAGTTTTGGGCTAAATAAGAAAAATTCGTTTTTGTTTAAAAAAGTGCAAAATGATGAAAAGAAATGATAAAAAACTTGTTATTTGTTAATAAAGAAAAATATGAAAAAAAATTAATAACTCAGGAATTATTTGTTATCGTAAACCTGACAACATCGCATTATTCTTGCGATAAATGTGACTATCATATTGAAAAAAAGCAATATTTTTTGTTTATTGGTTTTTAAAACCAACATAAATACATTTAGGTAGAATGTATAATAAAAACACTGTACAATATTCATTAAATATATTTATTTTTAAATTCATACTTTTATTTAATATAAAATAATATTAAAAGTTAAAAGTCTATGTAAAACTTTTTCATAATCTAGTTTTAAATCATATCATGGAAATAAACTAATTTAACATGTTGATAGCCACATTAAATTACTTTTCTTGGGTAAAACTGTCATGGAACTAATGCTTTGGGTTATCGACGATAATTTATCGTTAAAGCTTCTGGTTTGCTTACATTGTTATTATAGTATAAATACCTCAAAAATAACTCCATAATCGTACTGAAACTTGAGAAACTAGTCACAAAAGTCCAGCCTAATTACACATTGAATTACAGCATATTAAATCCGTAAAAACTAATAAAACACAACAAAATATTTTAATTTTATAGTCAAGAGAACACAACACAGACCCTTTCCTTTGGCCCCACTGTAGTAGTTAATGTGCAAAGTTATTTTTATTTTGACGAGATGACATTTGACACATGAAGTTTCGTGCAATGTTGCTAAATCGTACATTGAGATATGCCAAAATTCGTAATTAAAATAATTAGTTAAAGTATGTTCCGGGATGTAAAAAGGGCTGTATTTATTTTTTATGTATCTATAACCATGTAAAATCTTATCGTTGCAGGCGATTTAGACCAAAATGCGATACCCCTTCTTTGTAAAGGGTTTTTCTCGAATAAGAAAACAAAAATAAAATATTTTTTTTAAGTTTTTCAAAAAAAAATATTTTCTTTATCTTAAACGTTTTTAATCCTTGCATGATTTTGTAATTTTCTAAACTAGTTATTAATTTTAAAACGGAAATAAAAATATATAATCGTTTAATATTTTTTTTGCAACATCCTTTATGCAATCAATTTTTATTACATATTGACAGCACATTCATGCATTTTTTAGCATACAATTTTATTCATTTGTATTTTGTACGAACGCACCATACGCGTTATGGAATATTAATTTAAAATAAATTCATAGGCATATTTATTACAAAAATCGAATATTTTATTTGCAATAAGTGATACAAAACATATAGTCCAGGGATGTGAGCAAAAAAAATATCCTGTTGCGGACTGTGGCTCAACCAGAGGTCTGTTAATATTTTCAAGTAATACCTACAGGTGTATACTATACACAGTATAGTCTATACAGTATAGAAGCAAAAGTTCAAGACCAAAAATTACCAAAAGGTGATAATTAATGAAGAGAAGAAGAAGTAAACAGTTAAGAAGTCTTAGAAAAGACCAGGCCAAAAGAAAGCGATGTATATGTGATGTAATTTAGTGGTTGAATCTGGATTAGGGTTATCCACATGTTTTTGAGGTTATGATAGAAGAAATTTATTTATTCCTACTCACATTTAAACAGAATTGGGAGGTCCCATAAGAAGTCTTACAGAAGACCAGGCCGAAAGAAAGCGATGGTATGGTAGCAACCAGACAAACCATCTGCAGAATTAACAAGAGAGTAGCGACTCGCTAGTAGCGCCGCTACTAGCGAGCTGGCTAATTGATATAAAGCAAAGGCCAATAATAAAGAGAAGAAGAAGAAAAACAATTAAAGGTCAGAAAATGTCTATTTTTGCACATTTTTTCATACCAGTAAAAGAGTTAAGTTTTTTGTCAACAATCAAGTAACCATCTTGTAGGAAATTAAAAAACCTTCAAAATGGCGTTTTAAATGTCGATAGGATGATTTATTGCTTAGAAAACTACAAAAAACGATCAAAATTTACATATTCAATAAACAATAAATTTTACAAAAATCAACCTACGACTTTGTTGGTATGTCTAAAGTTGCGTCTTGTAGTACTCAATATGTGGTTAAAATTTCAGAACGATTCATTCAATAGTTTTTGCAAAATTTCAATTGTTTATCCCCAAGATGTTTTTTTTTGCAAAAATATTATGCGTACAATAATGAATATATAATTATTCTACGGGTATCTTATGAAAGGAGAAGAGTTGTTTTATCAAAAGAAATTATTAATTTAAAAAAGATCTATTTTTAGCATTGCAAAATCTCGTTACAAAAACATATTAATAATTAATATTTAATATTGATATTTTGCAAAAAAATGTAATTTGTTTAAACATCTAAAACAATCTTTTTTTTCTAAATTCATGTAAAAATGCCAGCTTTTCGAATATGAAAAAATCATTGTCCTAAACGTAATTGCAACAAAGTTATTCAAATTATTTATAAGGTAAAAATGACAGTGTTTTTGTAACGAGATTTTGCAAATCATATACAAAAATCATAAAGCCAAAAACTAAGATTTTGGTAATGGGTGGTTATTTAACCGAGAAAAAAAAAATTATATGCACCTTGGTCAAAAAATCATTCCTAAGTAAGTTATGTTCTTTTAAATAAGCACTATTTTTAAAGACGTGTTGAATTTTAAAAATGGCGTAGCTCCCTTAGGAATGATTTTTTGACCCAGATGCGTTAATGCTTGCGTATATACTACTAATACTAATATATAAGTTTGCAGGTTTTTTTTTTAATCTATTTTCTATGCACTTGCAAAAATGAAATTTACGCGAAATCTTCAAATAATTATTAAAGATCCATAAGATAATTGGCGTTTTTTTTATGTTTTAACTTGAGGGAAGGGGCAATATAACTTTTTAAGTTTCTCCCAACTAGTATTGTTTCTAAATATTACCAAAGAACCCCCCCACAACTAGCATGGCCTTACGCTAGTCCTGAACCACTTTTATGAGGTCCTTCACCAAAATCAACAGTGGATCCTAGTAGAGGAGGGTCTAAACAATATAACAAACTAAAAATTACTCAAAATAACAATAAAAATTCTTAAACATCTCTGAAAGAATTCGTAATTTATGTTTGGTTCACATATGAATCAATTTATAGAGACGTTAATTTATTTACAAGGAATTTCCTTGAAGAGAATATTGTGTTAACTTATTCCAAATGCACTAATTAAATTAGCACTTTATTTTTTCTTCTAAGAAAATAATTAAAATATTATTTAGTTATTTATGTTAATTGTTTTACCTTAATACATTCTAAACATTTAAATGAATTATAATTATTTAACAACGGGTGCAGTAATCTATTTATTTTAGTCCTAATAACATGCTTTCGTAATAGTTATTTTCGTACGACCTAGTGTACACGAAATAAAAAAAACGCATGTTCACTATATATTCTCGTTACGATATTTTTCTATCGCACGAGTACATAGTGCACATTTGAATGAAATGACAACTATGCACACTCATTTATCCAAACGATTACACATAGCTTTCATTTTGACAAAAGTCATTTGACGTTTATATAATTTTGAAATGTCAAAATTAAACACTGGTAATTCTTTAAAATGTACATTTTTAAAGAGTCTAGACTGTAGATCGAACGAAAAATTTTGTTCGCAACTCGTTTGCGACAAGTCCTTAGTGCACTCGAATGATTTTTTCATTCTCATGCACTAAGTACTAAAGTCGCTTACTAGTTCTAACTAGTCCAAACGAAAACTACTATTATAATACAAGGGCGAAAAATTTTTCGATTGAGTACGTTTTTAGAAGCCGAGGGCCGGCCGATGGGGCCGAAATCGAAATTTAACTTTTTGCCCGTGTATTATACAATATTTTTTATTCGATTGTCACTAATTATAATAAATTATTAAAATATACTTAATTTTTATTATTTATAAAATAATAAAAATAATTGGAGCCTAATTATTTTTTTACTACAACTATAGTTAAACATACTGTGCGCTATATCTCAAAAAAAAAAAACGAGCTGATCATGAAAAACAGAAAAAGGTTCCGAAATCAGCGCATTACATATAGGCCGAATCAACTAAAAAGTCCCCGGCAGATAAAAAAAGTTTTTTTTTTTGTAGAGTAGTGTAATCGATCGATATTAATCGTCCAAACCGAAAGTATTTGTATTATACATCTTTTTCTGGTTGAGGAAACTTCATTCTTTTTCCCGTGTATATTTTTCACAAATAAAATAGTTAAATCTGCAAATTGTAAAATAAATATAATGCACAAACGCAACATATTGTTTCTACGATATTTCTCACTTTATTCTCACTACTTTCTAGTTTTATGTAAAAATTGAAATTAGAATAATTCAAAATTACGAGATAAGATTCTCTTACCATCATGTAATTAAAAAAACGTTATGCAACATCTTAAGAAAAGTATGTTTTAAGTAGATCTGTGGCTAGATTACCGTAAAATTTGAAATACCACATAATAAAGTAATTGTAACAATTAGAAAACGTTTTTTTTTTCTTTAATTTTATATTTTATTAATTAATTTATCACTCATTGCGCTTTATTAAGGTATTACAAATTATTAATAATATTTATTACTAAAAGTGTAACTACACAATCAGGTCTATTCACATGCGTAAACAATATTGATATTTTGCCAATATTGGCAAAAATCGCACGCGATTTTAGCCATATTGCCAAAGGTAATATGAGTCAAAATCGCATGCAATTTTTGCCAATATTGCCAAAATAGCAATATTGTTTACGCACGTGAATAGACCTGAATGTTCGAGTCTTAAGACCCCGGAACAAAATCAGTTTCGTTATGATAGGTAACTTTCTTTTCAGGTCCAAGTCCAAATGGGAAATTTTTTCAAAGGTTTTATAAAGAAACTTGGCTTTATTTTATATCAAGCACTACAAGGCTAGCCTTAATAATCTAATAATTATTAATAATAAGGAAATATGTCTAAAAGACATCTAAGATTTTTGGTAACTTATCAGGGGTAATATCATAAGTGATACTGGGTTAGGTATCGGTGGTTTTTTACATAAATATTACGAATATTGATCCGAATGACGAAAATTCAACGACTGTTTAAAATAAGTACTTGAAGATAGCATACAAAGATGGACCTTATTAAGATTAGTTTACATTCTAAACCTCGATGCTGTACCTCAAAGCGTTCCCGAGTTATTAAATAAAAAAGGAATTTTTTAGCCAATTTAAAAGGGGCTTAGCTCCCTTACGACGCATTTTTAGACATATGTTTATGGGAACTTTTTTTCAGATTTGCCTATGTAGAACCCCTTAAAATTAATGACATCATTTACTGGACATCCTGTATTTAATTAATATACTATCTAACAAATTAAACTAATAAAATACATTGTCTTTTAATAGACGACAATTTTTTGAGTTTCTACTTAGGACTTTTTCTACTTAGGACCTTATTCTTATGGCACTATCGTCAATTTATAGTATGGACCATTGCCACTAATTTTAAAAACAAACACTGTAACTTTAAAAACAAACGTTACTCAGACGTTAAATAAATATTAATATCCTGTATTCAGGGTCGGACTTGACTTTTGCCGCAGTTTACTGCCCCCTTCCGACTGCCATTTATTACTGATGGTTTCCTAGACCGGCCTTTACATTTCGGCGCCCTGAAGCGAGCCTTAAACTTGGCGCACCTATAAATAAAAAACACCCCAAAAAAAGCTTTGTCCCTGACGGTTTCAACCAAAGAACCAAAGTTTGAAAAAATTGTCGCTCAAAAAATTATCCTCAAGAATAAAAAGCTTTGTCCCTGTGTCCCTGACGCGTCGATGGTCTCTAACAAACTTGACGCCCCTAAAAGAAAAAAGAATACTCTGTGGCGCCCCGAAAAAACGAAACGCCCTCAACAAAAAAAGGTGCCCACGTTAATTTTAAAAAATTGAATATAAAATAAAAACTGCAAAAAAACAAAAAAATACCCTTAAGAAAAAAAGCTTTGTCCTGACGGTTTCTACCAAAACTTGGCGCCGCTACCAAAAAAACAAAAAACACCCTCAAAAAAAAGCTTTGTTCCTGGCAGTTTCTACCAAAGCTTGGCGCCCCTGCCGCAAAAACGAATACGTCCTCAACAAAAAAAGGCGCCCATGTTAATTTAAAAAAATTAAATATAAAATAAAAATGTTCGCCGCCTTAAAAATTTGCCGCCTCCTTAAATTTGCCGCTCTAGGCTATACAAGCCAAGTCCGCCCCTGCCTGTATTTTATTACACTCCTCGCACCTTCACATCAGAGTAGTATTATAGTATTGTTTACTTCGGACCAAAAAAAAAAATAACAGGGCCGTGAAGATAGTATATTGCATACATTTTCCCATATAACTTGAAAAAAATAATAGAACATTTTTTAACAAATTTTTTTTGCAAAAAAAAATATTGATTTTTTTTTTATTTTAATGATAGTTTTTTTATGTTTTAAAAAAGTTTAATCCCCCATAACTTTTTTGTTTTTGGGCGATTACTTTCAAAATTAGTAGAATTGATGTTATTATTATTACGTTAATCGGAATTTTCTTTCATTTTTTCGATTTTTTTAAAAGTTTAACCCCCCATAACTTTTTTGTTTTTGGGAGGATTACTTACAAAAATATTAATAGGGTTCGTTCTTGAGTTATCGTGTTTACAAAAATCGTGACATCGGACGGACGGACATGTTCGGACAGTCGGTCTTTTTAAAACGTCCGTCTGTCTGTCCGAACGATAGCTCAAAAAAGAATAATGTGATCGACCTTTTTAGAAAAAATTAATCTTGTTAAGGACACAAAGCATTTAAAATTGAAAAAACGGCCCCCAAAAATGGGAAGGTTATGGGAGTCTAAGCATTTAAAAAATGAAAATAGTGGAAGAAAATCTTAAAAACAAAACACTAGGCTAAACTTTTACCGAAATAAAAAAAATTAAGAAAAAGTGTGATTAACGACATTTTTTTCAGGACAAAATAATTTTATTAATAGGTTCCATTAAATTTAACTAGAAAAAATCTCCCTAATAATAAAGGACTAAACTTTTTTAAAAATCGGTAAAATAGAAGGAAATGTGCTATCAACATAATTTTTTTAGCAAAAATGCCCTTATTATTGCACCAAATTTGAAAAAAAAAAGAAGAAAAACAAAAGAGTATACCATTTAAAAACTAATAATATCCCAACATAAATTAATGAAGTTTAACTTAAAACTTGCAAACAGAAATAAAATACTTGCTGCGAATGGTATACATAGAATGAGAATGTTCGAAATTTATTTAATTTTCCAATAAAATTGTTATAATAAATAATATTTAAGCTTTCTAAACCTAACTTGACATAAATGATATAATTAAATTCCCATTTTTTAAATAAACGCAATATATTATTTTCTTTACAATAATAGTATATTAAAGTACTAGTTTCATAACATACGTTTTTAGCGCACGAGTACGAGTTTAGAAAACGATCCGCTTGCGGCGAGTTTTCTAAAGTACTAGTGCGCTAAAAACGTCTTATAAAACAAGTGCTTTATACAATTTTTTCTATTTTGCTCTAAAATTAAAAAAAAAACTTACACATAAATTGAAGACTGATTTAGGGATTTTTGTTTTGAATTGGCATTACAGTTTACACCATGTTTAAAATTCCAAGAACAAATGATATTTTGATAGAAAAAAAAATTTTGTAGAAAATTTAACTTTAAAGCGAAATTGACATTTGCACGGAAAACGTCAAGCGATAGGCCAGGTCTGCTGCCAACCCAAAAGAACAAAAAGTACAGACCTCTTATGGGCCTATAAGAACATGCAAAATGCGTGTGATTATGAGCTTATAAGAGTCGCAAAATAGAAAAAATAATATAAATGCATAGAAATAGGTAAAAGTTCCTATGTCATTATTTATTTTATACCTAACCCTCTATGGAGGGTTAGGTATAATACAAATACAATAATTTAATAATGTTTAATAATTCGGTTAAATATCATTAGGTAAACCACAATTTAAAAAATCAAAGAGAAATAGATTTTTTTAGGGGTGCTTCAATTTGCTAATTTTTCGCTAAAAACTTGAATAACTCAAAAACTACCGCAGATAGACATAGTGTTAATATCAAAATAAAGCAAATTTAATGCAGATTTTAAAAATTAAAAATAATATGAGGTGTTCCATTTAAAAAATCATAGTTGAGTGCCAGTTTCGGTACAACCGGAAGTGACTCAAGCATGAAAATATTTTTAATCGATTGTTCATATTCAAAAAACTCAAAATGCAAAATATCATATTTTTAAAATTATTGGTTCTCCATAAACTTTTAAAAGACCGCTTCCGTGAATAACCCTGTATTTAAGTCATGGTGATCTGGATTTTTTGCTTAGCCACTTACGCTTTTTTTTTTAAATACGGCTTTACATTCGTGATCATACCATAAAACCCATATTTATATAGCTTAAGGCATATCCAGAAGCTTGCATAAGAACATAAAACATAAGAATGCTTTGCCGTGATTGGCTTACAAGATACATGGTGGCCCATCAAGCCAATCACGGCATCGCATTGTTTTGTTTAATGGTCTTATGCGAGCTTGTGAATAGGGATTAGTAGGAATGTATAATTATAATATATTGTAATATCATAAAGGTAATATTATCATATGCAAGTACCTAAGCGTATTTCCTGTTGAGGGCAGTACTGGTACTACTAATATTATGAAAATTTTCTATATTTTCTTTTAAACTTACTATTCGTGATATGGGATTGTTCTTAGTAAATTGCAAAATACTAATAATATATTAGAAATGTAGGTTTACATGTATGAATTTCACTTTCGGCTTTTTTGTTTCAGCTTCAGTAAATTCATATTACATAAATTATGTCATAAGCAATGATCGATTTGGAATCCACTATCCTCACTTCTATATACTTAATATTTTTAAGTTAACCAAATAGATTTAAAAGATATTCTAGATGGACTCCTTTCGTATACGACAGACTGGCAGCTGATAGCTTAATTAAAAATTTTGCGGACAATAATTATTATAGCGCCTGCGCTAGAATAGTATTATACGGTACTTTCAAATTTTTAATGAAACCCCCCCCCAAATCAAACCTTAAAGGTAAAATTACGCATAGATACACTGCCGCACATTAAATACCGGACACCTAAAAAATTGACATTTTTTAAATTCAAATATTTCGATAACTAATTAATGGATTTGACCGATTCTTTTTTTGTTTTAAAGCTTAAACATTCTCTACTTTTGTTTGTTTTAAGAATGATTAATTTTTTTTTTCGTGTTAACAGCAACAAATAATTTACAACTATGTTTTTTACCTCATCTTCTAGGACTTGCATGGCACTCCACTGCAACTGTTTATCAAATTATTAAAGTCTTTCCTCGAGTCTTTCTTATTTCCGCAGTTTTAATGAATATTTTCTTTTTTATTTTTTTACATTTTTACTTCTGATTTAGGAGATTGATTGATGCTGTGCTTTAAAATTGAAGCTTAACCGAGTTATTTTTGTTCTAATCAAGTTTATCAAAAACACAAATTGGGTTTGAAAAACTTGAGCAGAAGAAAAAATATTGTCACTCCGTCCGGCGGCAGTTCTTTCTTGAGTGGCATTGTAAGAAGAATGGGCACAAATATCCCAACAGAATATTGTCACCCTCATTCCAAGCATGCCACGTCGTTTGAGGGAGGCTATTAGAGCTCGTAGTGGTAATACTAATTATTAAGTTTGTTATTGTGTTATTTTATTGTTTTAAGTTTTCATAAAAACGATGATTTCAATTTTTTGGGGTTTTTATTTTTTTCTGTTAAGGGATATTTTTGTTCCATTTTTTAAGTGTCAACATAAAATTTTACTTAGTTAAGTACAACTTAAAACATTCCATTATTTCTCAGTAATTAAAACAACGATTTTCAAGGTGTCCGTTTTTTTTTCTGGTTTAAGAGATATCAGCATTTTCCTGGAAGTTGTCATTTTTTCAGTAAACTCAAAAAGTACTAAATCAGCAGAGTTTTTTATTTGAAGCTCACATCTTTTAATTCTTCTTATACAGTTTCTTCATCCCGTGGCAACTTTCTATTGCCGTCTGAGTTACCCTATTTTTTCTTTTACTCAAGTTTTTCAAATACAATTTATGTTTTGATAAACTTGATTAGAAGAAAAACATAACTGGGTTAAGCTTCAAATTTAAAGCTCAGCATCAATCAAATTCATGTAGTACTTTTTAAGTTAACTGAAAAAATAAGACCGTTCAGGAAAATCCTGATATCTTCTAAACCAGAAGTAAAAATGTAAAAAAATAAAAAAGAAAATATTTATTAAAACTGCGGTAAAAAGAAAGACTTTAATAATTTGATAAACAGTTGCAGTGGCGTACCATGCAAGTCCTAGAAGATGGGGTAAAAAACATAGTTGTACATTATTTGTTGCTGTTTATACGAAAAAAAAAATATTAATAATTCTTAAAACAAACAAAAGTAGAGAATGTGTAAGTTTTAAAACAACAAAAGAATCAGTCAAATCCATTAATTAGTTTGCAACTCTAATCTGATGATATATTAACGTCTCCAAATTGGTACTTAGCTGTAAAAAAATGCAGGATAATATAAGTATACATGTATTTAAATTTTTATCCAATACATACAGATAATAAGACAATTACCAGTTTTATTTTAAATAGATAAACTCAATAATAACCCCCGCGTGGCTTTTACTTTATTGAGTGGATAAATATTTATTTTACCCACTCAACTGTCACTTGTCAAATTATTTTCTTTTAAACGTCATTAAAATTTTTAATAAAAATATGAATTCCTAAGCTATTTATTGGATAAAACCTTGTATGGCACTCATGGGTAAACCGATATTGCCCACTAGTACCATAAATAATTAAATTCTGCCGCAGAATTTCTGCGGTAGGTATATTGTTTGGAAGGTCATAATTCTCCTATTTGAATAGTTTATAAATAGTTGTTTGATAAAGAATGACTAATGGCGGATTGTAATATCAAATATAAATTAATGATTCTGAAAAAAAAATCTAATTTATTGATAGTTACATGTTTATATATGGAAAACAATATAACAATTACAATTAATCAAGTTTTTATAAATTCGTTAATGAAAATTATTTAAATAGGCACACATTTAATTAATATACAATATTGGCTAAGCGTAAAATACCACATCATCATCGTTTTATCTTTGTTTTCTAAGTATGTTCAAATGTTATGGCCAAAAGAATTATCTACTGGAAAAGCCTAAAAATCGAAAAATATTATTTTAAATATTTATTTAAAAAAAAAAAATAATAAAATAACATTTAAAAAAAAGTTTTGTTTATATACAGCTAGATAACATAACATAACATAACACGGTACTCTTGAATGATCAATAGGTTGAACTAACGTGGCAAAAAAATCTGACCATGGAACATGGTAGTAGAAGGATAACTTGTTATAGAATCACCCACAGCCAAATCCCAAAAAATTGTTTTTGGAAAATAATGTTAAATAACCATCTGCAGAGTTCATGGTCAATACAAACTTAAAGTGTACATTATGTTGCATGATTTTGGTAGTAATTCTCGTGCTGATTCCGAATATGTTTTAAGTTACTCTCTATCTTTTTCGGTTTTTGAGAGAAAAGCGTATAAAAATCACAAAAATTATTTTTTCGCATGTTTTAATGTAGCCTAGACATTTTGCTATAAGACAATAAAATAACTTTCTTAGCCTAAATTATTGTCCGATTCTCGTTCTGTATTATTATAAAGGAACATCTCGTCTAACATTTTTGTGAAAATTTTTAAAATTTTATTATAAACGTTTTAAATTAAAAAATTAATTATTTTGTTACATAGTGTTCATAATATATCTTTCACTTTGAAAAGTAATTGTCAGATGTGTACATAGACGTTCCTAAAGTTATTTTCTATATTTTGCCCAGACAAAAACATTTATTATTATAGACTTCACAGTGTGAAGTATTGAACGATGGTTTTTAAATTAAATTAAAAACTCATCAACAATTTACCTCAGATCAAAAGTTTTTTACAATATACACGTTTTTTTTATCAAATTCTGAACTACCTTCTTTCATTTTCTGTATAAAAAATAAGTAAAAATTAAAGGAATTAGATTTATATGCTTATGAATTTATAAACAAAATAAAATAAATAAATAAATGAATTTTTTAGTTATCCTAAAATGGACTTCTTTACATTTTTTAAATGAAATTTTCACTCCGCGGGCAGCACAAACTTTTTTTCTATTATTTTCGTGGTCGCTCATTATCTAAGATAAATTTAAAAGTTATCAGTATAGAAGCAATTTTTTATTTTATATAACCGTAATATAAATTCTTTTTGTCAAAATATAACTCTTAAATCAAATATATAATTATTAAGTTCAAAATACTTACATATATGTAAATAATACTGAAGGTAAAAAATAAAAGCCTTCATCAAAATTCAACATTTATTGTTATAACATTATTTCTGACAAATAAGTCAATTTATAACAAACTAGTAATAGGTAGGTTAATAGTATTATTAACATTCTCAAGTATTCGGTAAAAATTATTAACGCGCCTCTGTGTTGGACAAATCCATCAAATCTGAAACATCTGTAATGACACTGATTAACAAAAAAAAGTATTTTAATAAAAACGCGATTTCAAGGGTGTTTAAATATGTATTTAGATTTACCAAAAGAAAAAAAAGTCCAAGATATTCCTTTGGAACTATACAGAACAAGAATCGGACTACAATTTAAGCCAAGAAAGTTATTTTATCGTCTTATAACAAAATGTCTAGGCTACATTAAAACATGCGAAAAAATATTTTTTGTGATTTTTATAAGCTTTTTTCTCAAAAATGGAAAAAGATAGAGAGTAACTTAAAACATATTCGGAATCAGCACGAGAAATACTACCAAAATCAAGCAATATAATGTACACTTTAAGTTTGTATTGACCATGAACTCTGCAGACGGTTATTTAACATTATTTTCCAAAAACAAGTTTTTGGGATTTGGCTGTCGATGGTTCTATAACAAGTGAACTTTCTACTACCATGTTCCATGGTCAGATTTTTTTGCCACGTTAGTTTAACCTATTGATCATTCAAGAGTACCGTGATAACATGTTGACTGTCGCAGTCGGACTGCATAACAATTTTATTGGACTGAAGTCTGGAAAATTTTTACACATTAATTCATACAACATGCTAAACTTTTTTAAAAATCAACCAATCTTGACCAAAATTTGGTTGTTATTATATTATTCACAGCGCCTGCGCTAGAATAATATTATACGCTAGTTTCGAATTTCCCAAAATCGTCAAAAAATGACCTAGACAAAAAATTCTTGGATACAAATGTGTTTAATGACAAAATAAGAAACTTTAAGAATGTCCGTCCGTCCATCCGATGTCAAGATTTTTGTAGACATATAACTGCAGAACGAATTATCCGATCGACTCGAAATTTTCAGGAAAAAACAAGTTCTATGAGGGAAATATCCCTAATGTTTCTTAAAGTAATCCCCCCAAAAACAAAAAAGTCATAGGGGGTTAAACTTTTTGAAAAAAATAAAAACATTTTTTTTTTCGTTTTTCGCAAAAAGAAAATTAAAAAAATTGAACATTTTTGAATTTTTTTAATTTTTTTTTAAGTGTTTCGTTTAAAAGAAAATCTTTTTTTTAATTTTTTTATACACGGTGTATTTGAAATAGGGTCGGAAATTTTAACAGATGATTCTACATCATAAAATATGACAAAAAGTTCCTATAAACATATGTCTAAAAATGCGTCATAAGGGAGCTACGCCCCTTTGAAAGTGGCTAAAAATATCGGTTTTTATTTAATAACTCAGGAACCCTTTAAGATATATCAACGAGGTTTTGCACGTCAACTAATCCTACTAAGGCCCGTTTTTATGTGTTATTTTCATGTACTTATTTCAACCAGGGGTGTGCGAAACGGGGGGGGGGCTTATCAGTTTTTTGTCCCAAACTTTTTTCTGTGTAACTTTTTTGCAATTTTATTTTTGAAATATGATTCCCCAGGTCAAAATACATAAAAAAGGTACTCTTGTTGTAATACTGTAGGATTAACCGTTTTCGAGAAAAATTCATTTCAAGGTGAAATTCCAGGGTTCGAGGACGAAAAATTAAATACTAAAATGTTGAAAACCAAAATTTTAATGATGCAGGGCAAATATACATTGAAAACTAAGAAAAAAACCTCATATACAGGTACTTCCAAAAATGAATCCTAATGGAGCTATGGTCTCCTAAATATGCACCATTTTTAAAGGGCTATGGTAGCTTTAAAAGCGTTTTTTCGACCTACATGTATGGAAACTTTTTTTCTTAGTTTTTGATGTAGAATAACACTGCATCATTAAAATTTTGGTTTTCGACATTTTAGTATTTAATTTTTCGTCCTCGAACCGTGAAATTTCCCCTTCAAATGAACTTTTCTCGAAAACGGTTAATCCTACAGTATTACAACAAGAGTACCTTTTTTTATGTATTTTGACCTGAGGAATCATATTTCAAAAATAAAATTGCAAAAAAGTTACACAGAAAAAAGTTTGGGACAAAAAACTAATAAGGCCCCCCCGTTTCGCACACCCCTGGTTTAAATAAGTACGTGAAAATGACATACAAAGATGGGCCTTATTAGGATTAATTCACGTGCAAAACCTCGTTAATATATCTCAAAGGGTTCCTGAGTTATTAAATAAAAACCGATTTTTTTAGCCAATTTCAAAGGGGCGTAGCTCCCTTATGACGCATTTTTAGACATATGTTTATAGGAACTTTTTGTCATATTTTATCATGTAGAATCACTTGTTAAAATTTCCGACCCTATTTCAAATACACATATTTTTTTAATATTTGGAAAAATGCAATATACCATTTACTGTGAATAATAATGGAATGCGTAGCATTACATACAGCCTGTTCCAGAACTCGCGTACAGAAATTTGAGGGTATATTATAAACCCTCTGGAAAATATGAAAAAAATGTCAAAAAAAATCCATCTTCGTTCAATTCAAAAATAAGAACGCTTTAAGTGGACCAATACTGTTGTTGATGTTAAATTACCTTTAAAAGTTGAATTTGTAGCTATGGAAGCAAATTTAATTATTGCAGGTACATATTCTATAGGTTGACATGGTGATTAATGTGACATAAATATTTATAAATGTCAAAAAACCACCGCCGGATGGAGTGCCCTATAAAAATAGAATATTTGATAGCCTCTGTCGGTTTTGTCAAAATATAATAACCTAAAAAGATTCTAAAGTTGAAAGTCTCAAACAATGTACGCGTCAACAATTAAAATGCAACCATAGTTACTAATAAGTAGGGAAAAACTAATCTGTAGGTAATTTAACATCAGCAACAGGATTGGTCAGATTAAATAGCTTCCTTTTTAATTAGTATTGAAGATGGATTTTTTTTTGAATTTTTTTTTCATATTTTCCAGAGGGTTTTTATACCCTCAAGTTTCTGTACGCTAGTTCTGGAACAGGCTGTATCTTCACGGCTTGTTTAATAATAAAATGTTATTTATTAACAAGGTAATTTAATAAAATATATAAAAAATCTATAAAGCACAAACTTAAGATGGTAACTCATAGGAACCAAACATTTCACTTTCAATATACTTTCACCAAAAATAATTACTAATTGGACGCATCAAAAAATTTAATGGCCATCAAATACCTTATTAACAACCTGTTAAGATGTAAATCCTTATTATCTTGAGATACTATTTTATGTTACAAAGTGTCCCAAAATAATTAACTGCACTTGTTTCTCTTTTAGTTTTCTTCAATCTTTAGCCTAACAACCTATAATTAACTGGAAATTTTATCTGAATGAACTTAAGCGCTTTTTCAAGAATAAAAAGCACAGGCTTTGCCGGGCTTTGCAAGAATTAAGTGAACCCCATGCTTTTTTTTAGCTGGGTAACTTTTTACACGGAGTGTTTACGCTTTCGCCCCTTCGAGTAGCTGTGCATTATGCATCAATCTATTAGATCAGTAATAATTCACACTTTGAATGGGTATAATATTGTTTTTATTCATATTGAAACAAGCCTGGTCTACAATTGTAGACCGCGCGACTAACCACGTTACCTTTTTTATTTTTGCATTTTTTATGTTGTGTAAGTTTTTATGGTTTCTTTTTGTGAATATTGTTTTTCAAAGTTAGTTTATTAGTTTAAAGATAAATTAAAGATACAATATGTCCTTACCACCAAAAAAAATAGCGGTTTATAGGAAGACACTGGCACGAGTCTTTTTGGGCATGAAAGAGCTCATACGTAATGTTTTTGATAAATAAGGCAATTTTCTGTTCTATAAAACTAAAAATTACTTTGGACACTAAATGTGCCTAAGAGGGGAAAATAAATCGAAAAAAAAAATGTTCAAAATATCATAACTACGATTGCAAAGAGCACATGTACAAGGCGCATGAGTTACTAAAATATTGCATGATTTCGAGTCAAATTTTATAATATTTTTTTCTTTTAATTTAGGTGTTTTTTATTTTTTTATAATCATACATGTTAAAAAAAACAAATGTTTTAGTTTCAGAAAGTTTGTTAAGTTATTTTTATTTTTTTTACAAATTATCGTACAGATGTAAAATATATGTTAAAATTGTATATCATTTTTGTTTTACCCTTAACACTTACTAAAACAATAATAATTTGAAAAAAATATATAAATAACTTTTAAATACAACCAAATAAATAACATAAGATATTTGATTTTTAAAAATATAAATGTGTTTTTTTTAAGCAAAAAATTAAATGGTCTACAAGTGTAGACCACGCGACTAATCTCGTAACTAAAACAAGCGCGCCTAACGAAGGGTTAAAAACTCTTAAATGTTGGCACACTTTGTTTAAGTGTACATCAAAATAAACAATAAATTTTTTGAAAAAATGCTTTCTAATAAGAAATATATACCTACAGACTAGAAGAGTTTCACCTTGCCTTGGGCAAGGTTTCTAAAAGGTACATTTCTTCGATTTAAAAATGAAGTACATAAATATACATACAAATTTGTATGTTTAGAAAATCGTGTTTGATTTCGAACTTTATAAAAAGTGCATTCCTTTATGGGATATTGTAATGGGGATATTATGCTGTTCTAGATTTTTAATGATATATCCATTGCGACAGTTATACATTTTAATGTCTTAAAAGCCAAGAATAATAATAAAATTACTATTACCCATATGATAGCTCAGTAATAAATACCTATCAGATTTTTCTCTTAATTTACCTTCAAATTATTTCTGCTATTTAACTCTGCTAACTCAACCATAAATGACCATTTAAAATATTATTTTACAAGGCAATGAACAGCACACGATTTTGACGTATTGCTTTCCCATTTTAAAAATTTTCAAAATTTCGGAAGCGATATAAATCAATTTCAAGCAAAAAAAAATTGTCGCTTGATCGATCGGCCTGCCCGGGAAATCTTGTGGGCACGATAATTTAAAAACGCTTTAAGCTTGAAATTTGGCATGGTATGTTACCAAAAGTTCTCGCTCGGGATTGTTTTTGGTGAACATTGAGGTGCGGCAAGGGGGACAAATGGGAAAAAAAATTTAAATGAACTAAGGAAGGTTTAAGTTTATTTTGAAAGGCTTTTATTGGCCTATTTTAATAAAAACATACTTTATTACTGAATAAATTAAATTCAAAAACTAATATTTAAAAAAATATCTATAGGATGCTTAAAGAAAAAATAGTATGTAGAGGAAAAGTGCTTTATTTACTCGTATGTAGTTTTCGTGTGTAGTTTCCGGACTCCGATTCGCGTCGTCCGTAAATACAGACTAGTAAAAAAAAGCTTCACTTTTCCTTCTAGTAAAAAAACAATATACTATTTTTTTTTCAAATCTAATCTTTTGTTGTCAGCATTATTTTCTTTAACTTCCAGTAAATTTAATAATATTTTTTAATATCTATATCTAATAATTACTGATTATTGCGTGTATCCTGTATATTTTGCATGGTTGTTTAATAGTGCTTTTCAGAAAGTTTATAATAGATGGGTATCAATATATTTTTAAACTAATTATATTGAAAAAAGTATATAATGTAGCATGTGAAATTTATAAAAAACGGTATTTAATATTATTTGCATAATAGGAGAGGATGGTACAAATGGACTGCCGTCTATTTAGATTAGATAAAGAGAGAAGTTCTACAGAAAGAGATAAAAGTATAATTATTATTGTTTTAAAATAAAATTATGCATATTTTAGGTAAAAATAACATTTTAGATTATATTTTAAATTACATACGATAAGATATTTGTTTTTTTTAAGTAAAAAACTATTTTTTTTTAATTTTTACACAGCTATGTGTACAGTAGGTCTAAAGTTTCCTAGGGAACTTATGACCTACTCCTTAATTTGACAGTCGTTGATAATAAATACCCCGTTGTGTGTAAAAATTTTTTACTTGTTTTTGTGTTTAATAAGCTGTTTTATGTATTCTTTAATAATTTTGCATATAATGCACATTTTTGGTTGCACTGTGATAAAGTCCAAATATAATATTATTAGGGAATTTTCTTTTTGGGTTGGTATTGAAGACCTAAATTTATGTTGCCTAACGTATTGGACTGCTGTCCATTGACACACTTTTCTTTTGTAATTTTTTATCAAATTTGCAGACAAATGTGAATTAGATTAGGGTTGTTTAGTTTTTTTTAACCTCTTGGGGAACGTTCAAGTATTACGTAGCGCTCCTGGGGGGGTGGGGGTCATTTTGGAGTGTTACGCCCATGTTAATGGTATAGGAAAATAGCGTTACAAGTCCAAAATGATCAAAATTTGCGTTACGTAATACTTCAACGTTCCCGGTGTATCAAAGTAACAAACCCAATTAAATAAGAAAATAAAATATTTAAAAAGTTTTTCGCCATTGTATTATGTTTATAAACTAATATGTTACAGGATTTTAAGTCACAACCAACCCGATCAATTATAATTTTTATGAAACACGCGTAAACTAAGAAACACTGCGCAGTGCGCCCACTGTACAGTGTCGCACGTGCGACCGTTAAAAAAATTCTTTGTTTATTTAACGTCCCAAAATTAAAAGTCCAAAATGATTAAAATTTGCGTTACGAAATACTTGAACGTTCCCTTATTACAAATGTGATATGTGCCACTTTTTTTGTATAAAATAAAAATTTAAACAAAATTATACATTAACTTCCTATTGTTAGTTTATTTTTACGAACAAATATTTTTTCTTATTAGCATTTAATAATTCAGAACACAAGAGGTTAACTAAACAGGCCCACAAAAAAAGTCAATTAAAATTTGATAGTAAAAAAGCTCGCTGAACCCATAACTTTTTTAAAAAACTGCAAAAAGGAATACTGGACGAGCTAGCTTGAGATCTTCAAAGTTCTCTAGCACGTAAATTATTGTATTTTGGGAGTTATGACTGAAGACAATTTTGATGAGAAAGTCGAGGACTATAAATTTTCCAAAATTCAGCCAAATCGGTCCGAAATTACTTTTTTATAACACCTAAATTATTCATTTTTGGGTTTGTACTTTAACAAACTTTTGATCAAAACTATAGCATATCCGAAATTTAGCCAAATCTGACTAAAACCACTTTTAAATAAGAAAGGAACGATGTACTTTGGCGGTCAGCGAGCTTTTTCAAAATGAAATTCGTTTTCAGCGCCAAAAAGAGAAAAAAAACATACTCTGGTTAATAGTAATTTAACTTTTTTTTGTGGGCCGGTGTTATTAGTAGATATGTCAAAAAATATTATAAAATTATATTTTAAAGAAGGATATCGTTTTAAAGCCGAGTTTTGGGCTAAATAAGAACAATAGGTTTTTGTTTAAAAAACTGCAAATTAATGAAAAGAAATGATGAAAAACCGTTATTTATTTGTTAGAAAAAAAAACACTTTTTTTACTAAAAAATCGTTAACAATCGTAAACATGACAACAATGCACCAATAATCGTGATAAATTAAATGCTTTATCTATCATCCTGAAAAAAAGTCATATTTTTGTTTGTTTATGTGAACATCAACAACACTTGGAATGTACTTATAATAAAAATACTGCACAATATTAAATTAATGTAACTATTTAAAACTACAGCTTAAAAATCTCTTAAAACTCTTTCATGGAAATACAGTTATTTAACACGTTGAAAGCCACATTAAAATACTAGTCTGGGGTTAGGTTACTATATATACAATAACGTTGGATTGTATTATTAATTTAAATCACGAACGTAGAATAATATAAATAAATAATTAAATTTTTTTCTTGTTCTTTATGTATTATATATTGATTTAAATCTTGCTTTTAAGAACACAGTGAAAAAACTCAAAATTATAAAATTAACGTTTCGCCCCTTATTGTTGGGGCTTTTTCAGGGCAAATTTATTAAAAGAATATAATAATTAATATATTGTTTTAATAAATTTGCCCCGAAGAAGCCCCAACAATAACGTTGGCTTTATAATTTTGAGTTTTTTCACTGTGTTCTTAAAAGCAAGAATATAATAATAATAATATATATAATAATAATATACATAAACAAGCCGCAAAGATATGTAATGCTACGCATTCCATTATATATTATTCACAGTTAATGGTATATTTGATTTTCCCAAATAGTTAAAAAAATAACAAATATTAAAGAAAACTTTAAATTAAAAAAATAATTTTTTATATTTCCTTTTTTCAAAAAAAAAAAAAAAAATAAATAAAAAAATAAGCTCTTTTTAAAAAGCAAATAAATTAAAAAAATATTTTTTTTTTATTGTATTTTTGCAAAAAAACAAAAAAAAATTTTTTTCATTAGTTTTTTTCTGTTTTTAAAAAGTTTAAGCCACCGTAACTTTTTTGTTGTTTTAGGGGGATTACTTTCAAAATTGGTAGAATTGATCCTTATAATAAAAGTATTTTTTCCTGAAAAAGTTACGTTAATGGGAAATTTCTTTCAGCTTTTTTCGATTTTTCCTGAAAATTTCAAGTCTGTGGTAGAACGATGTATAATTTAGTCATTTAAAATCTTTTTATTTTAACTCATTTTTTTAAACTAAATCTGATTAATAAATAAGATAGATTAGCAATACATAATAATAATTATAATTATTATAATCATTAAAGTAAAACTTATCATAAACGTAATTAATAGAAAATTTATTAATGATTTCTAAATAAGCCATAGTCTAAAAAACGATTTAATTAGATATTTTACAGTTGACATAAGCAGCATAATCGCTACCAATTATAACATTTATCGCTGCATTAAGATCTTCTTTTTATTTCTAAGTAAAATCACATAATAGTTCGAGAAAAGTAGGTAGAAATTATTATAACATTTTTTTTCAACATGATGGTAAACATATAAAAAACCTATTTTAAAATTATTTAATGCCGTTTTTAAGAAAGTGCATAGTCTTACAAAAATACAATTTTTGAAACAATTATGTTTTTTTGAGTGGTCATAGCATTGAATCTGAAAAACAAATATATAAGAAGTATGATGGAAAAAGAAAAACTTTTTGATTATATATTTTTTTTAAATTTTAATATTTATTGAGAGAAGAATACTTTATAAAGTCACGGTCCAAGTCTTGACCAAAACCAAAATTTGGTATTTTCTTGACATTTTGGAGTGTTACGCCCATGTTAATGGTATAGGAAAATAGCGTTACAGGGGAGGGGTGGTGATCCAAAATGATCAAAATTTGCGTTACGTAATACTTGAACGTTCCCATAGGTTTAACGTATACAGATAGGACCTTTCAGCTTAGCAAGGCAGTACAGAGGTGATTAATACAAGGAGCCGTAAATTGATTTTTTGAGATACAAGCTTTTGAAATTTACAAGTCGAAATGTAGAACTGCAGTTGCCCTGACCAGAAAAATATCTGTGCCTTATGTATTTTACTATTTTTCTTGTAGATTGTTTTTCCGTGCAGTGAAAAAAAAAAACAAAAATAAATATTAACCAAGACTGAAAACTTGGTATTGGTTAGTTTTTTATTATTTTGAAACAAGAACCATTTATAAGACTTAAGTCGCTAATAAGAGTCCTGGCCCAAGACAAAATCTTAAACCGGGTTAGTTTCCGTCTTTTAGGGCCACTTGCACCAACGATGTTTTAACTTTAAACTTGGTTTAAATTGACAGTCAGAACACAGCATTTTTAACTTAAACTTAGTTTAGTCGAGATAATCCCAGTTTAAGAGTTGGTGCAAGTGGTCTTTAGTGTTGTAGAAATTAATTTGACTTCTCTCGAACTATACATAAAATCGCAAAGTGACCTCAAAACAACGGATAATCGTCATTCTCGGTACGTCCCAAAGTAATTAATACAACCTTCGAGATGAGTTTTTTTTAAGAATATTTATCATATTTGGCGTGTTTGTATTTTGCAATGTTTACTTGATTTAATATTTATTCTATTCGTATGCATAATCGTAGAGTAAAGAATAATAATTTATTACGTTAGATTCTCATTCATGGTTTTAATTATTTTATTTTAATAATAATTCAAAGAATATTATCCTCGATAGTATCTATTAGATACAATTAAAGAGGGGTTTTCTCAATTATCATATACTTTCATATGGTCTTTATATGGAATAAAATTTAATAATGGTATAAATTGGTTTAATAATTATAAATTAAAAAAAATATATTAAAAAAAGAAAAAATTGTCTTAGTTATTCTTCATATTGTTATAAAAGATCAAATCCAAGAGGGTTTGGACAGTTGATTAGCAACAGTTTTATTATTCTTAGAGGGACCGTCGTTATTATTTATAGGGACCGTCGTTATTTTTTTATAGGGACCGTTGTTCTTAGCAAAGGAACCAAATTTTCTTAATTTAAAAATAAGATTAATATTTTTAATATAATATTTTTTATATTACTCACTCCCCTTTTCATCAAATTGGCTTTCTCTAAGATTAATTTTAGGCATTATATTGTTTTTTTGAGTTTGGAATATATTTATTTCTTTATTCTGCAAGAGCTTTAGAAAGAACAATGTTAACAGAGTAAAAATTTGCATAATTTTTCAAATATATAAAGACGTTCCCTATGTTAGCAACAACAGTTCCTTTTCGTGGGGACCGTCGTTACAAGGGACCGTCGTTGCGTTTAGACCACAGAACACCCACCAGAAGCCCAAGCCCCATGTTAAAGTTAGGCAACACATAATACCACGAATGGTATGTGTCGCCGCCCTATGAATGATATGCGAAAACTAAACATCAGCTGGCACATAATGGCGGCTTATTCAAATTAAAAATAATATTTTTATTTTTTTTGGACCATTACTTTGATTTAGGCATTCGACAAAATTGCCGAACGCCTAAATCAATATAATGGTTGTGTGGGTAATAAAAAAAACAAGAAATTAATAAGGTATTTTTTTTTAACAAAATTGTAATATAACTATAATACAAACTCTATGTAAATACCTAAAAAAAATATATAAGTATAAAGAAAAATATTTTATCAAACAGGTGCGTAGATATGGGGGGGTTAGAGGGGGTATTTACCCCCCAAGAGTCTTTGTTATATATTTTTTTGTTATTTTAAATAAAAAATTGAAAAATTAAAATAATGGGTGTTTTTTGCTTGGGTCGCCAAATTTTGTAGAAACGCCCAGGGACAAAGCCTTTTTTTTCGGAGGTCGAGGGGTGTTGTTTTTGTTTTGGTAGGGGCGCCAACTTTTGTAGAAACGCTTTTTTTTTTTGGAGGGTGTTTTTGTTTTGTTAGGTAGGGGTAGGGGCGCTAAGGGAACGTTCAAGTATTACGTAACGCTCCTATGAGGGGTGGGGTCATTTTGAAGTGTTACGCCCATTTTAATGGTATAGGAAAATAGCGTTACGGGGGGGACCAAAATGATTAAAATTTGCGTTACGTAATACTTGCACGTTTCCAAAGGTGGGCGTCAAATTTTGTAGAAACGCTCAGGGACAAAGATTTTTTTTCGGAGAGTGCTTTTTTTGTTTTGGTAGGGGCGTCAAATTTTGTAGAAACGCTCAGGGAAAAAGCTATTTTCTGAGGGTGTTTTTTTTTGTTTTGGTAGGGGCGTCAAATTTTGAATGAAAAATTTTATTTTAGAAAGAAAAAAAAATACATTTTTAATAGCTGGGCCCCATAGGCTAGAAATCTCACTAGCCTTGGGCTTCCCAGTCCGACACTGGAGGCTGACTACCCCCCCCCCCAAGAAAAAATCCCATCTACGCGCCTATTATCAAATAGGTACTTAATAATTATAAACATAATGTTTACTCTAACATTTTTAGGGGCTATTCAAAAATTACGTCCCCACAATTTAGACAACTTTTGACCCCGTGTCAATTTGGCTTCTACCCCCCGAAAAAATATCGCTACTAATACATCAAACCCCCCCACCCCACTTTTTGTTTTGTAACTTGACCTCTGACCCCATGGTGACCTAATTGTTGAATAGCCCCTAAAGAAGTAGTTCTTAGTAGTAAAAAATATTATGAAAATAATTCAGCTGATATCCTGGGACAGGTCCGTAACTTGGCGCCCCTGTAAAACAAAATTGGCGCTCCAAAAAAATACCAGGGGATCAGCGAAAAAAAATTGTCGCCCCAAAAATTAAAAAAGCTTTGTCCCTAGCGGTTTCTGCCAAACTTGGAGCCCCTGCAAAAAAAATGCTGCCCCAAAAATTACCTTTACGAAAAAAAAGTTTACCACTGACGGTATCTACCGAACTTGGCGCCCCCTGCAAAAAAAAATGGCGCCCCAAAAATTACCTTCAAGGAAAAAGGCTTTGTCCTTGACGGTTTTTACCAAACTTGGCGCCCCTGCAAAAGAAAATTGGGGCCCCAAAAATACCAGGTGGACTCAAACCAAGGCCGGGGGGGCTGTCCTGGGATCCCATTAAGTTGAATTGTATCTTCCTTTATCCATCTTGTCTTATCTCCAACTTTTCCTAAAAAAACAAGAGGTGTTTAAATAATTGTACATGTATGACTTTGTTACTAACAAATAGTTATTATTTCAGGGTGAGAATATTTTTTTTTAAAGAAATTATGCGCATATCTAGGGGGGCTTAGCGGGGCCTAAAATAATAAAAAATACTGCTGTTGACAAAAAAAACAGGGATGATATAAGGAGGTCTGTGTGGTTAACAAAGGTCAATAGAGACCAGGTGTTGGGGGCTATGAACCCCGTACTGAATAAACAAAACTAAGAACTAAATAAAAGTGGGGCATTTTGGTATTGTATGTCAATTCTCTTATACACTTGCTAGAGGCTGGCGGGAGAAATATTTTTTATGTCAATGTTCATGTTGAAACCAAATAGGGCCTGTTTGGCATATATAGTAATGATTTTATTTAAAAATACTCGTACTAACAAAAAACAAATACTAAATTGTGACCTTCCAATAAAGAACAAATTTCATGACATAAATTAAAATTGTCAAGGGCATTCTAGTAGTAAATAATAAAACAATATTAAGCGATATTTATTAATGTATTTAAACAAATTCAGGTGTACTTACTTTTAATAGAAAAATCTATGACCCTTGTTTCTTCTAACTTTTTGGTCTTATCAGCTATCAATCCAATCAAACATTCGTTTATTCATTCCATAGTACTGTAATTAGTTAAACATAATTGTTATTTTGCTTTATATTTATAATTATTGCTAGCTTTTTTATTTTACTTACTTTTATTCACATGTTAAAGAATAGGCGCCAAAAGCAACAGTATTTATAGGTTATGTCAAACCACAGAAAAAACGTGACAGCAGCGCTTAAGTGCAGCTCTTTATGCCGCGTTTTGATAAACTGCGCATGCGCCGACCGTTTATCGATATATTATTAAAAAACATTTTTTTACAAAAAAAAACACCAAATAGACGCTAAAACTAACGTTAACGTAAACCAAGGTCCCCTCATTAGAAAAAAGAACACCAAAGAACAAAAAACCAAAACAAGCTCCGGCACGGAGAGCTGAAATTAGGCGCATGTCTCGTGACGGTCCAAGGTTGGCGAGTAGAAGAGGTTAGCTCAACATACGTAAACTTTATTTTTTAACAGAAAAAACATTATATTATAATAAACTACATGTTTAAAGACGATAAAAATGTAATAAATAATAACAATAAAAATAAAAACATATAAATAGTTAAATTCAACGAGGGGATTGAGGGGTGCGAGCCAACCTTGTTTTTTTATATCTCGAACGTCACGAATTAAACACCCAGCGCCATCTAAGAATGGTATGCGAAACTATTAATTCCTTGTTGCTAGGTCTGTAATACCAGATGATACCCCCTGGTTTAGACACAATTATTGGGATTTGGATCAAGGTCTTTGAGATCAGTTCCTGCAAATTTGAGGTTAGGTATTGTATATGTTATTGTACAAATCTAAAATGTTTAGTCTGAGATATAATTAAAAACAATTAAGATAATATTAGATACCGGCGTTGTTCATTAAAAAAGTACGCATTAAAATAACATTGCTTAAACTAAATTTATTAAATGCATATTTACAATTAGAAGTACTTACCGCTCTTAACACATAATGAAAATACTTGGTACTGATCTTCTACTAATAATTTTAACGTACCACGATCGCCATTCTAGCAGTGTCGGATTTTACTAATATAAGAAGCGCTCGATTTAAAATGGGAGACATAAGTTATTATTTTTTTTATTCAAACCAGTATAAGATTTTCCAATAAGTTGTATGACGTAAGTTAACACTTCTTAGATTAACTAAAAAATATTTTGCAAAGTTCAATTAAGGTAATCTACATACAAATATGGATTGTATGTCAAAAAAGGTTGCGGGGGACAAGGGACCGTTGTTACGTTTTTTAGGTTAATATATCAGATTTTTAAAACAGATAATATTTTTAGAAGCTATTAGTAACTGAGTATCAAAACCAGTTAATATTGAAGACATTTCATTAACTAAGTTGCACAAAAAGTCCATATTTAAGTTTTTTTGGAGCTAGAGACATATTTTCTCCCATTACTGAATATTGTCCCATATAGAGATTGTAGCCTAACTCTCAAAACCTTTAAATCTGTACATTTTTGGTCTTTCAAAGCAAGAGTTTATAATTAGGGATATTGGCACACACAGAACACCAACCCTTGTAGGAACCCTTGCTGGTATCTTGAGTATCCTTCCACATGCTGAAATCTAGAGTCGATTAAATTTTTTATTTACTTGTTTTACTTATTAATTTATTTACAAAATTAAATGTGTCAAATACTTAAAGTTACCAGAATTTTGAAAAAATATAGGCGTTAAGATTCTCAAATCAAGTTCAGTATTAAAAATATAAATGGATTCAAGCAATTTAAATCTTCTGCTAAATACTTTTTTAAATCAAACTGTTTCTACGATGTCGATGAGTTTTTAAATAAGAGATTACATTGTAATACTTTGTTTTTTTTTTAAATTTATTTTAAATGTATGTGTAATATTTATTTATTTTAGATGTATATGTAATGTTCGTATATTACTGTAATTTATTTATTGACAATATCCAAAACTTATGTCCAATGGAAATAAAGATTATTATTATTATTATTATTATTATTATTAATGTGCTTAAAAAAATGAAATCTATTACGGTAACTCTGCGATTAGGGAAATGGCAGAGAAAAATTGCGAGAACTGGTGCCTTTTCTATTTCTTTTACGTTTGGATGTAGACACAGACAGGGGCGTCCGCAGGATTTTTGATGGGGGGGGAGGGAACAAGCCTATTCGGCTTTACAACATTATCAATAAAAAGTTTTTTTTTTATTCCTAAAAGAGTCGAGCCTTTTTTTCCTGGGGAGGGGGCAGGTCCTTTAATATGAAACAGCTGTACTTAATCTGTACAGATTAAGTGGCATCACCATGTTTAACACAACATTTAGCGCCGCAGGCGATAATTATTAGGTATATTCATGTTTCGCATTTCTAAGATACAGGAATGCGAAACTATTGAACATTAATTAAAATTGTTGTCTCACCTTATTGTTAACCGATTTAGCGCCGCAGGTGATTTTTTTTTGTTTTTAATGACACGCATCTTATAAACACATTAGAATTAAAAAAAAAACAAATTGTTTTATAAAACCTTAATAAGAATTTATGGCCGGCACTCGGACTCGGCTCGATAATCATTTTATTGTTCCGCAAGCGAAAACTTTTATAAATTATTTTCCAAACACCTCAGAATTTTCAAAGGAAATTATAATTATAAAATATTTTAAATATACGTTTCTTAACTATTTTTTTTTTATTTTGCGACTCTTATAAGCTCAGAATCACACGCATTTTGCGTATTCTTATAGGCCCATAAGAGGTCTCTACTTTTTTTCTGTTGGGTTGGCAACATACAAAAGCCTATCTCTTGACGTTTTGCGTGCAAATGTCGATTTAAAGTTTAATTTTTTACAAAATTTTGTGTTTGGGTTATTTTTTACCGTGTTAAAATTGTGACTGTAAAATATATCAATATATCATTTGTTCTTAGAATTTTAAACATAGTGTAAACTGTAATGCCAACCCAAAACAAAAATCCCTAAATCAGTCATCAATTTAAATGTATTTTAAATTTTAGAGCAAAATAGAAAAAATTGTATTAAGCACTCGTTTCATAACACGTTTTTAGAGCACTAATACATTAGAAAACTCGCCGCAGGCTGCTCGTTTTCTAAACTTGTTCTCGTGCGCTAAAAACGTATGTTATGAAACTAGTACTTTAATATACTATTAACGCCGCAGCCATTTTTTTTTTTTAGAAATCTGAAGGAACAAACTTTTAAAGTGTTAAAAACTAAACACGGCATTTTAAGAAAAAGCTTTGCTAAATTTTTATTCCCCTTGCTCACACAGTAAAAAGTCTACTTTTGTTACATTTTAAAGTTTTAAAATTAGTTACTCATTATTTTTTAACTCACCTGACTCAAAATCATCACTCATATGACTCCTTACTCTTCTAGGTTGTGCGACAGGAATTCTCGGCCTTCTATCATAAACTTTAACCTCATCTATAGCCGCATAATTTCCACTTTCCGGCATATACGAATCGTACTTTTGCAACCTTTGGTTAATCTCCATTCTTGATACTTTTCTTGTATTTCCAGAAGCATTATTTCTAGAAGCTATAACAAAAGGAATTAAAAAAATAATTTTTCTACGACTGCTTTAGAATGTAAGCAAATACACACACTTTTCAAACACAGAATGAATCCATTCTAGCTCTAGATACGGTATGAATATTCGGTATCAAGTGTTAGAATGAGCACATGTAGTGCCATCTCTTGTATATAAAAGTAAAGAAAACTGTAGCAAAATTAGGAAAAAAATATATATTTTACCATGAAATATTGAATAATTTAATGCAATTTAAACTTTAAAATTACATAAAGTTTATTAGTTTTACTTAATATTTGACTAGTTTTTTATCAATTTAGTTCAAAAAATTAAAACTGCTCCATCCATTGTTAAATATTTAAACCTGATGTCTGTCACATATCTGACATAACCTAACGTTTTACGAAAAAATAAACTTTTTTGATTTTTTTTTTCTTTGAAAATCTTTTTTTTTTGGTTTTTGATTTTAATGAACCTAGGCCCATAGGGGAAAGTATTATTTTGTTGACAGCAGTATTTTTTTTGTAAATGAATTGTAAATTTTATTGGGTTAAGTGTAAGAGTAGTTTTTAGCTAAAGTTCGCCCATTTATTAATATTAGTATTATTATTATTATTATTATTATTATTTAATACTAAATAATAAGCATCAAATCAGAACAATACTATGGTGGAGGTGGGTCCAGGAGTTTGTTTCACTTTGTGACAGGGGTATCTTATCCCTGAGTGTGAGCAAAGTTTTATCTAAAATGTAGTTAAATTATGTAAAGTGCACTTTGGGGCAAGGGGGAGGGGGGTCAAAAATTACTAAAAATACTGTGACATACGAGGTGACATACTTTATGGATATCCTCTATGCCTACACAGAAAAAAAGGTTATCTTGGCAGAAGATAATAAATTATCTTGGATTTATATTATCTTAAATCGAGGTAATAATCTTCTTTTAAGATCATGTATCCTCGGTTTAAGATTATCTGTGACTTTGGTTTCCTTTAATTATTCTCTTGGTAGAAAAATCCTTGTGGCAAGGATTTTTTCCTTAAATACATGACATTTAAAATAGTAACAGAGAATCCAGAGTTATTATCTTGACTCAAAGCCACTGTTTTCTTACGGTGAAGAGTTTGCCGGCTGGCTGGCAGACAATTTGCGCAGTAGTTCAAGAAATGCGCGGGAAAGAAGTTAGGTTTGTTTTTTTTTGCCGTCAGTTGTCTTTAAAGGTGTATCATTGTTTTCATCTGCTTTAAAATGGACGAATTTGTATCTGTTACCCTCAAACGATGGGGATTTTCAAATTTACTAAAAAATTCACGGGTAAGTAGCATTAAATAATTTATACCTATAAGCGCCATTTTGCAATGGCGTTGCAACAAGTTTTTCTTCAAAAGCAAGTGCTTTTTCCTACGACCACCTATGAAACCAAATTTCCCACGATTAACAGAGTAAGAAAGTATCATATTTCATAGGCGTGCGAAATAATATTATACATGTGTGGGAAATTTTTTCAAAATATTTACCATTCTATTAACCCTGGAACCTGACTGTGGGGTCAATATGATCTTGAATCAAGAGAATCATAATCTTAAATCAAGATTATAATTCTATTCATTCAAGATTATATTATCTTAAACCAAAACTTGGTGCAAGATAATATGATCTTGGATGAAGATAATATGATCTTAAATCAAGATAATTACATACTTGGTTTAATATGATGGTTTGGAAATGGTTTAAGTGGCTTTGATTTAAGGAAATGTCCTTAAATCTAGGACCTCAAATGCCAAGATCACAGCGGACTTGATCCAAATCAGTCATGGCGTTGAACATATCGAAAGCCATGGCGGCCTTGGTTCAAGATCGTTTTGCTTTGATTCAAGACATCCTTTTTTTCTTTGTATGCCAAAACTAAAGCTGATACTAAAATGTTATACCTTTGTTTGTCCAATAAAGCCTATAGGCTAGTCTGTTTTAAATATGTTTAAAATATTAAAATTTGTTAACTTATCGTTTATTTAATTTAAATATACGATAAGTTACCAATGTAGGATTCCATAAAAACATCAGTTTTCAAAATTAACACGAAACTGATGTTTTTAATAATGAGATGTTTAAAATTTAAAGTGTGTGTTACCCAGTGTAATATTTTCATGAGCTATCATATTTCCAGGAACGTAATGAAACGAAGTTGAATTTTGTTCTGCTACAAATTCCCCAGAGCTAGGGCTGGAGGTGGATTCCATTGAATCAATGTGATTTCTTATGTAGGCATAGTTTTCTAGGTCCCAGGGGTCTATATAGGGCTTGGAGACTGGCTCGTTTAAGGATTCTTCGCTGCCAAAGGATATTGAGTTCCAGTAGATGTCGTCCTGTGGCATTTTCTGTAGTTAAACCTGAAAAAATCATAAAATACTATATTAAGAAACCGTGAAATTCTGTAAAAAGTTTGAAGTGGAAAAACTTTTACTAAAAACGATAGCAAGCTCACAGCTGTGTATACTAGTATTATAAAATTTTTGTTAAAAAAATCGTAAGCTTATATTATTTTCAATATTTATTTCCCCCAAACCCAAGTTTTTTTTTCATATTTTAATTATTTAGAGCTTTGGCATCTTTTTAAGACCAAATTAAAAAAAAAATCTATCGATGCGTTTTTGAGAAAAACGATTTTCATTTGTTTTAACAAAAAAAATATGACATATTTAATTTTTTTTTGGATATTCAGATTTTACGTCAAAAAGTGAGACAAAAAGTTTCTATGAACGTTTGTGTTAAATGGCTCCTTAGGGGAGCTAGAATACGTTTAAGGGACATTTTTAGAATATTATTCACTTCACAACTCAGGAACGGTTTAACTTATTGACTTGAAATTTTTACTGTAGTATGCTACCAATAAACATTATCATTTTATGACATAAAAAAAATTAATATTTAACCAGGGGCGGATACAGTTTTACATATAAATTATGAGGAACCCATTATATACGCCCCTGGTCAAAAACTTAATTTTAATAAAACGTTAAATGCTTACATTTATTGGTTCTATAGTTCAGTACAAATTTCATGTTAATAAATTAAACCGTTACTGAGATATGAAGTGATTAATATTCTAAAAATGTCCTTTAAAAGTACGATAGCTCCCTTAAAAAGCAATTTAGCTCAAAAGACTATAAAAACTTTTTTCTCACTTTTTAACTTAAAATCTAAATATCTAAAATAATTTTTAAATATATCATATTTTTTTTGTTAAAACTAATGAAAATCGTTTTCATCAAAAACGCATCCATAGATATTTTTAAATTTGGTCTTAAAAAGATGCCAAAGCTCTTAATAAAAAAAGTTTTAGATATATCGTAAATTAGCATTATAATATAAAATTAACATAATATATTTTTTATTTTTTTTCAAAAATTAATTATCTTGTATAACAATAAATTCTGATGTTATAGAAAGAAAACTGACTTCATTTTTGAAATCAGGGCACCAAATACCATATAAAAATAACATTTATCCAACACCTTCACAGAAACACTTGTTTTGAGCACTATTTTAAATGTCAAAAGTGAGTTTTTTTCCACTAGTGACTAAAAAATTTTTCACCCACTCTTTTACGTACAGCTTTTGATCTCACCTAAAATTAGTTACATACCCTATTAATTAAGTATTATAACTATTCTATAAATAGAAGCACGTTAACTAAACCATAAAAATTAAAGAAGAAATTATTCTTTAGTTTTTGAATAAAATACTGTTTTTATTAAAAATTCTGTCATCAACGCGTCCATTTTGACGTTTATAAGAAATGTAAAACTAGCAATTGTTTATTTTTAATAGGCATACTTAGGCCATGGCTACCTATTATTTTAGTATTAAGAAAACTTAATCTTAATATTTTTGACATAATTTTTTGCAAAATTATAGATTTTTATTTAAAAATAAAAGGTGTTGAATAAAATTAAATTCTCAACTCGTGTATTAAGTGATTTTATCCACTACTACAAATGCTACTTAATACACTATAGTGTATTAAGTAGCATTTGTAGTAGTGGATAACTATAGTTAATAAAATAACTATTTAATCCAAAGGGGAAAAAAGTTGAAATTTGTTGACCTGTGTTATTAACGTTATAATAATTTAATGTTCTTCAGAAATAGCTAGTAAAAGCGTGAAAGTACTGCTATAGCGTTTTGTTTTAAAAACTGTATAAACAAACATATGGTTTTCCTAGTGCATTGTGTATAATTTAAATAAGACATTTAAGACAATGACGTATTGTTATCTATACCGTGATGTTTGTGTGTTTACTTCCTAAAAACGTGCATGTATAAATGAGAACAATAGGGTAGGATCACCGGTTTTAGCCACTGCACCGGTTTTAGCCACTGCACCGGTTTTAGCCAGTCAGAGTAGTTTTTTGTGTATAGCTAAGAAATAGAAGACTTTAGATCAAAATTATCGTTTAAATCCGATTTGAATGATAAAAGTTGAGACAACAAATATGTTAAATAAGTTTTAAGTGTAGCGAAACGAATACAGCGCCTATTTAAAATTTTGATTTTGAAAAAAATGTAATTTCATATGACTTTTCTTAAGAAACCGCCAGAAAAATAATTTTAAATATCTAATTCAGGTAAAATTAAATTCGTAAAACATTTATATCAAGTTAAAGGTAAGTCATTAAACACTTACTTTATTAATATTTTAATACATATTTTACAGAATTTATTCTTAAATTTGCATGGCGATAACTGAGACACTTCTCTTTCTAGCTATAGCCACAGAATTGACTAAAACTGGAACCTAAGTAGTACCAGTTATAGTCAATGTCGAAAAATATCAATATGTCAAAATTACTGTACAAATAATAAAGATTTTAGCGAAAACCACCTTTAAATATTAGCCAATAATACATTTAAATTAAAAAAGGAGGAGTATTATACAAAATATAGTCGAGAACGGGCCATCAAAATAACTCAAATGATTCAAGACTGAAGTTGAAAACTAAACATGTCACAGTGTGAAATTGTAATTACATGTAATTTTTTTTTTAAACTTAGTGTCGAATATGGTATAAACTACCAGCTGGTTCAGATTCCAAAAAGACTCTAAACAAATAAATAAAAAATAAATAAAATTAATAAATATTTATAATTATCGGATAATTCAAGAAGAGATGTATGTAAGAAAAAATGTAATAAAAAACGAAATCATTTTAAATATTGATTAAGAAGTATATATTTTTAAAAAACTATAAATTTTAAATGTTCTAAAACTGTAATATGAATAATATATTTTTAACATCTTTTTAGTTTTTTTAATGGTGGCTATATCTGGTGAATTTTTATGGCTAAAACCGGTGCTTGGGTGGCTAAAACTAGAGAATTATTATTTTGTTTGTTTTTTATTTTATAACATATCAGCTGAAGTTATATTGTTTAAACATTTATTTTATAGTAGAGATATATTGTAAGTTTCAGAAAAACCAAAACTTGCAACCTTAACATTATAATGGAACATAATAAAAAGAAATAAAAACAGAATTTTTCTTAAGGTGGCTATAACTGGGGTGTCTACCCTACTGCCCTAAGATTCCTGCTCGCAGGCTGTAAAATAAGGAGTTTAATAAACTTATATACCGTGCGATTATAAAGTGCCGAACACTTTTTAATGCAAAACTGCCATTAGCGATGAGTAAAATGCAAGAAAGCTGTGTGCGTTTTACTGGCCACCGAGTTGTTGTACGTAGAAATCACATGGGCTTGTCGCGCACAACTCTAACAGAGGCGTGGCTTCAAACGACGAGTATTTTCTTTTCAAACTGTTCGGCACTATAATCGCACTGTATTTGTCTAAATGTGTCGTTCGTCTGTAAGTTACGGTAACGCTTAATAACTTTATTTTATTTATTTCTTTGGGCGAAATTTTTATGGCGGGAAGCAACAATTTTAAATTTTTACAATTGATATGTATGTGTTTGAGGCTTCTGAACTGAAATGACAAAAAATTTCGAATTGCACCCTCGGGCGATGGGGGCTATAATTTATAAATGTTAACAATATTTTCGAAAAAGTTGGTATATAGGTAGGGGTATGCCCCTAAAGCGTAGGGGTAATTTCATATCGTAATTTTAAAATAATGTGAGCCTGCATAAAGAAATCCGGTTAGTGTACAGTATTAGTAAATGAAATAGACTATATCAACGCTCGCGTAAAATGTGTTTTGCACAAAAAGTACTGGGAACGCCACCGCGGCCGAGCACATGTGACGCAGAAAGGCTTCGAATCGGATATTTCTGCTTCAGTATTGTTTTGACCATGGCGGCGGATTTAAGTTTTGCTGATCGCTGCAAAATTAAAGTTTTGCATGAACAAAACATATCCAAAAATAATATTGCAAATGCCGTTGGTTGCAGTGTAAGTATTACAACTATTTTACTGTAATTTAGTCAAGACCTTAACAGTTTTTTAGAGAAACAAGTGCAACGTAGCCATATATAAAAAAAAACCTACAAAATATCGCAACTTATAGACTACCAACAAAGATGTAGCCAAAGAATTATGTTTCAAATGAAATTTTTGCTTTTTATGTTGGCAATTAAAACAATTCCAGTTTTTACGAGTTGTTTTAATTAACAAAGACGATTGGTTTCTGAGGTTGATTTTATGAACCTTTTCTAAACCAATTTTAATTTCCAGTTGTCATAGAAAACATTAAAATATTGTTTTTACGTTTTTATAATATTTTTATGAAAGTAATCCCCTCAAAAACAAACCAGCCGTCTCGAATGAGCGAGAATACTTTCTCATAAAAATAGTTATGTCCAATTTCTAATATTGGGGGGGGGGGGTGCGCTTGAGAGGGAGAGGAATTTTTTTTATCTTTTAGCTCTTTTTAAAATATTCTTCTATGGTGAATACTAAAAAAGGAAAAAAAGTAATGTCCAGAAACAATTTTTCAAATTTTGGAGAGGGGGGGTCATGAAAAAAATATTTTGTCTTATTTTATTTTAACTTTTAGGTGGTTTTTAAATTTTTCTTTTATTGAAATAATGAAAAAGTAATGTCCAGAAACAATTTTTCACATTTTGGAGAGGGGGGGGTCATGAAAAAAATATTTTGTCTTATTTTATTTTAACTTTTAGGTGGTTTTTAAATTTTTCTTCTATTGAAATAATGAAAAAGTTATGTCTAGAAACATTTTTTTTTACATTTTGGGGCGTTGGAAAAAATGATTATAGCGTTTTTTGTGTAGTTTTATTCAACGTAGTTTTTAAATTTTTCCCCCAGACACCCACTTTGCGCCCTAACAAAAAAAAAATACCTTAAAAAAATGCTTTGTCCCTGACGGTTTCTGCTAAACTTGGCGCCTACTTCAAAAACAAATTGGCGCCTCAAAAATTAGCTTCGAGAAAAAAAGCCTTGACGGTTTCTAACGAACTTTTTATTACATTTTCCAAAAAAAAATAATAAAAAAAATAAATAAAAAAATATTTAATCAAAAACTTTAAAACGTTTTTTTGAATTGAATTGTATCGAATTAAAAACAAATAACAAAAAAAAATAACAAAAAAAAATTACATTTAAAAAAAGATCTTTTTTAAAAAAAGGTCTTTTTTAAAAAACGAAAAATTATTGAAAAAAAAGCAATTAAAAAAAAATTAAAAATTTTCAATTTTTTTTTCATTAAATTTTCTTTTCACGAAAAACAAAAAAATTAAAAAAAATTAAAAAAATTGAAAAATTTTTTTTTTTTAATATTTTTTTTTGATTTTTTTTAAATTTTTTGTTTTTTGAAAAGAAAATTTAATTTCTTTACTTTCAAAAACAATACGAATCTTCCCCTCTTGGAACTTGATTTTTTCTGAAAATTTCAAGTCGATCGGATTATTCGTTCTTGAGTTATCGTGTTCACAAAATTTGTGACATCAGACGGACAGACAGACGAACATTTGAAAAAAAAGTTGCTTTTTTTTTCATGCAACAAATTTATATCCAAGAATATTTAGTTTAGGACGATTTTTGATTTGTTTTTGAAAATTCGAAACTACCGTATATTATTCTAGCGCCGGCGCTGTGAATAATATAACAATAATAAAATTTACATAAAATATTAATCCGAGATCGAGATTTTAAATCAAATTCCCGTTCGTGGTTGTGATTGACATCTCGGGATTGAATTCCCTAATCATAATTCATATTTTATTATAAAATATAAAACTTATTGACCTTGTAATTTCAAACAGCCAAAATCGGATGCAGAATGTTTTAGTACGTAGAGGGAGAAGGGCGTGGCGTAAAGCGGTGTCGTTCCCTAGTTCAACAGATCTTGGTAACGGTTCGCGTTGGTCAATTTCATTTACAAATACTGTACAGTACCTATTAGGGTGGACCTTATATTTTTTTATAATCTTAAAATTTTTATTTAGGTAACTAGAAAATTCTGAAAATATGAGTCATCAAACTTCTGTAAGGGTCATAATTGGGTACTTAAAATTTGTAAAATTACCCATAAATCTTAAAAAATCGTTGAAAATTGCCTGTAATATTACAAGGGTTGTAATATTATAAGCGCTTAATAAGGGTTTCCCAAATTGGCTTATTTAGGAGCTCTTATTTGGCGCTTAGCTCGTTTTGTTTTCGTTTAATCATTTTAATATTATAACTAAATACTAGAATGCATTAAATAAAAATAAATTCAGTCCGGTTTGATACATCTTAAAATGTTTGTTTACCGTTTGACTCACATTTATGGTAGAAATTCGTAAATTTTAGGGTAACTGGCGGATTTTCGCAAAGGGTTGAAACCTTTTAATCATTTTGAAATTTGGCACATAATTTTGTTTGCTCAAAAGGAAAAAAATAAGATTTCAAGCCGTTTAAATTTTTCACTTCTACAAAAATTACAGACAATTTTCAACGATTTTTTACGATTTATGGGTAATTTACGAATTTTAGGCGCCCAATTAGGACCCATAGAGACCTTTGATCACTCTCATATTTTAAGAATTTTCTAGTTACAGCTAAATGAAAATTTTAAGTATAAAAAATATATAAGGTCCACCCTAATACAGTATACTATAGTATTATCTTAAGATGCGTAACTTTTACCGCCTATCATAATTATTAATACCTAGGTATTAGGGATTGCAATCCAGAAAACCGGATCCGGTAATCCGGCGGATCCAGCATCACTATGCCGGATGCGGCATGAGTTTGCCGGATCCCATCCCCGGATCCGTTAAATTAAAATATTAAACATTAAAAATAATAATAAGTTTTATAATTTCTCTTTTTAAAAACATATTTTTGCAAAAAAAACACTAGGCAACACGGTTTCTTGTCCTGATTGGAGTCATATGTTTTTTAACTAATTTTGGGTCGCTGAGACCGAATATTTCTGATGCATAAGGCGACAAGCTAAAAATCGTCAAAAATCATCACTATAGGGGGTCATGACATAAAAATATTTTAGGTAATACAGTTCTTAGGGAACGTTCAAGTACTACGCAAATTTTGATCATTTTGGACAATTTTTTTTAATATAACCTAAAATTTTTAAAGTCCTACTCTTTTTTTAAAGATTTAAAAATAAAAACGTTATTATTTCCTGGACTTATATCTCAAAAATTTTGGATGCTGGAATTTTTCTAAGGTCAGATTCGGATTTTACGTTCAAGAATTAGTAAGAAAAATTTACTTTCCTATCGGGGCCAAAAAAAGTTGCAATTTGTTGCCTAGTGAAATTGTAAAAAGGGGTATATTAAGAATTTCATCCAACTAATACAAAGAAGAGTATTTTATGAATTTTAATAAATTTTTGTTTGTTTTAATCGAAACTTATTTATTTTTCCCTTAATATAAGGTATTTAAATATATTTTTTAAAGAATACTATTCAGTTTTTCATGTTTTTAAAATATTAATCGTTTTTTAAATTTTTTCTTAAATTAAATTTTTAAACTTTTTTTCTGTTCCCTTTGATAAACTATAGCATATTCAACTTCAAAATGAAGTAAGTGTAAACAAACACACGTGACAACAACGGATTTAGTGACAGGGTAGGACTGCAAATAAAATATTTCTATATAACGGTCCATTGCGCTTCATCGCAAGTGCTCACGTACTGACCTGTTTAATTTTCTACATCCCTACTCTCGCAACATTCGAGTATTTTAACTAATGAAACCACGCGCCAGCTGCCGCGATTCTTTTATTAACTTCCACTTCATGTTGAAGTTGAATATACTATATAGTACTATACAGTAACACTATACTAGATTTTTATTGTTAATTCGTGATTGTTTGTTGATTATTACAGTTTAAATAAAGTTGATTTCATAAGAAATAAACGTTTTTTTATAAACTTTGTAGTATACACTCAATTGCATATCCTTTATGTAGCTAATTTCAGAGTGAAAAGGCAACATATGTTTGATGTGACTAATCCGGCCGGATCGACAGAAATTCGGCTGGATCCGACCGGACTGAAATTAGTGCCGGTTTGCAGTACCTGCTAGGTATGTAAAAGGTGTGTCTCAATTTATCTATAGAAATTATATTTTTATTATCATACAAATTTTCACTTTCTAGCTAAAATTAATATTTCAATAATAAGTAGCAATAAATTATCAGAATATTTTTTATTTAGGTGTAAACAAGTTATTTTATTTTAACTTTCTTTAATATTAATAATAATATGATTGATTATCCTAATCAAATGATATAAACAAAATAAAAGTTATTATTTAATTTGCTTTCACTGTTACAAAAATGGCTGTATTCGAGCTGTATTGTTAAGAGTCGCCAAGTGTATCTTCAAAAATAAGGATAAGGATAATTTTCTGATTTATCCATGATTTATACGATTCACTCACCGCAGTAATGAAAAGAATCTAGCACATGCGCACTGGTTTGCTTATTTTTGTTTTGACGAATGTCAAAAGTGGCTTCCGTTTAGGCAGTTGTAGTTTTATGAAATAGTTTAATTTAAATGGGGTTACGGTGCGCATCAGGTCCACAAAAATGAACTATATTTTTGCACTGATTTCTGGTTTTATTACCAAAATCTCGACCAAAACTTACTGTCTTGAATATAATTAGGTGCGGAAAATCCAGTTTTTTTGTTAGAATATATAGCAAAAGATTGTTAAAATACTCACGAATTTTCCAAACGAGTTTGATTTTTTTAATGGGAGGCGTTGGTTCACGTTAATAATGGTTTGGTTTGGTAGTTTGTTGGTTTGGTGTTTTATTTTTGAATGGGAGACATTTTTCAGATACGATATTTCAGAATTTAGAAGGCGATATATTTTTAGAATCAAATAGGATTATATTTAGTCTAAATAATTTAGCTTTAGCTTATTAAATTAATATTCCGTAATTTTTTTACGAAAATACTATTAAAAGCGAGTACTTTTAGCCAATTAAAAAAAAACTGTTAGCTCGCAAAGAAAAAAGTAGATATTTTTGTAAAATTCTGTAAAAGAATGTTACATAACCTTAAAATAATTGTTGGCATACCTCAAAACAAAAATAAGAAAATCAGTGCCCATGCGCTGGATTCTTCTCATTACTGCGGTGAGTGAATCGTTGATTTATCGCCCTAGACAAAAGCTCGACCTCTTGGATTTCGCTTAAGGGGGATTTCTGGTAAACATTTTTCGGAAAACGTATACAAGAAAATGAGGAAGCAGAAGGCGTGGTATTCGTTCCTGGTATAGCTGATAAAGGGTAAAGTCCTTTTTTAAAAATATTTTTGATATGTTTTTTTAAAGATTTTCGTAAGATTTTTGAAGATTTTCGTTTTTCTCGCAACAGCATTTTTTGACCTGGGTGATTTTGAAAAATCTACTAAACCGATCTACTTCTAATTTTAACTGCTTTCTCTTCGTACGTGTCCCTATTGCAGGAACTAGAATTATTTTTTAATTAAACAATTATAAAATTTATAAACAATTAAAGCTGAAAAAAAAAGATCAAAAAATTCTAAAGTCCTCCATTTTGTTATTTTTTTATAAAAACATATAATTTTAGTTCCTGCGATAACCAGTAACATAATTAACAAGAACCCATTTTTTTTTGCTTTCAGATTACCTGAAGTCGAGAATCACCTACGCCAGCAAAAAAAGTCATCGTGTTCACACCGCCATTTTGAAAAAAGTTCTGATGAAAAAAAAAACATTTTTTTTTAACTTTAAACTAGAACCAATAAAATATAATTTTTCTACGAAAAAAAAAAATCTTTTAAAAAAAAGTCGATTTCACCAGAAACCCCCCTTAAACTTTTTTTGGTGATACTTGCATATATCTAGTATATTAAAAGCATCTTAAAAAAATTGGATCAAAACGAACGAAATGGGAACTCAATATGTGAGGCGCTGCATATCAAAATTATCATTATTAGACGTTTATTAAAACTTCTGTAACCTTTTTTTTTTTATTTTTTGACTTGGCCAAACAATTAAAAAAAAGTCTTAAAGGGTAAATGCCATTTTTTTTTTAATATCATATTTAAAAAATATTTTTGAAAATAATTTTTATTGGCACCTAAACTTGTAGGGGAGATTGGGGTCAATTGAAACGGGGGTCGTTTGAAACAAGTCGAATATATCCGAAACGAGTTGTAAAAGCGGTGGGGCCCAAGGGCAAAGGAAGCGGCTTTCGTGTTGGAACATGTCAATCAGTACTCAGCGCCTTGAAGAGAAGGCCACATATTTTTATGTGAGTGAACTTCTTTTTCGCAACCAAATGTAAGTATTTTAGTTTTTATATTTTTGCTTATTAATCCAAAACTATTGTGTTTTTTAAAGGGTCGTTTAGAATATAGTGACTTCTAATGTTCAAGCTTGAAGGGATGTGGTTATTATTCACTCATGAGGTATATTTTTTTTGCTGCATAATGAAATGTATCGAAACATGTGCTAAGGACGATTGAAACAATTTCTCTCGGGTCGGTTGAAACGCGTTTTAACCCATTATTTTTTGACATTATCCAACAATTTGTAAAAATTCAAATGGAAATAATGTTATCTTATCTTATTTTAAAAATACAACTTTCTTGACTCCACTACTGCTCAAATTACAACTTTTTTCCTACTTAGAAAAAGTTAATGACTAAAAAAAAAACGTTTCAACTACTGCTAAAATTACAATTTTTATATTTTTAACCCATGAGATTTACAACTTTTTCGAATCTCTAGATAAGTGGGGACCTGTCTGCGATGAAAAAGAATAAAAACCAGTTGTAAAAAAAATATTTGTCTTTATTTAACATATGTTTTAACTAATCCCAGGTACTGTTTCAATTGACCCAGGTTTGGGGACAGTTGACACATTTAACATATTGTTATAAAAATGCTTTCATTTATTTTAATGGTGTATATGGGACTAAAACAATATTGCACTCTTATACCCAGATAATTAGACTGTAATTAAAGCGCATTGCCAAATGGATCAGAGTTAAAATCTAGTTACAGTAAGCAATTTTCTCAAAAATGTTTCAATAGACCCCAGTCTCCCCTACTTAAATATTGTCAAAATTTATAACTTTGATGGTAAGTATTTTGTGACGCTTATGAGTAAAATTGATTTCCGCCCTCTTCTATTTAATATGTTTACTATAAACAATAAAAACTCATAACAATTAAATATAAGGATAAATAAAGTTTTTTGTAATTTCTACAGGACAATGCCCTATGTATGTTCACGCAAAAAAAAAATTGTGAGGTTTTTTTCTTGTTTAAAAGTTACAGCGACCTAAAAATATAATAAATCACTCTAGAAATAATAGGAGTTTTTTTTTCATAGAAGGCTATAAAATTCGGGAATGCAAATTGACGTTTAATTTGAGATTAATTATGGTGTTAGTTTGTTACCAGAACTATAACAACGTTAAGTATTACTGTAACAACCGGTAAATGTTTACTAAATTTTCGTGGGGTTTCATATATGCAAAAACGTTCAAAATTTAGCAACAAACTAATAACTCTTCTCTCTAGAATAAGCATTTCATTTGTCAAAACTGACAAAAACGTAGCCAACATATACATTTGTCTGTCTTACTCGCACAGCTTTGTTCTAACAGAAACACAAATAACAGTTACTGTTAATTGTTATTCTTCTTGCCTGAATAAACCTACTATTTGTTATAAACAATCCGAGATGTTGGCGATACTTTATATTAACGGTATGCGTATTCTAGAGAGAAGAGTTGTTAGTTCGTTGGTATTTAGTACGGTAACAATTTCTCATCTTCACGGCTTGTTTCGATTTCTTAGTAACTAACTACTAACTAGTTATAACTCGAGTTATAACTAGTTATAATCTAACTAAAAAAATCTTTGGATCTTAAATGGACTGCCGTCTATTTAGATTAGATAAAGAGCACATAGGTAGAGAATATATAGAGGAAATAAACGTTTGCGCAGGTTTCTGTGCTGCGTAATAACAATAGATAGAAAATTGACATTTAAAAGGTAAAAATGGCGGTTCTACGTTGCCAACAATATTTCAACCGTATAATTTTTAATTATAAAAACCAATAAATTTCCAATATTTTGCTACAAATTTTAATAAGAACACTCAAAGACAGCATAAATTTACATTCAAACCGTTTAAATGCAAGCAAACGTAAATTTGCATGGGTAGGAGGTCCGACAACGCTGCACTCTGTCATTTTGTTGTGAAATCGAATAATTGGTGATATTATGTTTGTGGCGTTGTTTGTTGTATTTGCGTGTCTTTATAGTTTTATTTTGTTTATATTGTTAAAATTTTTAACTTAAAAATTACTTGTTTTGTAAAAATTTGAAAAACCTTTTCGAGGTTTTGTTTTTGTTTACAAATTTTGACGTTTAAAAGGAAAAATGGCGGACTAAATTTTACACACCTAATGTGTTTTTGTCTTTGTCTAATACCCACTATAGCTTCTCTGCCTATGTGATAAAGAGATAAAAGTATAATTATTATTGTTAAAATAAAATTATGCATATTTTAGGTAAAAATAACATTTTAGATTATATTTTAAATTACATTAAGGTAAGATATTTGTTTTTTTTAAGTAAAAAACTATTTTTTTTTTATTTTTACACAGCTATGTGTACGGTAGGTCTAAAATTTCCTAGGGAACTTATGACCTACTTCTTAATTTGACAGTCATTGATAATAAATACCCCGTTGTGTGTAAAGATTTTGTACTTTTTTTTGTGTTTAATAAGCTGTTTTATGTATTCTTTAATAATTTTGCATATAATGCACATTTTTTGTTCCACTGTGATAAAATCATAGACAAGGAAAGACCTCCAAAGCCGTTGCGGAATACTGTGATAAATGTGCCTAGCGCATCTGAGATAAACTTGCACATGCGCACTACTATTGTTGTTTTTGACGAGTATTTTTAACCTTAGTTTTGTGTGTCAAATAAAAATTTAAAAAAATTCAACAAAAAACAATAAATATCTACGAAGAAACGTCGAAATAGTTTTTTAAAATTATTTTATAAGAATTTTTCGTGGTTTGTTTGAGTTTCGGGATTTTGTACAACTACTTTGAATACACCAGGGATTGACCCTTTGCTCTTCATAAAGCAACAATACAGGTTAGGTTTAAAGTTATAAACAAATGCAGCAAAAAAACCATTAAAACACAGTACAAGTCGAAAAATTAACAGTAACAAACGACGATCTGACAGTACTGACAGTATAAACAAACTACTAATAATTCGTCACCCCAGTATTGGTTTGCCATATCTCTATTTTTGGACATTTTAAGATTTTTACTGGGGGATTTTCGGAGATAAGACAAATGAATACTGGGGTGATGAAATGTTTTACGACCGACAGCATTTCACAGCTGATAGAGATGCGTACTGCGCAAGGTCAGATATATTGCGTTACGTCATTTCGCTGCCCCGTTCTGTCACAAAATAATCTTGCGCAGGCTGGACTAATGGTTCTCTTTCCATCTCTATGGATAAAATCCAAATATAATATTATTAGGGAATTTTCTTTTAGGGTTGGTATTGAAGACCTAACGTATTGGAATGCTGTCCATTCAGCTTTCATGATTTTAAAAATGCTGTATGTTTTTAGCTAGAATTAGTTTAGTAAAAGTTAAAGGTGATTTTCCCATTAATTTACACTAAACCAATTTAACAATTTAACCAATAAAATTAAATGTGTCAAATAATTCTGGCATTTCATTGGTCATCCCGGGTCATCCATTAGTGAATGCAAGAAAATTTAAAAAGTAAAAACCGAGGTGAAAACCTTATATAACTGAAACCTATGTAGAACGTTTAATTTATCGAAATAAAAGAGAATTATTGTTTTAATTAAGTAACCTTATAAACGAGAATGCAAGCACGTTTAGTCTTTTTTTACCAAATACTGCAAATATATTCTACATTTACTTTCTACAAACTGCAATTTAAACCCATACAAAAATGGTAAATTGTTATAAAACCGACCGACAATAAATAAATAGGTAAAGCGCATTTCTATAAATGCTGGCGGTATACAGAGTGTTCATATATTCAAAGCAATAATATAGTGCGTGTACGCACAAAATCGTTAGTGTGATATAGAAAATATCGCAGTTTTCGATTTTTGTTCGTCAAAAAAATACCCTTGTTTGAAGTAGGGCCATTCCAGCGTTTCGGGTGTTTCACTAGTACACACTGAAACTGATTTTATTAATACTTATTGCACTAATAGATTGGTCCATGTGTGCTACAATTAGACTAATATACCAGTTAAACAAGCTGTTAAAACCCGAAATAATATTTTAAAAAGTTAACAAAAATATTGGCAAAATTTGCCGTTTCGGGTGTTTCATTTGTTTGCAAACAAAATGAAACACCCGAAACGGCAAATTCTGCCAATATCTTCCTTAATTTTTTAAAATTTTATTTCGGGTTTTAAGAGCTTGATTAACTGGTATATTAGTCTAATTGTAGCACACGTGGACCAATCTATTAGTGCAATAAGTATTAATAAAAGCCGTTTCAATGTGTACTAGTGAAACACCCGAAACGCTGAAATGGCCCAGTAGTACTAGACAAAGGATAATAATTCTTAGATTTATGGACTAAAATTGTTTTTTTTTTGCTCATAGGGGCGAATAACTATGAAAAATCTGGAAAACTGAACAGTTTTTCAGTTATAATAAATTAAGACCTCATTTTTATCGATTGAAAAATGAAGTTGAAATATATTCGATAAGACAATTTTTTGTTTATTGAGAAAAAACAGTGTTTAATTAACTAAACTAATTTACTAATTTATTAAACACGAGATTAAACATAAAATACAACAACATACTCGCAACATACTTTTAAACATAAATGACAATTTTTTTTACTTTTCTGGAAAAGTCTAAATTCGTCTACTATTTTAAAAGAGAAGATTTTATATTCTCACTTTTCTTTAAAAAAAGTCCTGTGCTATCTCAGGCAAAGCTACCTATGATTTTAATGTAATTAAAAAACTGTCATCACGATATAACTGTTTTAAACAAATTGATTTTATGTTTTTAATATATTCTTTACAATAATGTTTTTGCAGTCCATATTGTCGATCCAAAAAAATAATCTATAATTTCAAAATTGCTCGTGGTGACTATTTTTAGGTTTGAGAGCTTGTGAATCACAAATTATAATTGTAACCTAGGTAACATTCACAAGTGATGAAAAGTCTTCAGCTACCCAGTTGTACAGTCTTACGTCTTAGATTTTGTAGACATTTATAGACATAATGTGTAACTCAAATACCTCGCAAACGAAGCACAATATGAACAACTCTTTCAACTAAGGTATCGCAAGAGTTGGAATTTACACGGAAAGAAATTAGTGGGCTCTGCGCTATACATTATAAGATATTTGGTAACAGTGGCAAATTATAGTGATTTAAGCTATAGATTATAAGGGACACAATAACTAATAATGTTAAAAATAAATTGGAAACGATTATATATATTACAGACACGATTATATTTATTACAGGCACTATTATAAATTTACAGAAATTTTATTATATTATAAAAATTATTAGCACGGACAATAATTAAATCTATTTAAGCTATAAATGCCATACTATTTGTTATATTTTATTATTCACTAAACAATTAAAGTATTTCATATAAATTTTTACACTGACTGCCATAATTGTAAGAGAAAGCCTTGTATTTATATAATAAGCGATTATAATTTGCTTGGTATGTGTGTTATAGCGCTCCTAGCTATTTTTTTTTCCGTGTAATTAAAATTAAAACAGTTGAGGTGGCTGGAAACCAAAACATTGCATTTTTTAGGCTCTTTCAAATGATGTATTATAAGATGGGGTTGCTATTAAGATTCGAATGTTCGGGTAGCTGAGATTTAGGGGGTAAAAGTTACAACCCCCAAAATAATATATTTAAAGAACCTGGCACACATATAGGGGATTCTTGGCCCACAGTCAAACTTCCTCAAATTTTGATATTTTGTAATTTCGGGGGTAAAAATTAAATTAAGAAAATTGCAGCCAAATTAAATGACCGGTTTCGGAGAAAAACACTTTTAAAAATCTAATTTTATGACAGATTTTTTGACGTATATTAAGGTTATTTTTTACTTTCGTAAATATTAACATAATTATTCGTTTTAAGTTTATTATAGTCTATTAATTAAAAAACAGGCATGATAAATATTATATAAAAGGCTTTATTATCATTTACTTACATGTGGTTCTAATACATATTAACACTTTTGTGAATCTTCCATATGCTGACATATTTTACGTGTCTGCTAACTATCTGCAAATTTTCTGTTATATTTTTACTTGGTTATGTTGAAACATGGTTTGTTATATCAAAAAATATTTTATAATTATATATTTTAGATTTTCTTCACATATTTTTTCAAAAATACGTCTGAAGTTTGACAAATCTGTCATGATATTTTTATAGGTAAACCATATTATTGTGATTGGCTATTAACAACATAATTTATTAATGAACCCTTTATAGTAATATTTATTAAAAGTTGTTTCTATGCAATCTCAATAATATATTTTATCCACAGCCATGATTAATAGGCCTATTAATCACGGGTCTGTAAAAATAAACCGTTTAAACTTTAAAGCGACCGTGGATAAAGTATAGTATCTCGAGTAAAATCATCATCATCATCATAGCCTATTGGCTCGTGTCCCAAAATTCGCCCTAATTGATTAGTAGCAATTATTACACACTCATTGAATAATATACTATTATCTATGAAAATATGATGACTGATTTGCCAAATATCAGACCTATTTTTGAAAAAATTATCAGGAAAATCTAAAATATACAATTACAAAATATTTGTCGATATACCAAACCATGTTTCAACATAATCAAGTAAAAATATAACAGAACATAGGCAGATAATTAGCAGAAACGTAGAAAATGTCAGCATATGGAAGATTCACAAAAGTGTTAATATGTATTAGAACCACATGTAAGTAAATGATAATAAAGCCTTTTATATAATATTGATCATGCCTGTTCTTTAATTAATAGACTATAATAAACTTAAAACGACTAATTAAGTTAATATTTACGAAAGTAAAAAATAATATAAGTCAAAAAATCTGTCATAAAATTAGATTTTTAAGTGTTTTTCTCCGAAACTGGTCTTTTCACAATATCAAAATTTAAGGCAGTTTGACTCTGGCCCAAGATGTGTGCCAGGTTCTTTCACCCTCAAAAAAATGAACCTATTTTTTAGAATTTTCGTATTTTGCTTGATTTGCAAGATATTTGTGGTGGATCAAATGATCATCCTGTATATATTTAACTAAACATTAAAACACTTTCGTTTAGCAAGTATAAAGGTATTTTAAATAAAATGGTCTTATCGGAAATTTAATATCGTAAAAAATATCATATGATAAAATATATTATCCTTTTGTAACTATTATTGATTGCAGGCAAGTATTTATACTTATAAGTTGATTTAATCTTTTTTTTTTTCTATTTTGCGACTCTTATAAGTTCATATTCACACGCATTTTGCGTGTTCTTATAGGCCTATAAGAGGTTTGTACTTTTTTTCTTTTGGACAACAGACAATCACTTGGCGTTCTCCGTGCAAATGTCAACACAGCTGTTAAGTTTAGTTTTCTACGAAATTGTGTTTTAAGTTATTTTTACAGTGTTAAAATTTTGGCTATGTTACCCGCAGTGAAAAAGAAGAACTGAATATGGGAGGCATAGCGTAGTGGCTAGCGCGTATGCATAGCAAGTCTACTATCGTGAGTTCGATTCTCACTGGCGCCGATTTGCCTTTTTCAGTTAATTAATAATTGAAATTTGGTGAAGGCGATAAGTGAAACGGACACTCCCTAGAAACTGGTTCGAAAGTCAGTATAAGCCGGTGGTTCCCTCTACTACTAGCCCACACAAGTCCTGGACTTAGGGGATGCTTAATTAAGTAGAATAGTACGAGGTTAAACAAACAAACAAACTATAAAATATATGAAAATATCGTTTGTTCTATGAATTTTAAACATAGCGAAAATTGTAATGCCAACCCAAAACAAAAATCCCTAAATCGGTCATCAATTTAAATTAAAGTTTTTTTAATTTTAGAGCAAAATAGAAAAAATAGTTAAAGCACTCGTTTCATAACACGTTTTTAGCGCACAGGAGTTTTATTAACACTTGTATGGATTAAGGGGCATTTTAAAAATTTGTCTACCTATTAGCACTTCTTTTAAATAGTGATATTCCATTCCACTTTATATGCAATGTAGAACTTTTAATTATTCAACCGTTCTAAATTTGGACCTAAAATTTTAAGTAGGATTATGACAAAGAAAAAACACAAAACTATTCAATAAAGTTAAAAAAAAACATAATCTTCTAGTAACATACTTAAAAATATTTTTTGACACATTGTCATATGAAAAATTTTAGTTTGGCATTATTATCAAACTTTCAAAATGCATACCTTTAGCTACTCTGCCGTGCTAAGCTGAAAGGTCCTATCTACATGGGTTTAACATACACAGATAGGACCTTTCAGCTTAGGAAGTCAGTACTGGTATGTTTTCATAAAAACCAATTAGGAAATTTTCTCACTTTTAGAGGTAGGTAATTGTAACAGCTTCTGGGATTGGTCAAAATAAAATGTTCTTATCTCAAAATTTTATACATATACCTACCACAGATTTTTTTTTTATTGCTGTATACGTAATTTTTTAACGTGAGTTCTGATACACCCTGTATGTATTTTTTAGTCTTTTTTTTTAAATAAAAGATTGCTACATTCGAATTAACTGTCAAAAGGAAATGTTCTATCTAAATTTTAATATTAATTCCGTCATGTTTTAAAATTTATAGTCTTATTAACAATTTAATTGAACAATTAAAAATAATAATTAAGATTTCACTTTTAAAAGTGTTATGTATTATTCAGGTACCAAGTATGTTCGTATTAAGAGTCTCTTACTATAAACTAAATATGTACATGGTACTTTTTACAGGCTATTTTCACTTGTCGAAAAATTGCCCATATAAGACATTTAAAAGCTTAAATTTTTTATAGTTATACTGCGACTAACATGTTTCACCCGAAAAGTTTATGTCATCCGTAATGCCGCCAGAATTTATTTTTGAGGGGGGGAGAAATAAACAATTCCCAGCTAAAGATTGCGATTTTTTACTTAATTTCAGAATCATCTAAAGCTATTTCGTAGTTTGCGGAGTATTTTTGATTTTAAATTGTATGAATTTTATAGGTAGACTTCAATTCTTCAGTTATATTTATTTATTTTATTTATTTATTTATTTATACTCGTTATAGGGACCGTACAAAAGGTAGTTTATACCTCAGAGTGTTTAATTTTACATACAATTCTAAAATTGGTATACAAAATACTTGCAACTTCTATCTTCTATCAATTTTTTCAAGACCATATTATTATCCATTGCTTCCTGCCTATTCTCTACATAATTTTCAAAGGTTTGCTATAATTGTTCAATATAAATACTACCAAACTTATATACTAAACTTATATACATATGTATACGAAGATTTTCTTAATTCTTCTTCTTAATTAGCGTTTTTATATCAACTTTTTATAATTTTTCCATACCCAGCAGTTTCTCCATAATTGTGCATAATTTAACTTATTTTGTGATATTCAGAATTTATTTTAATATGTACACAAAGAGAAATAAAAATTCATTCATTCATTCATTCAATAAATCGCAATAATAGTTATTTATGGTACTAGTGGGTAAAGTAAGATATTGCCCATGAGTGCCATACAAGGTTTTATCCAATAAATAGCTTAGAAGTTCATATTTTTATTAAAAATTTTAATGACAATTTGACAAGTGACAGTTGAGTGGGTAAAATAAATAATTATCTACTCAATAAAGTAAAAGCCACGCGGGGGTTATTATTGAGTTTATCTATTTAAAATAAAGCTGGTAATTGTCTCATTATCTGTATGTAGTGGATAAATAAATTGTTTTATGTAAATTATTTACTATTTTTACAGATTCTTAAGATAATTTTTAACTTATTAGAAACATTTAAATAAATTCAAATCCATCTTCATACTTATAATTTAAAAACGTAATTTAATATATTATATTCAAACCTGTCTAGAATTTGAAATTTTTGTTTCTTCGAATTTATGTTATGCCCAAGCAAAATTACGTGATGGTAATAGATATATTTTACAAATTTATTATTCTTCGTTTAAATAATAAAACTGTTAGATTTAAAATTGTAAAGGAATTTTAATACATAAATTAAAAAAATATATATTTATTAATAAAAAAAATTATAAGCGTTATTATAATAATATTATTATTCGCGTGCTCCATATTTAGCCTAGCTTTCATGCTTGCAAGTTGGGCACTGTGTGCTTTAAATAGTATATAGATAGATATATCTATTAACTAATTGTTTAACTAGGGGACCATTTTGAATACATTTTCCCCGGCCCTTATTTATTTCACTCAATTAACATTTTTTGAAATATTCCTCCTTGTACTTAAATTTTTACTCCGCACTCACACATTATCTGTGTGTAAAAAAATACTGCTGCCAACAAAATAATACTTTCCCCCGTAGCCTACATGTTGTAGTCCTAGGTTTATTAAAACGAAATATTTTTTTTTAAACGAAAAAAATTTTAAAACAAAATAAAAAAGTAAAAAATTGAAAGATTTTTTTTGAAAAACGAAAAAAAAAACACATACAGGGTTATTTAGAAATAGGGTCATTAATTTTAAGGGGTTCTTCTAAATAGGAAAATATGAAAAAAAGTTCCCATAAACATATGTCTAAAAATGCGTCGAAAAAAAAAACCCTTTAAAAGTGGCTAAAAAATTGGTCTTTATTTAATAAATCAGGTACCCTTGAGATACAGCAACGAAGTTTTGAATGTAAACTAATCTTAATAAGGCCCATTTTCGTATGTTATCTTCATGTACTCCAGGAGTGCGTGTTACGCGTGGGGCCTTATCAGTTTTTTGTCACAAACTTTTTTCTGTGCAAGTTTTTTGTGATTTTATTTTTGGAATATGATTCCTCAGACCAAAATACATAAAAAACGTACTCTTGTTGTAACACTTTGCATTAACCGTTTTCGAGAAAAAATCATTTGAAGGTAAAATTTCACGGTTTGAGGACGAAAAACTAAATACTAAAATATTGAAAACCGAAATTTCAATTATGCAAGATAAATGTAAATCAAAAACTAAGAAAAAATCTTATATACAGGTACTTTCAAAAATCAATATAAGGGTCTCCTAAAAATGCACATTTTTTAAAGGGCCATTAGCTTTACAAGCGATTTTTTTGACCTACATCTATAGAAACTTTTTTTCTTATTTTTTAATATAGATTCTATATTATAGCATAAGCTGCATCATTGAAATTTTGGTTTTAAACATATTAGAATTTAATTTTAATAGAGGCTTAGCTCCCTTACGACGCATTTTTATATGTTTATAGGAACTTTTTTTCATATTTTACAATGAGAATCACCCCTTAAAATAATATACCCTATTTCTGAATAACCCTCTATAAAAGTTGTTACTTTTTACCAAAAACAATCCCAGCCTAGAATTTGGACAAGGAACCTATGCATAGCTATGGTCCTTTAACCCTTTCGCTCCTGTAGGTATATGTCCCTGCAGATGTTTATAAATAACTTTCGCTCCTGTAGGGACATATATGTCTCAGCAGATGTCCAAAATATAATAATAATAATAATAGTCAAAAAGAACATTTAAAATGCACAGAACAGGGATATTTTAGTATTTTATAGTCCAAACTTGATAGCAATATCAATACTATAAGTTACTAATGGGATATATTTATGCAGCTTTAAAACACTATATGTGACCCTGCACAAAGAAACCCAGTTCGTGTGTCAAATTAACGTATTTATTTTTTTGTCGGATTCTTATGCAGAAAAGTTTTTTACACAAGAATCCGAAAAGTGTTATTTTTTATTTAATTGGCCACACTAACTGGGTTTGTTTGTGCATGGTCACATAATATTTTATATAGGTACAAACATATCCCACTTATTTTCTGTACTTTTGATAGCATTTTATTTTATATACACAAAAAAAGTAAAGTATTTAGCTTAAGCGTTCTCGAGTTACAGGGGTCACAAATTTCCCGGACAGACAGATGGAAATCATCTTTTTTGGATACAAAACGTCAAAAAAAGTAAAAAAGCAATAAAAATTTTACAGGGGCCACAAATTTCCCGGACTGACAGATGTAAATCATCTTTTTTGTATACAAAACGTCAAGAAACGTAAAAAAGCAATAACAATTTTTCAGTTTTTTTTTTACTAAAGTAAGACTTTCCTCGGCGAAGTAATATTTAGAAAATTCAGTATACATATCTACTTTCCATTGCCAATATAAGTAACATGGATTACAAAATCTGTATCTTCATGGTTTGGTTCTTAATTATACTTTATAATAGGCATCAATTTACGAAGAAAAACCAGAACCATAGGCGTAAAATATGCAAAATTAATTGTTTTCCAAAATAAGAAGTGCAATACTGTTTGTGTAACAATTACTAATAATGTATAAATTATAACAGTAATTTAAAACCTATTATCTAATAAATTAAAATTGTATTAAAGTAGTATTTTAATACTAGGTATACTATACAAAGTGTCCCAGCTAAAACAGATCAATCATTTTTTCGAAATATTTATATCAGTCAGTGTACAGTGTACATTGTACACCCTACAAGTTATAACTGTGTACAAACAAAAGTTTTCTAATTTCATTTTAAATAATAGTAATTTATTATTTTGTTAAAATCGCCATAATTTGTTTATCAGCTTCTGACTTTAAGGGTTTCAATGCCTATGACAACGGATGGGAAGTGACGATCAGCTGATTTTACATACCTGCTGTCAAAAATTAGTAAAAGTCAAACACATAACCTCAAATTGACAAACAAATTTTAAGATAATTTTTGCGTATTTTTATGTTTACGTGTTAGGTCTTAGGAAAAATATTATACGCTCCTCGACGCAAACGATTTCAATGCACATCGAGTGCTTTTACTTTCCCTAAGGAAAGTCTTGCGTTAGTAAAAAAAAATCTGTCTGTCTGTCTATCTGTCGGTCGGTCGGTCGGTCGGTTTGTCGGTCTGTGTATCCGGGAAATTTGTGACCACGATAACTCAAGAACGCTTCGGGCTAAAGACTTCAAATTTAGACCAAAGGTTCATTATCCAAAGTTCTAGGCTGAGATTGTTTTTCGTAAAAATTGTGTTGGTTAGTTTAGTTAGCTTAGTTTAGTCCAGTGCGGGGTTCACTGCCCTCAACACCTGGTCCCTAGGGACCTTTGTGTTAACCGCACAGATCTCCTCATAACATCCCTGTTTCTTTTATAAAGTCCAGGTACGGTTTCAGGGGAGTGTTCATGATCTCATTTGGTTCCAGCGAGTCGTTCCCAAAGTACCTCCATCTTAGCCCTATTAGAGATGGACATTCACTGTGTTGGGTTAAGGGGGTAAAATGGGGTAAAAAACAATTTTTATCAAAAACATTTTTTTTTTCAACATAGTTTTTTTGACTTCGCTTCGCGTCGTCAAAAAAACTTCATTCTCGTGCACTAAGGACTAAAGTCGCTTACTCGTTACGAAAACTACTATTTACTGTGGTTGTACTGCATTTATACCTTTTATCAATCCATGATTACTTTGCGTGTATTTTTTGTAATTCGTGCTTGTCCATTTAGAGCAATAATACGGTATGTTGTCTGCTTGCCATGATCTACTTTGTTTCTCAAGTTTTCTAGTTTAGCAACTGGAAGAAGATTGACCATTTCAACGATGTGTAATAAAAGCTGACAACTCTTACAATAAATCTTAAGAACAATTTATTTTTATCAACATGATCCAATTATTATACTCTAGGTATTTCATAATGGATTAAAAAAAAAATGTTTTATTATTATATACGGCAATTATGTAAAGTGCGCTGAAGAATAATGCTCATAAGCATCCAGTATCTGAAGATTACTGTTTTATTCTTTTTTTCTTGATAAAAAATAAATAATCTTTTTGTTTTGTTAAAATGAAATACCTAACTATGTATAACCAAATTTTATTATCGTAACTATAACATACTAGTATGAAGAATAGCATACTACACACATTTTATTACTTAACTACAACAAACAATGACGTCACATTAACTATTCGTAGTAACCACGTACCGTAGGTGGTTTGCTCACATAGTAAGTATTTCTATCCTTTTCTATTATATTTCTATCCACTCAAAATCATTTTTTTTTGAACAAGAAGAGGAAAAAATAGGTTAGGTATAATTTTTTTGGGTAAGCCAGACGTTAAAAATACTTGTAAGATTGTTTTACCAGGCATTTATTTGTGCAAGAACGGATTAAACTGAAATAATTTTAAATAATCGTCACATATCATTCGTGGATATTGTAGGTACCTATAATAAATGAGTTAAATAAAAGTAAGTAATTTATAGGCTTTATGCAAAAATGTTCTTGCAAAGTTAGGACAAGCCTAATTTTTTCCTTGTGGACCTCATTTTTGGTTCTCAATTTCAAATATCGCAAAATAAACAACTCAATCAACTTTTTAACCTCGAAAAAGATTTTGGTATAATAGTGTCCTACTTTACCAACTAACTATGACGTCATTTAAATAACATTCTTCAAGCCATACTAGTATGTTATAGTTACGATAATAAAATTTGGTTTATATGAATCATATATGGAACTTTTTCCGGGAGAGTATTGTTTGATTTACTACTTGGTCCACATCATATGATCATCATATTATGATTTAGTAGTTCTTATACTATTCACATCGTGTAGCGCTAGAATAGTAGTTTCCAATTTTTCAAAATCGCCAAAAAACGTCCTATAGTCGGCGGTGAAGGAAGCGTAAAGCGGCAGGGCAATTTAAGCATGAGTCACTATCACGTATTAAAGAACTATAATATAGACAAAAAATTCTTGGATAAAAATGTGTTTCATAAAAAATAAGAAACTTTGAAAATGTCCGTCTATCCGTCCGTCCGTTGGTCCGTCTGATGTTATGTTTTTTTATTAACACGATAACTCAAAAACGAATAATCCGTTTGAATTGCAATTTTCAGGAAAAAGTTCTATGATCCCTAGATCCCTATTATTTTTTTTTTCGAAAAAAAAATTGAAAGCTTTTTTTAAGAAGTTTTCGTTTCGCAAAAAAAGATATATGCTCTTTTATTTTCTTTTTTGTGGAATGAATTTTCTAAATTTTTTCAAAAAAAAAAAATGTTTAATTTGATGTTTTGTTTTAATGAAATAGTTCTATTGTGGGCCGCCTACAGGGGAAGTATACTTTTGTTGGCAGCAATATTATTTTATTAATTTTATTTATTTTATTTTGATTTTAAATAGTTTTAAGTTTTAACTTGCGTTATTTGGGAACAAGGGCGTAGATGAGGGAGGGTCATGGGGGTAATTTCCCCTCATAGGGTTGGGCGCCAAGTTTGGTAGAAAACAGTCAGGGACAAAGCTTTTTTTCTTGAGAGTATTTTTTGGGCCGCCAATTTTTTCTTGTAAAGGCGCCAAGTTTGGTAGAGAAACCGTTAGGGACAAAGCTTTTTTTTTTCGTTTTTGTTTTCGTGAGGGTAATTTTTGGTAGCCAATTTTGTAGGGGCGCCAAGGTTGGTAAAAACCGTCAGGGACAAAGCTTTTTTTCTCGAGGGTATTATTTTGGGAGCCAAGTTTTTTTTGGTTTGTAAAATGCCATTTTGAATTTTTAATATTGGATTTGGTTTTAGCGACCTCGAAAACCCCTACATAAAAACATAAAACATAACGATTTGCCATGTTTAATTTTTAATAACCCTTTTAATAAAATGTTTTTTGTTCTTATTTTATAATTTTAGTACCTATTTTACTTCTTAAAAGAACTGCCTTCACAGCAAGCAATAGGTATTAAAAAAATCCCATATAATTCCGACAATATATTAAGTACAGTAAACGTACCTACTTTTTATAATTAGATAACAATTTTTTCCTTAAGTAGATTCAATGATTTGAAAAATCTCACTGGATGATGCTTATTAGCTACCGTTAGAATGGTTTTTATATGGAGCGAAATAAACCTAGTAAATTGTTAACAATTATGAAATCTGCAATATAATTAGGTATATAAGAAACAATCATTATAATACATAAAATATTGAATAAGGTTTTTAATCAGGACATTTTCACACGAATATGAAATATAAAAGTCTAGTAAAGAAAATAAGAAAAAGTAAAATGTAATACATTTTCAGTTGAACACCGAGTGGACGAGTGCGCCAAATGTTTTATGAAAAGAGTTCTTTATACTATTTTATCTATTTGCGCGTTTTATTTTGCCTACATACAAATGACTGATTTGGGGAATTTAATGTAGGTATTTATATTATTAACAATGACCTGACAATTTAAAAATTTTGTTTATTTTTTTTTTCATTAGAATATAATTTTTAATTAAATTAATTAAAACTTTACGTGTTGTACTTTTTTGTGAATCATATTTTTTTATCTTATTTTGCTTTCCCCGTGTTTTAACTTTTTTGTGAAGCATATTTTTTTGTCCTATTTTGCTTTTCCCTCGGCTAGCCACGAGGCTAGCCACGGCTTTCCCAGTTTTGAATATTTTAAATTATTAATAATTATTTTTAAACTTTTTAATGTTTTCGTGAAAAGTGGTGAATTGGGTTTTTGAAGTCGCTGAAACTTAACCTGATAATAAAAAATTTCTAACTCCACCCCCTAGCGGCTGGAGGCAATTATTTTTAAATTTAGACATTATTTTCGTGTAAAACCCGTATATGAGTTTTTGAGGTCGCTGAAACTAAATTTGATAATAAAAATTTCCTAACTCGAGTAAATCTACCCTCAGGCTGAGGAAGTCACCCAAGTTTCGTGTTAATCGAATGAAGATTAATCTTAATTTTGCGGGTGGACAAATAAAAATCACCCGGTATACCGGGTGAGTTTCATGGATCCCCTAATGGAATTGTTTTTAATCCGATCAAAGCAAATTTTTTGTAGCTTATAATTCTTAACAAGAGCTACAAAATGGCGTACAAAATATTTTCTTTGCACTTCCGCTTTCGCCTGAACTAAACCAATTCTATTTTTTTAAATGACAACCCCTGTATATTTTTCCATTTCTAAATTCAGAAAACAATTTTACAGCTAAAAACCTATTGACTTAATTTTCGGCAAAAGCGGAATTAGTATTCCATTTTGTAGCCCTTAGAGCAGCGCAAAAGTTAGGAGCGTCCAAGGGGGTTGCCATTTGAAAAAATTAAGTTATGAAGGAAAAAAAATACAGTATCTACAACAAAATTACTAAATTTAGGTTTTTACATAAAATTTGTATTTTCCCACATACACCAGCAAATAAATTAGATCTTATGTATGTTAATAAAAATAAATAAAAAAAATAAGTACTAAAAAAATTAAAAGTTTTTAACTTATTTTTTTTTGTATGTAAATTTGTTTTTTTAATTTCAAAAATGCAAAAATACACAACGGGTCTCATTTAAAAAAATAAGTTGGCTTCCGACGAAACCGAAAATGCAAAAAAAATAATTTTGTGTGTCGTGCTTTGATCGGATTGAAAACAACCTAATTTTAGGGGGTGTCCATGGACTGAAACTCACCCGGTATAGGGATTTTTGAGCTCGCTGAAACTAAATATAATAATAAAAATGTTCTATCTCCATTTTCGCGGGGCAGGGAGCAATAATTTTTAAATGATTTTAATGTTCTCGTGAAAATTGTTTGTGAAGTCTCTAAAACTTTCAGGTAATAAAAGTCCAACCACAAAAATGTACAAAAATGGGAAAGCTTTTTTACTTTAACCATTTGACAAAATATTATAAAAGTTACCATTTTTTTTTCGTCTATGAAAATTTATAATTTTTTTGGTTTTTTTGTATTAAACAAATTTATACCTATGTATATATATTTTAAAATTATAATTTACCTTTTATTGTAAATTCGAAAAACCAAAAACTCAAAAATTGTCTGTTTATTTCAAAGTCTGCCAAAATCTATGCGTATTTTCACTTTTCACATAATTAAGTATAAAATTTAATTTGATTTAACAAATCCCATTATTTCCAAAACACGATTAAACAAAACTTCACTTTCAACCGTTTCAACGAGAACAACTGAAATTAACATGAAAGTAACATGCACCACAAGATCATGAAAAGAAAAAACGTTTCGTGAAAGAAGCGTTTTCGTGACTCCTTCAACATGCGAGTGGTACTTGCCGAGTACCTCGGAGGTACGCAGTGGAAATTGTTAATCGCGGCTACTAAGCCACTGGTTAGGCTAATAGTAAGTACTTTATAGTAAAAGACCTGCTAAGCGATCGAAGAGTCAATGGGAGAAAGCCTATAGAATTTTAAGAAGGGATATTGTTTATTCCATTGTTTACCAAAAATATTAGTTTCTATGTTAATAATAATGTCTTATTGTCCAAAGGATATACCTGGGTATTTGAGGTAATTTAATAATAATAATAAACACATCGTCAATATTCTTGGACCGCCACAGTGGTCATTAGCGTCAAAAGCCTATAACTAATGTAATTGTTTATATAAGTTAATACCGGAAGTGTACATTTTCTTTGGTGATTTTTACTCCAGTTTTTACTCTAATTTAATCGAATTAATTAAATTTTAGAATAAGTCATCAGAGGCTTAGTTTACACCGATAGGACTATTTTAGTACTACTGGTACTAAAATGCTGCAAAACTATATTTAGACTGTTTACACCAGCAAGCTCGTGTACTTTTTCAAAGTTCGCGCCATCTTAAAAAGTCCTGTGGAACTTTTTTGACGTCTAAATAGTCACTTTCAAAAATTAACTTACCTTATTAATAATAATTATTAATCTGCGGCTGTAACGTGAGTTAACTCACGTTACAGCCGCAGAAAAAAGAAACACTTTCTTTTAAATATTTTATTATATTATCATTTTCGAGATGATTTTTTAACAAAGAGCCCTTAAAAATAATAAATAACAAACAATCTTTAATAATAATATAATGAAATAACTAAAAGAGTCATTTTTCTGCAGTATACCTATGATAATAAAAAAAATTCTAATTCCACCCCCTGAGGGGCGGGGGTAGTTTTCGTAAAAAAAAATATATTGGGGTTCTTGAGGTTGCTGAAAGTGAATCTGATAATAAAAAAATTCTAACCCTCTGAGGGACAGGGGGTAGTTTTTTTGAAAATTAATATATTGGGATATTTAAGGTCGCTAAAACTGAATCTTAAAATAATTTTTTCGAAATCTACCCCCTGAGGCGCGAGGGGTAGTCAGGGATGACGATCGAGTTGGGAAAATTCACTGTCAAGGTATGTAAAATTGAGTGGCGGAGCTTGATAATTGGTGGTAGAGTATACTCTGCTATTACCTATTATAGGTAATATTACCTATAATAGGTAATATTACTATTAATAGTTACCCAGTCCGCAGAGCCTCGTCAAAATGACGTCATAATCTGGTGACTTCCCTCGTCAATTTGACGTGAAAATGACCTCCTAATGTCACAGACCGATGACGTAATATATCTGACGTCATTTTTACGTCATGAAATTTAACTTATGACGTGAATTTTACGTTTTAAAGTATTTTTTATTTACCAGAAATCCACTTTCAATTAAAACCAATGAATATTATTGTGTAAGTGTATATATTGACCAAATACACTATAATAACAATGTTCTTTAGTAAAAATAATAAAAATATAATATATTATCATCAAGAAAAGTCGGCAATATGACGTGATTAAATGACGTGAAAAATTCGTCAGTTAACTGACGTCAAAATGTCGACGATCATTGGTCGAATGACGTCTTTCGACCAGTAATCACCAGATTTTGACGTCATTTCGACGGGCGTCTGCGGACTGGGTACTGGGAGAGTTGGAAAATTGGCGGAGCAGTTGGGAAACTTACCATGGTAAAGTTGAAAAATGTACCCAGACAGCACATGATATCTTAAATACGTCTTTTTAGATCTTAATTATGTCTGGACGCCTAAAGACATAAAAAGGATATCTTATGAACTTCTTTTTAGGGATGTTTAAAAGATATCTGATTATGATGTCTGTAAGATGTCTTTTAAGTATCGGTACAAGACGTCTTAGCTTCGATAATCATCGCTAAAAATAAATTAACCACAATCAACTATTAAAAAAATACCATTTTTTAAAGATCTTTTTTTGAAAAACAAAAAAAAAATAAAAAATTTAAAAAAAAGAAAATTATTTTTTTTTTAATTTTCTTTTTACGAAAAACGAAAAAATTAAAAAAAATAAAAAAAGAAATTTTCAAAAAAAAAACTGAAAAAAAATGAAAAAAATAACATTTTTTTTTAAGATCTTTTTTTGACAAACAAATAACCTCTCATTCTAATTATAATTACGTTTTTTATATCAATACGACCGTACCTAGCAACGTAAATGGGAGGGTGTATTATGTTGTAGTCATCTGTGCAAGGCGTCAGTAAGGCGTCTTAAAAAATATGTTTTAAAGACGTTAACATACGACGTCGTTAAGACGTCTTTAAGATGCATATACGGCAAAAACCGACGTTCTTAAGACGTCTTGAATGACGAGCTACGACATCTTTAAGATCTCTTTAAGTCATCTTTGTGCTGTCTGGGCACGGTTCGCAAAAAAGGTCAAATAAAATAAAAAATTGCCCAAGAACTTTGAAAATAAAATTTGATTCCTGGCCCTTTCCTTAAATAGAAAAAGCAAAAATTAAAAAATTTCAACGACAACTTTTTACCTGTAACTCAAAAATTAAAATTTAAATAATATCTAACAAATAGGACCCCCTTGGGGGCCTTAAAGAGGACGAAAGCCTAAATTTTTAATTTTCCTGGGTTTATCTTGTATGCTCTATTTATATACCAATATAAGCTATTCTAGTAGTATATTAAATATTTTTTTTAAATAGGGGGTTTGGGGGGTTTCGAGCTAATTTTCAGATTTTTTTTTAGAATTTTAATGTACAAAAAATATTATAATATTATAAATATTTTCTAGATATTGTAAGAGTGTTTAAAATGTCGGTTTGGGGGAAAATTATTATATAATATATAATATATATTATTATATATTATATTATATATTGTTATTATTATTATATATTAATATAAAAAAGATATATAATAATAATATTATTATATACGCGTACGTGCCAAATTTGGTTTATATTTTCCTGAAAGTTGTTAAAGAAGTCTCTTATAAGAGACTTACTTTATCTAATAATTATAATTATACATACATAATTATGTACATAATATTTCTATAATACATTATGCCTAAAACTTTAAAATCTCTAATTTCGGCTTAAAGAAGAGATATCAGACGATCGGAAGAAAAAGAAAAAACATTTTAAAACTTACTTTACCAATCAATTTTTTTTGAAAGGTTTGAAGGGATTTTTTAATTCCAAAGGAAAGGCAATAAATTAAAAGCAAATAAGTGGAAATTATATTTTGTATTAAACAAAATTGAAATATAAAAGTACAAAAAAAAGCAAAAATATTTTTTTTTTAAAGCTGGGTAAATAAACATAATAGAGAGTAGAGATCTTAAAGTTTTAGGCATAATGTATTATAGAAATTTTATGTAGATAATTATGTATATATAATTATTAGATATAGTAAGTCTCTTATAAGAGACTTCTGTAACAACTTTCAGGAGAAATATAAACCTTTGGCACGTACGCGTACATAATAATATTATTATTATATATCTTTTTTATAATAATATATGATAATAATAATATATAATATAATATATAATAATATATGATAATAATAATATATAATATAATATATAATAATATATATGATATATTATATATTATATATTATATAATAATTAACCCCCAAACCGACCTTTTAAACACTCTTTTACAATGTCTAGAAAATATTTATATTATAATATTTTTTGTACATTAAAATTCTAAAAAAAAATCTGAAAATTGGCTCGAGGCCCCCCAAACCCCCTTATTTAAAAAAAAACATTTTATATACTACTAGAATAGCTTTTATTGGTATATAAATAGAGCATACAAGATAAACCCAGGAAAATTTAAAAATTTAGGCTTTCGTCCTCTTTAAGGCCCCCACGGGGGTCCTATTTATTTATTATTATTTAAAATTTAATTTTTGAGTTACAGGTAAAAAGTTTAAGCAGAAAAAAGTAAACTGTAGCAAATATTGGTGAATTGGGAAAATTATAAATCAGCGTGTATCTATTTTATAATACTCGAAACAAAAAAGTGCGATAAAAAAAAATTTGTCGTTGAAATTTTTTAATTTTTGCTTTTTCTATTTAAGGAAAGGGCCAGGAATCAAATTTTATTTTCAAAGTTCTTGGGCAATTTTTTATTTTATTTGACCTTTTTTGCGAACCGTGTGGGTAGAGGGTCGAGGACCTTTTTTTTAGTAATTTTCAGAAGAGCTTTTTTTTTGAGCTGAGGATCTTTTTTTTTAGTCATCAAAATTTTTCGAGGTGAGACCTTTTTTTGTCAAAATTTTTCTGGGGTTAGTTTTTCTTTCCAATTTTTTTAAAATAATTGAAAAGTTTCGGAAAAAAGTTAGAAAATCCCTTATTTTTGCTTTTTAGTTTTCTTGAAAATTGGTATATTCGGGTTTTTAAGGTTGCTGAAAGTGAATCTGATAATAAAAAAAATCACTTCTCGCGCGGAGGTGAAAAATGGGAAAGCTTTTTTATTGATCGTATAACCTGACAAATAGTCCCAGACAGTACAAAGATGACTTAAAGAGATCTTAAAGATGTCGTAGCTCGTCATTCAAGACGTCTTAAGAACGTCGGTTTTCGCCGTATATGCATCTTAAAGACGTCTTAACGACGTTACAAAAGGTAACGTTTTTAAGACTTTTTTTCTTAGACGCCTTACTGACGCCTTGCACAGGCGACTTTACAACATAATACCCCCTCCCATTTACGTTGCTAGGTACGGTCGTACGGTTGTAATTTTTTTGTCAAAAAAGATAAAAAAATGTGATTTTTTTTAATTTTTTTTTCAGTTTTTTTTTTATTTTCTTTTTTGATTTTTTTTTTAATTTTTTCATTTTTCGCAAAAAGAAAATAAAAAAATGAAAAGAAAAAAAAATTATCTTTTTTTTGTTTTTCAAAAAAAGTTCTTTTAAAAAAATGGTATTTTTTAATAGTTGATTGTGGTTAATTTATTTTTAGCGATGAGTATCGAAGTTAAGACGTCTTGCACCGATACTTAAAAACTTATAGACATCATAATCAGATATCTTTTAAACATCCCTAAAAAGAAGTCCATAAGATATCCTTTTTATGTCTTTAGGCGTCCAGACATAATTAAGATCTAAAAAATACGCCTTTAAGATATCATGTGGTGTCTGGGGTCTTATTTTGATTTTCAAGCATCGTTCCTAAAAATATATATATACATATGTATATATTTATAACTACCATGTATATTAATTTAAATGTATGAAAATGGTAAATACTTATGAAAAAAAGTCATAGTTACCTTGCCCTAAAATTTAGGCCCTAAATCACAATCACTTTTGGTATGCAAAATACCCTCCCGGACACATAGTGTACTGTTTTAAATAGTTGGCGCCAATTGATGCAATGCTAATTCTCTCCATCTAGCGGCGGTTTCGGGGACCGCACCATATTCTCATAACGGCCGCGCTATAATGATATCTCCGCCCTCTGTCAATGGTATATTTAATGAATAGTAGATAACTAGATTTAATTAGAATAAAGATTATTTTTACAACTTTTGGCAATAAACGACTAAAATTATTGTTAAAAAATATTAATTTGTGTTTAAATTTTAATAAAATAGTCTTTTTGTGCATTTTATGCTGATTTCCACTTTTGAACGCATGCGTATTGCGTTTATGCAAAAAATTAACTGTCATTATTTAAAAAATTAATTTTATTAAAAATTACATACAAATTTAAGATTTTTTGGATGTTATTCCTCAAAATGAAGAATTCCAAGCGTAAAAAACATCAAATTTCTCTTGATTTAGGGTCCAAAGTTGGCTAACCTGGACCTTGCAAATAAAATGCTCATGGCTGCCATTTTATTAACCTTTTAGGCGGGGAGACGTAAATTTGTTATTAAATATGTGTGCTCGAATTGTAGGACTAGTGCTGTTGCTTAAAATTAATAAAAGCTAGATACCAGCAGGTGAGTCTATAAAAAATTCAATAATATCTATTATATAATGATTGTGCAAAGTTTTTTAATATGAGACAACTTGACTGCAAGCTGTGGCCTCGCGTTGTAGAAGTCATTGTTTGCTGATATCATTGTCGAGCAAGAAAAGCGTACAAAACCCACGTTTTTTAGTGGAATTTCATGTAGAGTAATTATTAACTCGATTTAACCATGTTTGAAATGCAAAACTTAACTATTACTATTTTTTTGCTAGATTATTAATTCACAAAACTGGAAGCGGCATGGAATATGGTTCGAACGGGCCCTTGTCTATGGTAGAGGTTTCTGAATCTAAAAAAAATGGAGTAGTGAGCCCCATAATGGCAAACTTCCCAGAAGGGACAGTTGCTGTATCTAACGAAGAAAAGAAAAATACTTCTGAGACAGCTATAAAACTTAATGGAGATACACACACCAAAAGTGATATTTTGGAAACTGAAAAATACAGTTCGGAAAGTGATACATTAGTAATTGATGAAAGTGTTGTGAAATCTAAAAGTACAATTTATAAAAAGCGTGTAAATAAACCCAAAAGTGAAAATATACCCACTGAAAGTGAAACTGAAGTAATTACACACTCAAACCCTTATTTTAACGAATCTCTCTTTGAGTTATCACAATTATCACAGTTACACCAAGCACAAACTGCTTTTAACCCAGAAATAAACACAAAAGTACTAAAAAACAAGCGTGGAAAGACTAAACCTAAACGTAAGTTACAGGAATATGCCCAATATCTAGGTTTACAACCTACAGTTCAGTTTAGATGTTCAAAATGTGGTTTGGCAGGATTTGAGACCTTAACCTTGTTAAATGAACATATTTCAAAGTGTAATTCAACAAGAAACAATCAGGAAACCACCAACCCCACATCTGGTTCAGGTTTTAAATTAACTCGTAAAGTGTTTTTATGTTCATCATGTGGCACATATTATGAAAACTGGAATTTGTATATTCATATGTTAGAAATACATCGCCGTTACATATGCCTGTATTGTCTTGGAATGTTCTCAGTTTTGGAAGGTTTATGTGAACATATACAAAATAAACACAGTGTTGAACCAGGGCAAAAAAATAGCCTAGAAGATTTTTATAAGACTTACAATGAACCATGTTACTTAGTCTGTGTTGAGTGTAACAAAGTCTTCACGGAACAAGACAATTTTTACTACCACAATTGTATTCCGAAAAGTAAAGGAAAACAAGTCAAACCACAAATAACACCTGTCAACCATGTCACTGGTGATTCAACAACAACTGTTGCTCAGGAATCTATAAACAATAGTGAAGTGACAGCTAAAGACTTAAGTGACAATATTGTTTCCACAGTGACAGAGGACAAAGTTAAACAAGAATTGACAGAAACTTGTGATGAAAATATTGAAAAATCACCAGAAGTTGATGAAAATATTGAAAAATTGACAGAAACAGAGGAAAGTGTAATGACTGGTATTATAGATACCTACGATAAGACTTGGGAAGAACCAATTGAAGAAAATCAAGATAGCAACCTCTCAAATGGTACATGTGAAGACTTAAAGGATCTGAACAACGAAGAAGAAGAAGAACTTGATTTTGCAGGATTTACATTCTCTGACCAAGAGAACTCAATTGAAAATAGTCAAAACCTAAATACTGAAAAAAATTTAGCGGAGAGTAAAGAAGATATTATGGAAGAAGAACCTCCTATAGAGACTAGAAAAGTCCCAAAATTATCACTAAAACTACCAAAACCAGGCTCATATCCAGAAATAAGTAATGATGATAGTGATGACAGTGAAAAGCTTACAATGGAAATTGAACAACTAGAAAGTGAAAATGAAGCTGAAGCTGATCCGGTAGAAGAACTTGAGGACTATGAAATTGATGTCGAAAATGAAGACAACGCAAATGAGGACAGCAAAATAGAAATGAATCCTGATAACAGTCTTCTAATTGCAGGTGCTGATATAGCAATAATCGAATTAGAACTAGAACTACCTTTGGATAAGTTTGATATAAAGATACTCCTACAAAAATGCTTGAAAGCGACGTCTGGCATTTGTATATATTGTAACCACGCCAGAAAAATCGCTGTAAATGGCAAACAACTAGGGTTACATGCAATAGCAGAACATAGATACTCAGGAGTAGTAAACAGTATAACAGCTGAAGAATTAATTCCTGAAAGTTTTGTTCAAAGAATAAAAGATTCTCTGGAAGAGTTAGAACCAGTCTATTTTAATCTTGAGTCAAGTTTATCTGCTGAAGCTGTAACATTCTCACATTTATTTGAATGTTTTCAATGTCGATTCAGTACTTCAGTTCATAAAGAACTGTATTTACACAACAGGAAACTCCACGCGAAGAACTTACTGCTCTGTATTATGTGCAAGTCAAATTTTTATAGCTACAGCGAATTGGTGTGTCATTTATGCCCGGGAATTTACGTTTTGGACCACGATTTGCAGTTTAGGTGCTGCATGTGCGTTTCTGACGATTTACCATCCGCTTTTCGGCTTATGGTACATTTACGCAAAAGACACCATGTGTGTGACGTATGTTTAGAAATGTGCCACAGTCAATACCGATTATCCAATCACGTTTGGAAGCATAAACTACATCATTTTTGCTACAGGTAATTATTTGTTATTCATTTTCTTGTTTGCCTCAAATCTTGTAATCAAAAACAATCGATTTTTGTATTAATTTTATTACAATTACAGTTTTGGGAATGTTTAAGTATTACGTAAAAATTCCAAAATACATTACATGTTTGTTTAACCTCGTACTATTCTACTTAATTAAGCAACCCCTAAGTCCAGGACTTGTGTGGGCTAGTAGTAGAGGGAACCACTGGCTTATATGACTTTCGAACCAGTTTCTAGGGAGTGTCCGTTTCACTTATCACCTTCGACAAATTTCAATTATTAATTAACTGAAAAAGACAAATCGGCGCAGTGAGAATCGAACTCAGGATAGTAGACTTGCTATGCATTCGCGCTAGCCACTACGCTATGCCTCCCATAAAATACACTTCATACCCCGGTTCTCGCGTTATTATAGATTATAGAGATTTCATATTTTGGCTACCCCCACTAATAGGGGGTGTGTTAGGGGGGGTAGCCAAAATATGAAATCTCTACAGCCTTGAATTACGCTAGAACCGAGGTATATAGTGTATGAATTTTGGTATATTTTGCGTTATGTAATACTTGAACGTTCCCTTTGGCGAAGGCGAAAATTTTTATCGTTTCACCCATTATTTTGATCTTTAATTAATTAAGGCTCCTTTTGATTAAAAAAAAATCTAAAAAGTTTTTCTTTTCCAGTGGATAATGTCCATGTTGGAAAATATTGGAAAATAAAATATGCTCGAAAATATTTTAGTGTGGGGTTAGGCCCGATTGGTTAAAATGCAATTTTTAGCATTTGTAAAGATTTTTTGAGGCAAAAATTTATGAAGCTGAAGTTTGCAACGTTTTTTTGCAACGAAAATTTGAATAGTATATTAAACTACTAGTTTCATAACATACGTTTTTATCGCACGAGACGAGTTTAGAAAACAAGCCGCTTGCGGTGAGTTTTCTAAAGTACTAGTGCGCTAAAAACGTGTTATGGAATAAGTGCTTTAATGTACTATTTTAATTTTCGATGCAAAAAAACGTGGTAAACTTCAGCTTCATAAAAATTCTTAGTTATGGTTATGGTTATGGTTATTAGGGTGAAGGGTAGCTATCTACACGCACTTAGGCCACTTAGCTGGGCCTTTGGGAGATTTAGCTCAGTGGTCAATGGCATCGATATAGCCTGACACTGATCTAATGATCGTGAGTCCAAACCTCACTGGCGCCGATTGCCTTTTTCAGTTAATTAATAATTGAAATTTGGCGAAGGCGTACTCCCTAGATATATTGGTTCGAAAGTCAATTAAAGCCGGTGGTTCCCTCTACTACTAGCTCACACAAGTCCTGGACTTAGGGGATGCTTAATTAAGTAGAATAGTACGAGGTTAAAAACAAACATAAACATAAACATTGTACTACCTCCCTTTGGTCGCAGCAAATTAGCCTTTCAGCTATCCAATTCTTCAAAATTCTTAGTTATTAATAAATATATCAATATAGTTTTTTTTCATTGTACTATATTCTTGTTACTATATTGTTGGTTGTGAACCTAATGTTGTCTCTTTCCGAGTCTCTTTCGGTTGTTTTTATTTTAATTAATATAATTGACTGAATTTAACTTTGAAAATTACAAAAAGGACTCGAAAAAGAATGAGTCAATTCGAATAAAAAAAATATGTTATATTATGACACATATATTTCGCCTTTGGAGACCACATTTTGATCCGTACATTCTTAGTTATTATTAAAGATATTAAGGGTTTTTATATTATTCACAGCGCGTGCGCTAGAATAATATACGGTAGTTTCAAATTTTCAAAAAAATTCTAAAATCGTCGTAGATAAAAAGTTTTTGGATATCAATTTGTTTCATGAAAAAATAATCAACTTTTTTTTTTGAAATGTCCGTCTTTCTGTCTGTCCGTCTGTCTGATTTTTGTGAACACGATACTCAAGAACGAATAATCCGATCGACTTCAAATTTTCGTTTGGAAATATCAAGTTCTACAAGGAGAAGATCCCTATTGTTTTTGAAAACAAAAAAATTATGGGGTTAAACTTAAAAAAAAATCGAAAAAAGCTGAATGAAATTTCCGATTGACGAAACTTTTTAGGAAAAATTACTTTTATTATAAGAATTAATTCTACCAATTTTGAATGTAGTCCCCCCAACAACAAAATTATGGGGGGTTAAACTCAAAAAAAACAATCTTTTTTTTTCGCTTTTTGCAAAAAGAAAATTAAAAAAAATTAAAAAAAATTTTTTCAACATTTTTTTTTTATATTTTTTTTCGCAAAAAGGAAATAAAAAACATTGTTAAAAAATGTTTTTAAGTTTTTTTTATTTCTTTTTTTTTTTTGAAAAAAATCGTTTTCAAGTATTTTTGGGAAAATGCAGTATACAATTTACTGTGAATAATATATAATAGAATGCGTAGCATTACATATCATCACGGATTTGTTTTTTATTGTTTATTTAAAGAGTTGCTCAAGTCCCTAACTAACGTCGTCACAGTATAGAAAGAAACAGTATTCCGACTCCCGTCGGCTTGCTTTGGTCTTTGTCAGACAAGGGGGTTTGCGGTCGCCATGTTCTCAGGTTAGCAGGAGGCGCGGGTCCGTGTACTAAGCATACAACATAATCTCTGCCCTCAAAATCAAGAAAATCGTATATCGATTGCGTAGAATGAAAAGTTCGTATATCGGTTTTCAATAAATTTGTCACTGACATTAAATGTCTTTGTCAAAACTTAAAAATGTAGGGGAGATTATATCACCATGTGCAAATTTTTTTCTTGTAAGCCCTATTTTTCAAAAATAAATATATTTTACTTAAAATTTTGTCAGTATTCAAATTTGCTTTACATTTTGCTTTCCACCAAAATCTCGGAATACCTACTGTCCGAGAAGTAGCTGGAAAGCAGTCCTTGGATTGGTAAAAAAATCATGTTTTGTATTGCCTATTTTTGCGTTTTATGGCTTTATATGCAAAAACACATTTAAGTAAAAAAATCTGTCTCTAGGTCTGTCGGTACACAATTTAAACTATAAATTTCCCGATTTTTTTTTGGTGATTATCGGGCCCGCGGGTTGGGAAAGTTTTTGGATGAAAATCTTGCATAACTTGAGAGAATCCGTAATAAACCAAAGAAGTGCACTGAAAAAACTAAATATAATGATCTACAGGAGTTAAAAGTTGTGATTCCAAAAATATATCATAATTTTTATGATGAACTTATTCACCTTAAATAATAATTATTAATTTTAATTTGTTCAATTTGTGGAAGGACAATGTTAAAAATGATCGAATTTTTGCCCCTCCGATAAAAGTTTATTAATAGTATTGAATAGTTATTTTGGTTACAAAATAACTAAAAAATATTTTTAAATTGTTAAAAATAATCAAATTTTTGCTCCTCCAATAGAGGTTATGTGATATTATAAAATAGTAAAATTACTATTTAGCCAAAAACAATCGGGAACAATTTTAAAATGTGCTATTGCGTAATCATTTGAAAACGATCCACCCCAAATACCTTGTAAACTAAGCACAATATAAAAATTAACAATTATTTCATTTTGTGCTTAGTTTGCGAGGTATTTGGTGTGGATTATTTTCGAATGATCACCCTACCCTGTATTACGCAATAGCATATTTCAAAAATGTTCCCGATTGTTTTCGGCGAAGTATTTTTTACAATTATTTTAGGACAAAAATAACTATTTTATTTCAATTAACTTTTATTGGACGGGCAAAAATTCAATGATTTTTAACATTGCCTTTGCTTAATAAAGTTTAGATATAATATTCGTTAAAGAAGCTACCTTGGTTTTGCTTTTATTTATCGGTAATTAAAAAATTATCTGTGATCTCATCTCCCCTATAGTATAAAACTATTGACGTTCACATTCAATGTCAGTTTAAAAATTCAATATGTAAAAAAAATATCCGAGCTTTTCATTCTACGCGATCGATATGCATTTTTGTTGTTTTGAGCAAATCGACTTTTTTATTAGGAACGGCGGCAATTTCGCAGATATTCGTAAACAAAATGTAAATAATGAATTTTTTTGTAGTATAAGATGCTAAAAAGTATGTTAATCGAATTTCGTAAAATTGTCAGATAAGTCTTATGCCACCAATCCTGGAAAACCTGGAAAACGCATGGAATTTAGATTCCCACCTGGAATACCTGGAATTTGACATTTTTTCTTAAAAAACACGTTTTTTATCTGGAATTTTGTAATAGCAAAATAGCAAACACAAAAATATATATATTTTTTAAAAGAAATTAAATAGCCTTAGCACAAAAATTAAAGGATATAAAAAAACATCCTAAATTTTTAGGTGATTTTGGCACCGAGTACTCGAACCTAGTTTTTAGTGCACGAGAGTGCTTTTTTCTTACGAGGCGCAGCCGAGTAAAAAAAGTACTTTTTTGTTTTTTTTTCAACCTTAAAGTATCTCAAAGAACCCTCAAACGTTGTCACTCCTGCTAACAATCAAATTTTCTTTTTTTATTCATTTTTTGATTTTTTTTTTTCGAAAAAAAATGATCCTTTTAATAAAAGTTTTTTTCTGAAAAAATGACAAATCAATTAAAAAAAATAGCCCCTATAACTTTTTTGCATAGCCCCCTATTTAAACGGGTTGAATACAATTCTGACGTAAAATATACCTTAAAGACTTTAAAATCCCTAAAAATCCCCATTTAAATGGGGAAAATACAATTCTGACAAAAAATATACCTTAATATACTGCCGTCTTATGAAAGACCCCCGTATCTCCATTGGACGCATAAAAACGTTTTCACGTCAACTCGGTGTAATATTTTGAAAACGATGGTATGCTACAAATGGAGATACGTGGGTCTTTCATAAGCGGGCAGTATACCCTTCCTGTACGTCGGACGTAGAAACAGCCTGCTCCTTTCCATTTATAGTTACAGATACAGTCATGGTTCTGCAGGATTTTGTGTAGTGTAACTGCCTACCTACCCTAATAAAACTACCTATCCATTGCTCTACATGGCTAAGTCCGGTTCTCAATAATTAGGGCTAGCCAGCTGGATTTGCTTAGTAACCTAAATCGCGAGTAACTGATTTCTTCAAGAACATTTTTTTTTTTCGTAAAATTCATGTCCATATTTATGAGATCAGTATTTTTGCACACGAGTCATCAAAAATGGTAAATTAAAATTTTAAATATTTTTCCAGGTGTTGTATAGCTTACAGAAATAAGCCCGATATTACCAGACATCTTTTTTGGAAACATGGAACTGAAAGCGTGCTTTGCAAAAAATGCCTGCAGAAAAAATGGCCACACGTTTACCATTTTTGTGTTCCTCCAGCGAATTTTATTTGCGAGGAATGTAATTTGATGTTTTCCAAAGCTGTAGCATTGAAAGTGCATAAACGAATACATGCAGAAGAAAAACCTCACGCTTGTACAGAGGAGGGGTGCGAAGAAAAGTTTATTTCAAAAAAATTATTGGCAAAACATGAGTTAAAACATATGGAACCTCCTGAGGAACCTGAGGAGGAAAAACAGCAGGAGGCTCCTGAACCTGAGGAAGTTAAGGAAGATGTGAAACCAGTTGAAGAAAAAGTCGACGAAAAACCTAAACCCAAAGTTGATGTTTACGATTTACCTGCTTTAAACCTTTCAGAAAGTGATAGTAGCGACTCTGAGGACGATAAACCGAATATAGTCGAAAAACTAACCACAGATGAGAAAGATACAGCCAATAAGCGTTTAGGTGAAGAATCAAACTTAAGCGCAAGTACTGAAAATATTGCTGAAAAATCAAACGTAGAGACTGAGGAAAAGAATGAAGAAATAATCCAAAATATATGGGACGATTTCAAAAACTATCAAGCTAATAAAGGAAAGCTTGATCAATTTTTAGGTGAAAATCAAAAAGGAGAAGAATTAGAACCGGTTACAGATGAACCAATAAGAGATTTAACCGTGGATTACGCTTTAATAGATCATGATTATTGCATAAATCCGGAGCGGAAACCGGACCCAAGTTTAATCGAGGTTAAACCGGACTTGAGTATGATTCAGCGCGTGGATCATGATTATTGTTCGCCAAAACCAGAGCCAGGTATTTATGCAACATTAAAATCTATATTTTTTAGGTTTCTTTTTTTTATAATTTTGGATTCTTTTGAGAACAGTTAAAATAATTTTTTAACAAGATTGTTCATCAGTAAACCCTTATTTGAAGAACTATATTCTATTCGAAACCAAGTAAAATAAAAGAATAGTATATTCTATAACTAGTATGGAATAGACAATATTTCGCGCGAGCGGAAAGTTTGTCATACGAGCCGGCAGGCGAGTATGACGGTCCCGCGAGCGCGGAATGACTATTCCATACGTGTTGTAGACTATACTTTTTCTTCGACTGCAAATAGGAAACACTGTATGGCTTTAAACTGCGGACAAGATTAAAAACAATGTTTTTTGTGACTCGACATTGTAAATGCAACAAAACACATATTTTTAAATAAAGCAATTAATGTTATTTAACAATTTTATCAAATCAGTATTCGAAAAAGATTTTTATTTAATTTTAGCACATATTTACAAATTATAATGCAAAAATTGAAGGTTATGTCAGATTATTGTGACAGATATCAGGTTTAAATATTTAACAACAGATGGAGTAGTTTTAATTGATTTGATTGAACTAAATTGATAAAAAACTGCTCAAATATTAAGAAAAACTAATAAACATTATGTAATTTTAACGCAAAACTTTAAATTGCATTAAATTATTCAATATTTCATGGTAAAATATATATATATTTTTGCTAATTTTGCTACAGTTTTCTTTACTTTTATAAACAAGAGATGGCACTACATGTACTCATTCTAACACTTGATACGGAATATTCATACCGTATCTAGAGCTAGAATGGATTCATTCTGTGTTTGCGAAGTGTGTGTATTTGCTTACATTCTAAAGCAGTCGTAGAAAAAATCAGATCTGATATGCCGCCGTGTTTATAGATATTAGCGACGTTCCAAATCATAAACAATGTACCAGTTGAATTTGGGCATATTGCACCAAAAACATGGTTTTTCAAACTTTCCATAAAAGTTTTTCGGCAAACAATATGAAGTTTAATTTTGTAAGTTAGAGTACCAGAGTAGGACTCGCATGTTACTGGACCAACTCTTAAAGTCGAACGCACTTTTTATGGTGTGACATCAGAATTTTGTTGTTGTAAAGTTTGTATGAACCAACTATAGATAAAAATTTAGAAAAAAACTTCTAAAAAAATAGTCTCCTGATGGACATGCCAAAATCCATTTCTCAGACCTTCTAACTGAAAAATGCTCAAAAATTTGAATTCGTTTTTTTCGCGGTAACCTAACTTCCTTCTTTCCTAAAATTAAGAACCCTCAGCTACGAACTTGATATACTGTTTTATAATTTCAGTACCTCTTTAGTAAAATATGAGGTAATATGGTGGACCCGAAACAAAAAAGGGTACAAGAAAAACTACATTTAGTATATGTTTTTATTAATTTATCATAGTAGCCATTAAGTGACATAAATGTCATACATTTTGAATAATTACGCGACTTAAGTCAAAAAATTATTACCTTTTTTTTTCGTTAAACCAAACTTAATGTAGAAAACATTATAAAAATTACAGTTTTTATCTATTGTTGTATAATTTTTGTGGCGTTCACGGTAATTACCGCAAGTAGCTTGCGTCCAATACACGTATGCTAAATATGAGTTATCTGTGCTAATTTAAAATAATTTATTTTTGATATAGTTAAAGTGGAGCCTAAACCTGAAGAGGGTATCAAAAGTCCGAAACCCAGACAACGCTCAAAGTCAAGTTCCAGTGATTCGAGTAGTGACAGTGGGTCGAGTTGTTCCTGCGGCTCGAACTGTTCGTGTTCGTCGAGTTCGGGGAGCTCGAGTTCGAGTTCGGATAGCTCCGAATCGGATAGTTCGACAGAAGAAGGAAGAAGGAGGCAAAGAGCTCAAAAAGAACAGAGGCGGGAGAAAAACAGGTTAAACAAAAAACAAATGAAGAGTGAAAAGGCTGCTAAAGCAGAAGAGGTGAAGGTGGCGGAAAAATTGGCAGTGGTACCAGTTGCGGAAACTCCAATCTTAGAGTCTGATTTGGAAACTACTGAAAGCGAAACAGATGAGGAGTTTTATGATAAGCGTCCTCAACTTTTGGCAAAAAAGATATTGGAGGAAAAAAGGAACCAACTCCTAGCAGAGGTAGGTTATTTATCTCGAATTTGTACAAACAAACTACAGTGTTTTTAACACATTAAAGTACTAAGCGCTGTAATATTACACTGATCCAATCCTTTACAATTATTACTGTATATAGATGTTGCATGTTGTAATGTAATTGGGTATTTACCATACTTTTAATTAAATTTGTTCGGTTCATATAGACCATTGTTTACCTTATGCACCAGAAGAGTGACCTTGGATTTACCATGTTCGCAACCTAAATAATTAGTTACCTTTTAGGGACTTAATATTTTAATTAGGGAATTTCTGATTGATTAGTTTGACATCTGTCAATCACTTCCATTTTTACTTTCACCTTTCGATAAGAAGCTTAGTTTTAAAATCTTTATTTATTTCTATCATCCTTTGGGATAATTTAGTTATTTAATGAATAAATAACATCCTGGTGTTAGGTAAGTCTTTTAACACCATTATTTTTATCTCAAGCTAATGCTTTAACTTATTTTTTAGATTTTTATATTGGTTTGATAAACCAGGTCACTCTTCCGATACTCCGATCACATTGAATAAACTTGCTATATTTGGTATAACTGTTTTACTCACGACCCCTGTACCATTTCGGCGCCCAATACAATTTTGGTACTACAATGTATATTCAAAAATAAAAATATGTAATGCTACGCATTCCATTATATATTATTCACAGTAAATGGTATAATGCGTTTTTCTAAAAACTTCAAAAAATAAATGTTAAAAAAAAATTACATTTAAAAAAAAGATCTTTTTTTGAAAAACGAAAAATAAAAAAAATACAAAAAAAATCAAAAAACTTTTTTTTTATTTTTTTTTTAAAAAATTTGTTTAAATTTTCTTTTTGCGAAAAACGAAAAAAATTTTTTTCAATTAAAGTTGACATTATTTAATCAAAAAGCCGACAGTAATGAAAAGTACTATATCAAGCACACTTAGTAGTGATAGATGAAACCAATACAAACAAAACCGTAACTAGACAGAAAAACCATTTACCGCTGAAGGACACGAAGTGTCCGACACTTACCTAAGGGGGCACCTAGACACAAGACTTAGCTCCGCTTCGGTCCACAAAATACGACCTCACACAGAACAATTCACTTACCTCTACTAGAAGCGCAAATAACTATCAAAAAAAAACTTGAAAAAAAAATTCAAAATTTTTATTTTTTTTAAATTTCTTTTTGTTCGTCTTGTGCGAAAATCAAAAAAAAAATGAAAAAAAAAATATTATTTTTTTTGAAAAGTTTAACCCCCATAACTTTTTTGTTTTTGGGGGGATTGGTAGAATTAATTGATCCTTATAATAAACGTAATTTTTCCTGAAAAAGTTACGTTAATCGGAATTTTCTTCAGATTTTTTCGATTTTTTTGAAAGTTTAACCCCCCATAACTCTTTTGTTTTTGGGGGGATTACTTTCAAAAACAATAGGGATCTTCTCCTCAGAGAACTTGATTTTTCCCTTAAATTACAAGTTGATCGGATTATTCGTTTTGAGTTATCGTGTCTACAAAAAACGTGACATCAGACGGACGGACAGACGGACATTTCAAAAAAAAAAGTTGCTTATTTTTTCATGACACAAATTTATATCCAAGAAATTTTTGTCTAGGACGATTTTTGATTTTTTTTTGAAAATTCGAAACTACCGTATAATATTATTCTAGCGCAGGCGCTGTGAATAATATAATAAGACTGTTTTTATTCTAGGTTGGTTCATTTCCTCCAAACGGAGGCTTCATTGAGTCAACTAGCAGACCTCCAACACCTCCAAGTTTCCTCGAGGCAGCACCCAAAAAGAAAAAGTCCAAGTCTAAAAAACGCAAAAAGAAGAAAAGCGAACGAAGAGAGTACCTAGCCACTCTACAACAACGAAACATTCCAACAATGAGTCCGTACTATCTCCAAACACAAAGTCCAAAACTCGAAAATTACGGCACTCCTACCGTAGCTCCCATTACTCTTTCAATTTCTCGAAATTCTCCTATTTTGACAGCTACTGCCAACGTAGCGCCATCTATGTCGCCGTATACAATAAGGACTCCTTTGAGGACTCCTTCGCACCACGAGACTACTCCAGTGGGCCTGATGAGGAGTGATTCGACCGAAACCAATCTGCGAGCATCGAAACGGAGAAGAGTGCCGAATAAGTTTTACGGGTATTCTAGCGACGAGGAAGAAAAAGCACATACTCCAAAATGGAGAAAAACTGAGGTAAGTGAAAAATATTACTTGCACATATTCTGGTAGAAAATAACGTTAGAACGACTGGACCTATCGTTAGCTAAATGTGAGTTGAATGTTTGATGCCTAACGTTATTCTAACGTTAGGCTTCTAACGTTATTCTAACGTTAGAAATCGGGACACATACTTTAAAATCACATTAGCAATAAAAGTCTTCTGGCGTTAAATTTCTACTACGGTATTTTCTTACGATCTTGGGCAATGGCTTGGTATACACGGTGTATTTGAAATAGGGTCGGAAATTTTAACAGATGATTCTACATCATAAAATATGACAAAAAGTTCCTATAAACATATGTCTAAAAATGCGTCATAAGGGAGCTACGCCCCTTTGAAAGTGGCTAAAAAATCGGTTTTTATTTAATAACTCAGGAACCCTTTGAGATATATCAACGAGGTTTTGCACGTCAACTAATTCTACCAAGGCCCGTTTTTATGTTATTTTCGTGTACTTATTTCAACCAGGGGTGTGCGAAACGGGGGGGGGCTTTTTTGCAATTTTATTTTTGAAATATGATTCCCCAGGTCAAAAAAAGGTACTCTTGTTGTAATACTGTAGGATTAACCGTTTTCGATAAAAATTCATTTGAAGGTGAAATTCCACGGCTCGAGGACGAAAAATTAAATACTAAAATGTTAAAAACCAAAATTTTAATGATGCAGGGCGAATGTACATTAAAAACTAAGAAAAAAAACTCATATACAGGTACTTCCAAAAATGAATCCTAATGGAGCTATGGTCTCCTAAATATGCACCATTTTTAAAGGGCTATAGTAGCTTTAAAAGCGTTTTTTCGACCTACATGTATGGAAACTTTTTTTCTTAGTTTTTGATGTAGAATAACATTGCATCATTAAAATTTTGGTTTTCGACATTTTAGTATTTAATTTTTCGTCCTCGAACCGTGAAATTTTACCTTCAAATGAACTTTTCTCGAAAACGGTTAATCCTACAGTATTACAACAACAGTACCTTTTTTATTTTATTTCAAAAATAAAATTGCAAAAAAGTTACACAGAAAAAAGTTTGGGACAAAAAACTGATAAGGACCCCCGTTTCGCACACCCCTGGTTTAAATAAGTACGTGAAAATGAAATACAAAGATTGACCTTAACCTGCAAAACCTCGTTAATATATGTCAAAGGGTTCCTGAGTTATTAAATAAAAACCGATTTTTTTAGCCAATTTCAAAGGGGCGTAGCTCCCTTATGACGCATTTTTAGACATATGTTTATAGGAACTTTTTGTCATATTTTATCATGTAGAATCACCTGTTAAAATTTCCGACCCTATTTCAAATACACCCTGTAGAGGCAATAGTCAAAATCTAGGTATATGGCAAACCCGCCTTTTCCGGATATACCAAGTTTCTCTCCTGGTTATAATTTTTTCAAAATATATTCTTTTTCATTCTGTTATTAGGGGCTGTCCATATATTTAGGGACACTAGATCTAGGTCTTAAGTTAGCAAGGCGACAGACTTGTCTGTCTGTCGCCTTGCTAACTTAAGACCTAGATCTAGTGTCCCTACATATATTACGTAACGCGCCTATGGGGGAGGGGTCAGAGAAATTAATAATAATAATAGCCTTTATTTCTTAAAGAAAAGGGGGGAGGGGGTGTCTAGGTAAACGTTACGTAACGGAATTTAATAAATTTAATGTTTATTTCTAAGCTTGGCAGACGTATTTTTATTTCAACATAAATAACTATTTAGTGGCCCATAATTCCCTTTTTCACACAAAAATTGACGAAACTATGCATATTTAAATAATATTGTAATCAGTAAAACTGTTGATATTGATATTAAAAAAAATCTTACGCCCCTGTTCTTGCTTGATCTTGCCAATGAATCATCGGCGATGATACATTTTCGCGCGGAATGTGTACTCACAGAACACCAAAAAATATATATAACACAGAACACCAATGTGTGTACTATTTTGTGTACCTGTGCATAAACAATATACGTGTTATATGTGACACTCAGTGTAAAAAGAGGTATCTAGTATTTTTTCCCTGTGTGATATTGATTATGAATATTTTTTTAAAGTTTGAGTGATTTTTTCGTGTAAATTTATGTTATACTATATTTTAGGTTCATGTTTGTTTTGTCGAGAAAAACGAATCAATAGTGAAAATACACTTAAATTTATTGCGAAACAAAAATTTTATATTGTTACACAGGGGGGGAGGGGGGGGGTGTTGGTAAATGTGACAGTTTGTTACACAGGAGGGAGGGGGGATCAATTTTTTTGAAAAATTGCGTTACGTAATATATGGACAGCCCCTTACGAAATGGAGTTTTAAATAAATGCAACCCATTTTATCTCGACTTATAGTAATAATTAATATATATGTGGCTTGTTTCTAAAATGGCCAATGTCAAAAATTTTGAGCGGATACACTAAGTCAAACATTGGCCATTTTAGCAGTTTCACAGAAATTTTTATTGAAAACACACGTCGGGCCTAAATATCTCAGATATAGGGCCGACCTTGTCGCTTAAAGTCTACATTTATCTTACAAGCAGTCACATTGGCTTTTTTAGGTTATGTAGATCTGAAAAAAATTAGTTCGGCGGTATAACTCAAAATACCGAAAAAGTAACATTGGCCCTTTTAGAACCAAGATATATTTTCTTTGAAAGTGTGCGCACATGTAATTTGACATCTAATGCTAAAACATAGTTACCAACATTTTATTTTTGTGGTCGCTTGAAAGTAAAAACGTTTTACAGTGTCTAAAGTTAACATTTATGTTGTTTCAGGCACCTTTAACCCCAAAAACGCCCCTCACCGTACCTCCAATCACTATCAAAACGAACTACACCCCTCGAACACCTATCACATCGCATCTACCTCCGATCGCACCTATCTCGATCCGCACCACTCCCGGGGACATGCGTGTTCACACTCGCATACCGCCAATTCGATTGGCCCCGCCCCCCAGACTCCCCCTTGCGGCGGTAGCCGATAGAGATAGCGCGACAGAGTCAAATGACAGTGACATAGATGACACGCCTTCGCCCCCGATTCATAGTTCGGGGCCCCCAGCCCCACAGCCGGGACAGGTTCAACTCTACTGCTTCTGTCAGTGCCCCTACGACGAAGTGAGCGAGATGATCGGTTGTGATTCTAACGATTGCCAAATCGAGTGGTTCCATTTCGAGTGTGTGGGCATCATGGTACCGCCCAAAGGGCAGTGGTATTGTCCCGATTGTCGAAAGAAGAAACAACAGGCAAGAGGTTATATGGTTTAAACTGTTTTAGTAGTAGTGTATTGGGTCATTTCAGAGTTAGATGTTTGACATTTTATTTCGTTTTATCCATTTTTTACAAAAAAAAACTGTTATATTGTTAAAAATAAGGTTTAGGATTTTTTTTATATAAAATGGAATGCACATATTTAAATTTAAGCATTTTTGATATATTTCTTTAAATATGTTACGTGAATGCGCGTGTAATACCGCCACAAATTTAAAAAAGGCTAAAACATAAAAAAAGATTTTAATTACTCCGTTGAAAGAAATAAAGAGAGACAGAGGTCTTAAGTAGAAAGATAGTGGGAGAGAGATAAGGTGGAGAGAGAGGTAGGGAAAGGGATACAGATTTAGGGGGAGTGAGAGGGATAGGGGAGAAAGGGTGGAGAGAGGGATAGGAAAGAAAGGGCTTAGAGAGGGTAAGAGAGAAAGAGAGAGAGAGAGAGGTCTGCAGCAGACAAACAGAATTATAGCTTATATTAAATAAAATGTATAAAACACAAATATCAAAATGTCACACACACATAACTATAGATCTGCAGCGTATATCGTCACGCACAAAAATGTAGAGTTACATCGCTTATAAAATTTGAATGAAAACATATTTTGACATTACAGTCATAATAATTCTTTATTTTAAAATATGTTTTATTCAGGTTTTATTCGTTTTGTCCTTGACGATTAAATTTGGTTTAACTGGAAAGTAATGGTTAATCAGATATTTCTTAATTTTGGTCTTATTGCAGGATTGCAGGAAACTTTTGTAAACATTAGCTCAGGGTTGTAGAAAACCCCTACTTTAGAGATGGAGATATACTGTATAAATATCATTTATAATAAAATTTGTTAACCTTTTTGTTTATAAGCATATATGCTTAAAGACAGTTATAGGACTTGCACTATATAATATAGACTGTACTTTAACCTTACTTAATTATTACGGAAAATGTCAGTGTCAATCTTAGTAAAGTACATATACAACTAAAAATTTAAAATGTTGGGTTACCTCAGGGTTCTGTGATGTGAGCGTTTTCTATGAAAATGATGGTACTCTACAAATTACGATTTTAAAACCAACCGAATGAAAACGCCTCATTAAATATATTTCTATGAACTTTGTCGCTGGCTTGTGATTGGTCGAAATCCGAGTGAGGGGAACTGTAAAAGTACTACAATGCTGCTGTCGCAGTTCTATGGATGTTTCCTTGATAATATTAAGTAATAATCTAACTCTTATACATTACTAACCAGTTTCCTACGTACCCTCAGATTTATGCCGTTAGTGACGGTTTCTCTATGCTAATTTATTAAAAGTGTGTTTTCTGTAATTTGTAAATTCTAGCTGGGTATTGACCAGTGTTACGATTTTATGTTTAAAAAGTATAGTATAAAATGCTGATAAAATTAAATGTATGAAGAATTAAAGTAATTTGTAAAAAAAATATTTCTAATAGAGAAAATCATTGTTAATTTTCTTGTAATTTATACAAAATTATATACATTTATAATTTTTGGCAAATTTTCAAAAAATATTATATTTTTTAATTTCAAAAGTTCAAACACTATATTATAAGAATATTAGCCAATTATATTGCTCGATTTTTAATTTCGACCTGTAAGAATATATCCGAATATACTTCAATACTTCCCAAAAGTTCTACAGAAAATTGTATAAATTTTATATCTAATTAAATTTGGTTATCTTATGGTATATTGTTAACCCTTGTTAACCCTTTAACTGCGGCATTTTTCCGCGTGAAACGTACACATATGTATAAGAACGTTTGCAGTAGTTTTAGGCTGTAAATAATTTATTTGGTCACAATGTATAAATACGCTTATAAATACGTATATAAAAAATACGTATATAATTAATACGTAGATAAACGTATAAGAAGGTTTGCAGCAGTTTCAAGTTGTTAATATTTATTTGTGCGAAACGTATATATACTCGGCGCATTATCTATCTGAGTAACAAATTGGATCAAGGAAGCTATGATTAGTGGTTTAAAAATGACTTTTAGTAATATTTTTGTAGCCCATTGTGCTTTTGATAATTTTTAACATTTAGGTTAAATTGACTGTCATTTTACGTCTTACAAATAATAACAAAATCTGTTTAAAAAGTAAAACTTTGTTCAAAATTATAATAAAAGTAGGTTTTTATTCATAAAGTGCTATTATAAACTTAAATTTAACATTACCTGAATAAAATTACGGACCAGTATTATTTTAACCAAAAAATTATCTGTTATAGTGTTTACTTCAAAAACTTATAGGCCACTGCATTATATTACTTCATTTAAACAAAATGTTTATAGATGGATGCTTTAGTTTTCTTTTTATGCACTTTTCTTGTTATTTCTTCTTGCTAAAGCAAATTATTTGTTTTTTTTATAAATGTCAAATTAATGTCTTGATTGACAATAAATTTTAAACAAGATAAAAACCTTACATAAGGAACTAAATATATTCTGCCAACCAAATAACAAGAAACAAATGACCATCAACTCAGATAGATAATGCGCGGAGTTTATACGCCCACAGCAGCTAAAGGGTTAAATATGGATTCATGTATCTTTTGTTAATCAGAACTATTATAGTCCAATCAAATAAAGAAAAAATCTTATGTTAATATGCAATAAATGTACACGGGTTGATATTTTAAAGGGTAGTAGTGGATGGTAGCAGAACACTCCTTTTAGTTTTTCACCGGGTGATTTGCGTAAGGTATGTCCGCTATCTTATAGGGGTGATCGAGGATATCTCGCTAAATATGCATCTTACGATAAAAATGCATATCACTAATTTTGCTAAGGAGAAAATTTTCAACAATTTTTGATTGGATAATTTTTTTGTTATATCAATAACAATCGAGTTATAAGTATTCAAAAAGGGCCATGTTGGAGGTGAAATTGTTTTTTTTTTCGATTTTTCAGCCAAATTATTCATCGGAGGATAAAAGTGATTCCGAGCAAATTTGTAGCTCTTAAAATTCTCTATAAGTTTTATATATTATTCATTTGTATTTTGTTACGGTTACAGTGGGCGGTGAAAGTTGTCCGATGAATAATTTGGCTGAAAAATGGAAAAACCAAATTTAACCTCCAACATGACTATTTTTAAATTAACTCCATTGTAATTATTATATTAAAAAAATGATCCCAACAAAAATTGTTTGAAATTTCCTCCTTAACAAAATTGGTTATATGCATTTTTATCGTAAGATGCATATTAGGCAACTCACCTCTAAAATTCAAGATAGCGGACACCCCTTAGGGCAATCACTCGGTGAAAAACTAACAGGAGTGTTCTCTTACCATTAAAATATCAGCTCGTGTACTTTATTGCAATTTAAATTTATTATTTGACTGGACTATTATAAAAGGATCATAATATTTTTTTTATTACATACATTTGTTTTTGACCTTTTTAAATCACTTGTCTAGTAAGACTTGGTCTTGTCACATCTGGTCAGACACGTCCTTTAACGGTGTACAAAAATACTTGAAAATATCTTTGGTCATCCGTTTTGAAAAAAGACCCCAAACTTTTAACTGTTAACATTAGATTTTTTTGTAAAAATTTTATAAAACAAAAAATGCCACAAACGTCACGTTGTAATCGCCCTTAGTTTGTTTTACGATTTTAACAAAATTTTCAGCATTTTGTGCTTTACTTAGATGTCAGCTAAAAAACATTTTTTACCAGTGTAAAATGGACTTTATAAAATAAGTGTAGTGTTAGAGTAATATTTAAGTTGATTCAACTGTTTCTCGATAAAGAAAAATACGCTTATAATTGTACGAGAAAAGTAATAAGTACATTTTTATATTTAAGATGTTCCTTATTGTCAATGTATTATAAGCCCGTTTAGGTTGTTAATAGTTTTTTTTGTTTTCTTTTATAAATTCTTCGTAAGTAAATTTTTAAAAACCACTCAGATTTGGTGAATAGTGATTTATTAATTTTGACAAGTATCTTTTTAACTACAACTTTATTGCTTATCTCGACTACGTCTCGATATTCATTTATACCCTTGACTGATAAAAAGTACTTACTGACCTATTATCAGATTAAATCAACAGAATATATTATATAATTTATTATGTAATATTAATATTACATGTTCATCAATATTTTTTATGGAACCGAAAATTTTATTTTTATTACATAGAATTATTTTATAGTATAAATATATTTATATCACAAAATAATTGTTTCTAATATAACAGGGAAATCTGGTAGTCAGGGAATCAACAGTAAAAAATCAGAGAAATCGAAAAAAATTGCTCTACATAATAAATTATTATTGATTTATAAAGTTCTACCAATCCTTCGACCAATTTAAAAAAAAAACTAAAAAAATAAAATATACTTACAAAAAACGAAACAGCATGTTTAAATTTTTTGCGCATATTGGTTTTAAAAACTTTTTTGTGTGTACTAAAATCAGGAAAAAAATCTAAATTTTGATCAAGAAAAAATGGGGCAATTATAATTTTCAAGACCTGTGGTCACTAACAAACAAGCTGGAACGGGTGCCTTTTCTAGACGGGTGGCAAAATTAAAACATTTCTTGTCTCTGTTCCGTTCGAGTTCACGAAACTCGGAATATAATCTTAAAAATGTCCAAAAATATGTAACGCCTATGGCACATGGGCCATAGGCGTTACCATTTATGTAATCGCAATAGTCAATCAGGTCTATTCGCGTGCGTAAACAATATTGCTATTTTGGCAATATTGGCAAAAATCAGATGCGATTTTCGCCCATATTCCCTTTGACAATTCTGACCAAATTCGCATGCGATTTTTGCCAATATTGCCAAAATAGCAATATTGTTTACGCACGTGAATAGACCTGAATGAATTTCCCATAAGTCATTTTTTATGCTGTTCAGTGATCTAGTTAGCGCTTGCTTTGATCATCATATAAGTGAACGCGTGGTAGATTTTGATCGGTCGATTTGTGACTGTTCTCGAGTTTTTTTTTGGCCGCGCCATTATAAAATAGAATTGTTTAAATAAATAATAAAATTAAAATTTCACTTCTGACATCTAATCAAAATGCAAAAAATATAAAAATATATTTAAATACCAATAGTCGTGCGATAAAAATGATCACATGTTTTTGTAGGGAATTAAGTAGTATATTATGATCCGAGGACGAGAAATAAGGTTAATTTTCTCATGTCTTACTTTACCCACTAGTACCATAAATAACTATTAACTGTAAAGTATTTTGTCCTACTATAAATAATGAGGTATCGCTAAAAATTATAGTCTGGATGGAGGGGGGCACCTTGCCCTACGCCAATGTTAACCATATTTGATGTGACGCAAATAACAAAGGTCCTGAATCGTTTCTTAAAAATAACTTTTTAAATCTGATATTATTATAACACTCACTGTGTTCACATTTTCTCATGGTATTCTAAACTTGAAAATGCAAAAAAAGAATATTCGATTTTTCGGTCGATTTCAATAATATAAAAAATAATGATGAAAATGTAATTGATACTATTTCCGACAAATAAAACTTTGGAATCCATAATAAAAAAATGTCCGGTTAAGTCAAAACGCCCAAGACAAGATTAATTTGCAATTACGCCTATTTAAAGGGTTCATTAACGCAGGAACATGATTGTCTCGCAAGCCTTTAGGTTATGCAAGGCGCTCGGCACGTGCACCGTAATCGGCAACTGAGCTCGTACCCACACACGTTCAAGCATGTTGGCCGGGCCAATTACCAAAATACTCGAATAGTCCAGTCAAATAATAAATGTAAATTGCAATAAATGTACCCGGGCTGATATTTTAAAGGGTAGTAGTGGATGGTAACAGAACACTCCTGTTAGTTTTTCACCGGGTGATTTGCGTAAGGGGTGTCCGCTATTTTGAATTTTAGAGGTACCTGTATTGGGAATCGCATGGGCATGTTCGGTTCGAAGTTGAGCTCAAGCTATTTTGCCAAGCATGTTTAAGCATTTCAGTCTTTATCTTTGTTCTCTACAAGTTGTTCAACAGTGATGGATGCAAAATTTTTACATATTTGTGATATTTTGAGAACTTAAAATCTGAGTCTGGTTTTTATATTAAGATGACAGTCTAGCATAAGGCTGATTCAGGCATAATTATAACTAACTAAACTAAGCCATTCTGTCCTTTATTTGGCCAGCTGAGAAGCCATATTTCTTTTCGGCCAATCAAAACGACAGAACGGCTTAGTTAAGTTGGTGATAATTATGCGTGAATCAGTCTATGAAATTAATTTAATACTGTATTTTAATTAATTTATTTAACGTTTATTATTTTAAAAATATAGAATTTTTTATCTTTATTAGAAGTTGTTATTTTTTCTGAAAATTCACTATGATTTTTATTTTAATTGTTTTCGAAATTTAGTTTTCAAGTTATTTTTCACTGGTTTTTAATTCCTATTAGTTTTCCTAATAAAGACGATTGATTTTTTTCTAGAATTAAAATATGTATATAATATTGTGTACCTGTAAATAAAATTAATATACCGGGTGTTCCACCTAAGATGAATCAGTCTGTTCATACTTATTAATATATAAAAATGAAATTTGATCAGTTAACGTACCAAGTAATCTACTGAACAAGATACATTATAAAAAAAAGTAATCCACTTGGATACAAAGTAGGGCAAAGCGAAAAGTTTGTCTGCTTGTTGCGTTCTTTTAGGCGTAGGTTCGTAACACGTTCGCTGCCGCCCATATAAGTAGACGCTCATCCCAGGAGCCGGATTACTTTTTTGCAATGTTATCCACTTCTACAGTGAGCCCGCCAGGGGGATCTCGGCATTGAATATGGGTAGGGGATGGACCCGCCGGGCGGGTTGTCGGCATTGAACGTGTTAAAGGATAGTAAATGCGAAACTTGGTACTCTCTTAGAAAAAATTTTTGGTTTAAAATGTCGGACTAAAATTACAATTCTAAAGTTAGCTTTTCTTAAATTTTTTAAAGTTTTTTTTTTGGTTAATTTAAAATGTGTCAATGGTATCAATTTCAATTTCACATCTTTCATAATAGGCCCAAAAACAGCAGATTTATCTTAGGTAAGACATCTGGTACTTATATATATTGTGATTATTTAAGTTAGTTCTTAAAATAATGAGGGTTTTATCCCTTCTGAATTTTATTTCAATACATATAAATGTGCTTCTTGAAGCAAAGTTTCACCTTAAAGCATAATTTACCTGCAACTTCAGGATTTAACTGTTCGAGGTTGCAGTCTTCCGTCAACCACATAAACGTAAATCAAGAATTTAACCAACGAAATCAAAGGAAACCATTACTTCAAGTCACCAACACTATAATTTACTATTACAGCCATTACTTTAATCCATCAAATTAATTCTTGTGCTTGGCTCCAATCGTTGGTAAGTTATTAAAATACACTAGAACAAAACAAATAACTAATAGCAAAACTATAGTGTTGGCATTGCACTGTGGGCTGAGAAAAAAAAAAAGATGCACGAAAATATAAATTTTTGCATACGAATATTTTTGATACCGCTGATTTCGAATATGATAGTGAAAAAGCTAAAAAAAATTCCGAGCCACTAGGGTGGTTATTTTTTTAATTTTTTTGTCGACTTTTTAGGAATATTAACGTAGACCAATGATAAAACACCAAAAATCAATGTGGCGTATCGGTTTTTAGAATGTCATAATTAGGCGAAATTAAGGCTATAAAGTAGTCCAAGGTTATCGATTTTAAGGAAAGGACTACCCTTAAAACACTTAATATGACAAAGCTTATATGAAAGTTAAAAATACAGTTTTATAGTTAAAATATTCATTTCAAGGTCGACAGAATTCCGTGAATTGAATTTTATTGTCCAGGTACAGGAAATATCTTTTATTAGCCCTAGTGATTTCTTAAATTAAAATAAATTTAAGATAAGTTGGTTTCAATGTAAAAAGGTCATTGAAACCTAAAAATTTAAATAAAATTGTTAAATCTTAAATTTCAAAAATTGTCCTCATTTGCCAGACTTAATATCTTATAAATTTTTGTCTTTACTTATAGTAATAATAAACGATATAAAAAAACGTTGCCAACTTTTGCCATTATCAGAAAAAAAATCTAAAATTTATGTTCGAAATAAAACGCTATAAAAATCATTTAAATGGTCAAATTTTATTAAATAAATAATTAATCATCAGAACTGTCATCAAAGTCTTCATCAGTATTAATAACTGAATCCAGTTTTATAGAAAGCGTGCGGCTTTTTTTTTGTATGCGCTTGAGACTAGTAATAATAATAAAATTGCCATCATTTGCCAGACTCAATATCTTATGCATTTTTGTCTTTACTTATAGTAGTAATAAAGTATATAAAAAAAGTTGCCAACTTTTGCCATATTCGAAATCAGCGGTATCAAAAATACCCATATGCAAAAATTTAGATTTTCGTTCATCTTTTTTTCTTCTCAGCCCACAGTGCATTGATTAGGAATGGCTACTTAACTAAAAGATAACCAACGATTAAAATAATGGCTGATGTCACTCATTATTTCAATCACATGTTGTTGGTTAAATTTTAGTTCAAACTTTCCATAAATTGACTCATCTACTAAACTATTTTTGGTAGGGTCACTTCATTCAGCGGCAGTTTTTTGAAACCACATAAGCAAGCTGCCGCTGGATAGAGTGTGCCTAATTTTTGTGCATAATAATATTATACATTATATTATTATATTTATATGAACTCAACTTTATAAGGTCACTAAAAATAGTTTAGTCATAAAAAAATTCATTAGCCTTCTTATATAGGGTCACTCGATCGGGTTTTGCTTTTTCTAGTTTGTGTCTTGGTGGTTGGTTGGTTTGGGGTTTTATCAGGCAAAAACTATCAGAAACCCAAACGGCTAACCACCAAAGCACCAGACAAAGTACAAACTGATCGAGTGACTTTTCTTATACAATAATATTTTACATTTTTGTCTGCCAACTCTAAATCTGTTAATTTTAGAATAATTATTTTTATATTTCATTTATTTTATTATTTAATAATAAATCATACAGGGTGTGGTTGGCGCTATTTACAGTAGAAACAGAAGTTGCAGTTTTACAAATACACTGGTAAATTAACACTTACTATGTTGTTTTTTTAGTGAGCGCATATGAGCATGTCTTACTCTTAAATATTTTTCTAGGGTATTTTTGTAAAACTTTTAACTCCCTTTTTCCATTAAATTAAAAAAAAAATACCCTGTATAAATGTTATTTGACACAACTCAGAGCAGCTGAGTTTTTATATTTAGGACCATATCAGCTGAATTTTGGGTTTTCCAATTATTAAATATTTTTGATTTCTGATTATTTTTTAATTAACTACTTTGTCCAATTTAGACATTTGTGTATTGAAGTTTGCCAAAATAGTGATTGTAAATGTTTGTATATAGGTTTTTTATCATATAGATATTTCTCCAAAATAATTTCCAGTTTCGCTCTGTATGTTTATATGTATTGTTCTCCAATATTTATATTACAAGTGAAATCTTTCAAATTATAATCAAATGTAAAAAATGTACATTTTATCTGGAATTATATTAAAAAATATTGATTGAAATGTTGGTTATTTTTTTACTAATTTTTGGAATAATATTCCAAATGGACAAATATCCATTCACCGATCAATAGGAAAAATCTGATCATGGTGGCAGGTTTACTTATTATAGCACCATCGACAATCGAATCCTAAAAACTCATTTTTGGAAAATGATGTTCGATGATCTTCAACAGGGTCCATGGTACAGTTGGACCCACAAAAAATGCAAGTTTTAAATATGACAAAATGTTCATTTTCGTAAAAATTGGTATATTGACTAGTATATTGCAATATGCGGTCACCGAAACTGGTTCTTTCCAACTGCACGGAAGGGCGGGAAAAATGTGAATAATGGAAAAGCCTTTTTGCAGTATAGTTTTTTTGCCGCATTTGAATGCGATCAAAATATCTTACTTTGGAAAAAATAAGGTTATAAACTGACAGGTTATTTATTGAAACAAAATATTTCATACTTGATGTTTAGTGGCTTAGATCATAACATGCATCAAACAAAAAAAAGCCTTCCTAGTTAAAAAATAAAATAAAATGGGAAAGCAAAAGCTAGGCAACTCCAGTTGATACAATCATCTAAAATTAACAATAGCAAAGCGTCTATGAAGCATAATAATACAAGTTTATAGAAAAAAATAAGTATATATTTAGTAGAAGCTACAATAATATATTTACAAGTTTTGACAGATTCTTAAATAATATTTACATAAATTGTCGGTTTTAAATAAAATTAACATCCGGTTCACAATCAAAAATATAGAGCATTACTAATACACAAGATGTCTGGAGAAACTTAGTTCCTAAAGCTAAAGCCTTCAGATCTTGCTAATACAGATCTTTTAAAATATTTCTGAACAAGTAAAGTAGGAGGAAACCCAGAGTTTCTCGTATTTGCTCAGTTTTCAATTGTTATTTGAGCAGCTTTCACATATGATAATGTTAAGCAAAAACATATTGGTAATTTACCAATACCAACTAAACACAATTATTTTAAGCTAAATAATATTGGTAATTTACCAACTAAATATGGTGTACCTAGAGTCCCTTAATATTCTGAAACTTCGGTTACCTAAGGACTAAAGTGGGTCGATTAATTTCGCGGTTGTAGCCCGAGGGCAACAACCACCGAAGAATTTACCCACTTTAGTCCCGCGATACATGCGTAATTGTTTGTACTTTCGGAAACTACCTAGACCAAAATAGTCCCTCCTGACTAAAGCGTCTCATGCTAAAAGAATAAAGGGTGTACCTTTTTCTAAATAAAATACCTAAGAAAATTGAATATAGTAGACGCCACAAATATTAGAGACTTTTTTTATCAGCGAACATTTTTTCTGGCGCGTGTCAAGATATATTGGCACCAGTCGTTCAATCAAAAGTTGCATAATTTTGGAGTCATTAAAACTATGGTCTGTTTCATCAAGCAAGATAGTAAATTAAAAATCGCACAGTAAATATTTTTACAACAGGTTTGAATAGTATATTTTTGTGTATAGACTATAGTTATATTTTATAAAATAAACTACGCAGTCTATTCGCACATGCAATATTCGAATCTGTTTTGAAAATATTCACTGCGATTTTTAATTTACTATCTTGCTTGATGAAACAGACCATAGTACATCTCTATCCTGTCCACGCGGACTACTTGGAGCCAATTAACGTTCGATCCTATAGCGCAGTCAACCGTATTTTACGCAAGATTTAGCGACAGCCAAAAGGCACTTTTTGCAATCCATAGTTACAAGACTGGCTTTGTTTGTTTTATTTGTGTTTTTTGCATCGAGCATGTTTTATACATATTTTAATAATTATAATAAAATAATTATTTTAAATAAAGACTGGACTGAAAAATTAAAAATGAAAATGAGTATAGAAACATGTTTCAAATGTAAACATTTCGTTATATCTCTGGCGATTACTATACCAACCGAAAGAACGTGTTTTTTGAATTTTGATTTGGAGTGGTGTTTTAATCGGAAATTTGTTATGAAACAGAAAAAGTCCTCAAATTTTGAAGGTCCCGAACGAATATAAATAAATAGAGCTAGGACAATATACAAAATACAAAAAAATCATATCAAAATTTTTTTTTCGCACATTTTGTCATTGTCACTATGCAAAGTGCTGTGATCACTAAGAGCACAAACAAATAGGGCGCGCTAATATCACACAGTATTAGAGATATACATACGTAAGTCCTAAACTATAAGAATTTTCAAATACTAAGTATGTAACTTCCAGGATACAAAAACTGTTTAAGGGTTAAGATTTTACGATGTTCGATAACCTCTTTCAACTAGTTTTCAGTAATATTTATAAAAAGTTATATTCAAGTTCTAATACCTTATCACACATGACAGCATTTTGACTTTTTTATTATTCAGTTGAATTTTTTGAGGTATGTGCATTAGGGTGGTCCAAAAAAAATTATTTACTAAATATTTTCCATTTGCCGTGATTAGAATGCCCTTAGAGTAAAAATTTATATAGGCAACCCTAATTGGTACTTTTAGGGCCCTTAAACTTTAAAATCATGCAAATATGGATAAAATTCGTATAAAACCAGCCGGAATATTTGTAATTTTATAAAATTGAAAAGCCCTAATATCTTTATTTTTTCCTTTTGAGTATAATATTAAGTCTGCAAAATCTCATCCTGATAAAAAGTTTCTAACCCGTACCAACAAGGCCCCGAAATTGCCCCTAAATTCCGAAAATTCTATTCGTGCTACGAATTATAAATATTAAATAAAGTTTATATGTCACTTTTTTTTCTACATAAACCTACGCAACGAGTATGGGGTCTAAGCGCCATTTAACATTTTAATGCGAATGACTGGTTGCGTAGATTAACGTAATATTTTAAAATAACTAAAATAGAAAAAAAATGTGACATAAAAACATTTTTATTTAATATTTATAATTCGTCAGTAGCACAGATTAATAAAAAATGCACCTTTTTGGAATTTAGGGGTAATTTCGGGGCCTTTTTGGCACGGGTTAGATACTTTTGATTAGTCTAAGATTCTACAGGCTTATTTTGATACTCCAAAAGAAAAAATATAGATATCAAGGTTTTTAAATTTTATAAAATTACAAACACTAGGGCTGGTTTTATACGAACTATCGATATTTGCGTGGTTTTAGGGTTTTTAAGGCCCTAAAAGTACCCCTTAGGGTTGTCTCTATAATTTTTTACTCTAAGGGCGCTCTAACCACGACAGATAGAAAAAAAAATATTTTTTTTGGCCCACCTTAATGTACTTTCATAAATTTATTTGATTAAATCTGATCGTTTTCTGTAAATAATTATAATTAGGTATTATTATTTATTAAACATCAAATGACTATTTCATTAGAACATAATGAAAAAAAGTTTATTTAAATGGGGTAGGGGTCTTATGTTCGCAAAAAATAACATCGCGACCAAAACATCGCAAACCAAACCTTCGTACTTGGCCAGGCGAAGTTTAGGTTGTAACCAAAACTTTGCCTGGCCATTCCTTCGTAAACAAAAATTAAACATGCTCATAACATCGTGTATCAAAAACTTCGCATGGTACAAAACTACGCAAAACTGGATTTATTCACACAACAATCTTGCATAGTACTGGATTAAAAAAAAAGTCACACGTCGAATTGATAACCTCCTCCTTTTTTGGAAATCGGTTAAAAATTAAATAACAACCAAATTTTTAATATTTCAAATATTTATTTTATTTTGCAACCTAATATTATAAAATTAAAAAAAAAAAAACAAACCAACCAACCAAATTGGCGTCTTTGGCACTTTTAACGTACTTAATCAAAAGTTATTGAATTTATAAATATATTCTTAAAGCAACTAAAAAAACTATACAAAACAAAAATACAATTTTTTCTAATAATTAGCATTTTGGGAAGTTTTGGTCCGCGAACTAATTATTTACGCGATGACGACTCTCGAAGTTTTGGTTCGCGAATTAATGTCAATACGAAGTTTGTTTTTGCGAAGTTAAAATTTTCGATGTTTAGGTCGCGAAGTTATATTTCGTGAACAAAATTCATTTAAATGAATTGGAAAGTAACAAAATGTTAGTGAGTAATATGAAATATTAGAACTTGCCTGTACGTTCATAAATACTAAGAAATTATAAATAAACTCATGATTTATTAAACAGGAGCGGATTTTTTGTATTTTTATAAACTAAATATCAGTGACAAGGTTCTAATAGGTCGTATTTGCAAAATATGACAGATGCGCATGAGACCTATTATAACTTGGCAATCGATATGGCTTTTCTTTAGTTTATATCACATTATTATGTACATATTTATTGCAAAAAAAAAGTTTAAACTAAAATAAAATGGTTATTTTATTTTAAGAGAGTATAATAACTTAAATACTAATACCTAAGAAGATTTTAGTAAAATAAATAAAGGAATGATATGTTGCAAATTAGAAAATACATAATTTATCCTTTCTTGATTTTTGGAATTTTTTAATCTTTGGCACATTAATAATCAAGATTTAGTAGAAGTTGGAATTTGTAAAATGTGTGAACGAATATTAGGTGTGGTCATCTTTTATCAAGAATATTTCCTATCACACTAAATAAAGGATACATAAGATTACGTATCTATATTACCTATCTAATAAATTTGACGTATTTTTATCATTTTTGCATTGCTTGTTTAGGGTTTTTAATAAGGAGTAAAAAACATTTTAATGAATCGAAATAAATAGGTTAGTGTTTGAAAAATGTCATCAATGTTTTTTCGATAATAACATTTCACCTACCGTTTTTTCTACCTAAAATTGTACCGTTTAAATCATGCCAGTTTTGACCTTATCTAGAAATGTTTAGGGTTATGTACGATACCAGTAAATTTAAATTAGATATAAAAAAACATTCCAAAATATTTTACATTTGTATAAGCTTATACAAATGTAAAATATTTTCGTTCATTTAAGGAATGTTATTTTATATCTAATTTATTAAATTATCAAAAGTTCTAGAACTAATATGTAACAGAAAATAAAAAATATTTAAATACAGAAAATTAAAATAATGTCGACATCGTAATTAACCCAAAACAAAAAAATAAATAATTTAATGATTTCAAGCCATTAGTGCATGCACTGCAGCAACAGATGCTCAATTTTTAATAATAGGAATTAATTCTGTACCTAAATATTAAGTATTAAGAGTTGACGTGAAAACGTTGCTATGCTACAAATGGAGTTTGGCCCTTTTAATACTCAGGTCCAGATTATGAAAAAATAACGTCATTAACGTGAGTTCTTCTGAATTTTGTTGTACAGAGTGGTCCAAAATTCACCCCTCCTTAACTTTTGAACGAGTGGAGATATCAACTTTAAATTTGGACCACGTAAATAAGATAACTTTTTTCTGAATATATTTGATTTTTATAACTTTTAAAATGTAGGCAGGGGGCATGGTGGCCCACTAGAATAATTAGTCGGGATATTTTTTTAAATATAAAGGAATACATTATTTTAAAGCTGGTAAAACTTTCTATTTGATCATATACTTTAATTTTTCTAATACGATATTTTGAGGGTTTAAAATGGGGTTGAAAATGGAAATTTTCGTTAACATTTCTTAAAAAAAAAACATCAATTTTTGTTAAATGATTCATTTCATGACGCAAAAACGTTAATTATACTTCTAAACTAATTTTAAAATTATATAACTAAAAATTAAAAAAAAATAAATAAAAAAAATCGCATTTTTTAGCAAAAAAGAAATTGAAAAATCAACTTCTTTAAAAAAATGTTTAAAGAATAAAAAAAAATTTATGATCGAATTTTATTTGCTTTAAAATTATGTAACACACGACCCCCATTCCATTAAAAAAAAAATCATATGCAGCCCTGACCACATTTTAGTAGATAAAAATATCAAATAAGTACTTATAAGTTGTCTTGTTTCCGTGTTCCAAGTTTAAAGTCGATATCTTAACTTGTTCAAAAGTTAAGAGGAGGGGGTGACTTTTGGACAGTACTGTGTATGTTTTTATAAATGTTGTATAATACAACATAGAATAGAAAATGACGCTATTTATTCACGATAATAAAAACGCCGGTTTTAACAATTAAGTTATGTAAATTTTGGTTAACCTGTTGCGTCTTCTCAGAAGACAGAAAATGTTAAACTAAAATTCAGGAACCCTATGCGGTACTTGATTCCATTTTGGTAGGCATTTTCCATATACACATCATGAAAATACGTCTGAATAAAATCCTGGTTATTCGTCATTTTGATAAATTATAAATATAAAATTTCTTATTTCGCTTCTTTAGGTTACTAGCATTAACAGTATCATAATTTAAAAACAAGTAACTTTAACATTTCTGACGTGCCTCGCGAAATGGGATCCTTAAGTGATATTAGTATAAGGCAAAGTTAGTAGTATATGGCCCACTTATCCACATGTTATGTGGGTAAGTGAGCCATAGTCTATCTTCTGAATAAGAGCGTGACTGTTCAAGGGTATGGATGATTGTTTGGTAAATATAATTTCAAAAACTCATAATAAATACAAAATAATGTATAAACAAAATCTTTTTATAGTTATCTATTATAATTATTTAATTACACAGGCCAACAAATTTTCAAGTTTTGAAAGTTGATTTGGATCTGACAGCTGATTTTGGGTAATTAAGTTATGCTGATTTCGAACACAACTTCCGGTTTTGTCACGTAAGGGTTTTGATCAACCGCAAAGTGGGCTAGGAAAAAAAACAGGGACAAAATTCTAAATTTTAGCATACGACTATTTTTGATACCGCTAATTTCGAATAAAATAACGAAAAAATTCAAAAATAAATTTTCGCGCCCAAAATTTAATTTTTGTTTCGATTTTTATAAAGATGTGTCAAATGGCTTCTTTTGATTATGTTGATGTAGACCAATGTCCATAACTTAAAAATTTTACACTTCATGTTAAAGAATGACATTTTTGGCATGGCTTATAGCTAAAAAAAATTATGCTTGATGAAAACAAAAAAATGCTTGTTTGGCAGCTAGAAAACAAAAAAACATCCGATCACAAAATCCTTCTTGACCTGTGTTATTGGTTGTAATAGCCAGTACCCGGCGTATTTCCAGTTATAGTCCAGTCTTCAAGTTAATAAAAGAGGATTTACCTGGAAATAATTCAGGGAGTTTGGACTTTTGTCTCAAGTCCGGTGCATCCTACAACAAAAAACTTTTGATATGAAAATAAAGAGGACCTAATCTCCATTTTTTGTGGCATCTATTTTTTTGTACGACTTATAGCTAATTCACGGCACCGCCTTAAACGTTACACTGTAGGGTTTTAGATTTTTCTTTATGACTCGGTTAGGAAGGTTTTTTATGCATCGAAAATCGGTTTACTCGAAATAATGGGGCACAAATGTGTGAATTATTAAAAAAAAAAATAATTTTACGTAAATTAAAAAGAAAGTGCCAGATAGATTTTTTTAATTTTCACCCAAAATGTTCTTAGGGGCATGCCTAACCGACGATAAAGAACAATTTTAGTTTTTCGAAAAAAACATTAAGAATCTTAAAACGTATAGTGTAACGATATTTTAAAAATCCGTTTTTGTGAAAAACACTTTAAAAAATAACAGTTCCAAATCGAGTTTAACATCGCAAAGTTGTTTTTTTTTTTATTTGCGATCTTAAACCCTACCCAATAAACCGAAAATCAAAACTCCCTGAATTATTTCCAAGTAAAGCCTCTTTTATTGACCTGAAGACTGGACTACAACTGGAAATACGCCGGCTAATGGTAATAGCTAACTTGGCTAGGTAATAATTTTTGACTTAGGTATATCTTTTTGGTTCAAAATGTTTATAATTCTATACTCTATCCGAGACTATCCATCATCATAGATGATAAAATCTCCTTAAGGCCCTTTTCCGCGTGGAACGTCATTTTATAAATTAGCTTAGATCTATTTAAGTTATCAGGTATCTAGAATTGCGGAAGCTGCCAATTCAACGTTCCAGTTGGCTTTCTGCAGGGCCGTCTCGCATTCACTTCGGTTTGCCAAGCCCAATCTATTAAAAATAGAAAACCAAATATTTAATGAAAACATGTTAACAGGTTCAAGCCTAAATTTTTAAATAAACACTTGGTTAGCCCTCATACAAAAAAAAATACTGCTAACAACAAACAATAGTTATTTATGGTACTAGTGGGTAAAGTAAGATATTGCCCATGAGAAAATTAACCTGCGAGGCGTCAGCCAAGCAGTTAATTTTCGAGTTGAGTGGGTAAAATAAATAATTATCCACTCAATACAGTAAAAGCCACGCGTGGGTTATTATTGAGTTTATCTATTTAAAATAAAGCTGATAATTGTCTCATTATCTGTATGTATTGGATAAAAGTTTTTTTTTGTATATTTTATTTGAAACAGATTTTTTTTTTGAAAAAAAAAAATAGTTTTCACCCATCTACCCTACCACGATTTTTATCAAAAACAATACCAGCAAAGAACTTTGAATAAGGATTCCTTATTCAAAGTCTTTAAGGAACCGATGTTTCAGATTTAAAATCTTCAGCCAAGGCGTCCTTCACTTGAAGGATGCCTTGCTTTAGGTCAAATCGTTCTAAGTTATCGTGGTAACAAATTTTCCCAAACAGACAAACGGACAGATATCGTTTGGACAGACGAAAAATATTTTTTGCATATAAAACGCCGAAAAAGGTAAAAAAGCAATATATTTTTGTTTAATTTCTTTTTACTATGGTTCCCCAGGAAAATTTAGATGAACAAGATTGACGAAAGAAACGGGCAATGGATCCTTGTAGCGGACGGTCTGGACATTATAGAACCACTCACAGTGAAATCTAAAAGGTTCATCCCTGTTAAAAAAAAGTAGAGACCATTAGGATCCAGTAGATTTCGATTCGTTTTCTACTGGTCTCAACTTGTTTTTTTTTTTTAACAGGGATATTTGGGAGATAATGCCTTAACATTTCTTCAAGAGGAACCAGACTTAAACCAATCGCTGAAATCCAAACAATACCAGCAAAGAACTTTGAATAAGGATTCCTTATTAAATATGTCCTTCACTTGAAGGACGCCTTGCTTTAGGTCAAATCGTTTTAAGTTATCGTGGTAACAAATTTTCCCAAACAGACAAACGGACAGGTATCGTTTGGAAAGACGAAAAAAATTTTTTTGCATATAAAACGCCGAAAAACGTAAAAAAGCAATATATTTTTGTTTAATTTCTTTTTACTAACACATGGTTCCCCAGGAAAATTTAGATGAACAAGATTGACGAAAGAAACGGGCAATGGATCCTGGTGGCGGAGGGTCTGGACATTATAGAACCACTCACAGTGAAATCTCAAAGCTTCATCCCTGTTAAAAAAAAAGTAGAGACCAGTAGGATCCAGTAGATTCCGATTAGTTTTCTACTGGTCTCAACTTATTTTTTTTTTAACAGGGATGTTTGGAAGATAATGTGGTTTTCTTGTAATGCAAATAGACAGCTTTTTTATTTTACAAACGGATTTGAAATTTAGGTAAAAAATAGTATTAAAATCAATATTTAGTTGTGTGGAGGATCAGCGATTGGTTTAAGTCTGGTTCATCCTGAAGAAATGTTAAGCCATTATCTCCCAAATAAGATTTCACTGCGAGTGGTTCTATAACGTCCAGACCATCCGCTACAAGGATCCATTGTCCGTTTTTTCGTCAATTTTGTTCATCTAAATTTACCTGGGGAACTATGTGTCAAGTCTTTTCCTGGAGAAAGTAAAACTATTTAATCTGAAATTATATAAAAAAAATATTATAAAACACACTTACTTAAACAGTCTATCGATTTTAATGGTTTTAATGGTGCTAGCGACATCCCAGCTACAAGTTTGCAACATAGAGAGGCACTCTTCAGTGGAAATGTCCGGAATGCAGTCTTTTACTTGGCTCACTTTGTTATTTCTGTATTCTGGAGTCATTAATCTTTCAGCATCAGCTGTCAACTAAAAGAATATAAAAATGTGAAACGGGTACATTTTCTACACGGGTAAAAAAATGAGGAAGTTACATCGGCACTTAGTGCTACTAAGAGTGCCGATGTATTGAAATCTTCGCCGAAAAGTCAAAATCTTTGACCAAGTTTTTTTACATTTCTCGACGTTTAAGATCATTTTGAGTCGAAATCAGTAAAAATTTTTGCGTCCGTCTGTCTGTCTGGGTGTAAACTCTAACTCCATTTCTACATGAGATATCGACTTGCGGTTTTTTGCATGTCGTTTCTTATCGTATTCCGAAGAGATGATTAGATTTTGGGGGTAAACGATTGGGGGTAAAAATAGGTTAAAAATCCTATTTTTAGCTTTTTTGTTTATAATTAAGGCAATTATTATTGTATTTGGTTAATTTAGCACTTAAATAAAAGATAATTTTAAATTGGTCAAAAAATGTTATAAACAACGTTTTCCTAAAACGCATTGTTTTCGAGTAAAGCAGTAAAAATTTTTTTTAGAATATCTCACATATTTATAACCCGATTAATTATATATTAAATAAAAGCTCTTTTAAAGCCATATAAAAAATGTTATATACAGTTTTTTGCTAGAATATAATGTTTTAAAGATACAGAATTTAAAATCAAACAAAAACACCTAGTTTGAAATTTGCAAACTAGATGGCTCTAGTGTACAATAGTGCCGATGTTTTGACAGGGTTCTTGCAACGTTTCATCTAGTTTATAAAATAAGATCAAATTGACTTTACTTTTCATGTATTTTTGGACCATATCCTTTTCTTGTTTCTTTGTAGCTTTATCGGATTGTTTTTATGGCCTCGCCATTATCAGAAATTTATTAAAAGAAAAATTAATTAAAATTAATTTTACCTATGATTGAAATTTGCTAGTGTCAAAATTTGACACATAATTAAAAATGTAAAAATATTCCAAAATTTATTAAAATGCCTATATCTCAAAAACTAATAGTCCTACGATAAAAATTATTACAATTTTTTTTTTGTAGGGAATTAAACATTATTTTAATTTATGCAAAAATACTGTCTATAACTATAACTATAAATAACACAGAAAGACAGTTTTTTTTCTGACGATTGACCAGGATTATAAATGGTTTTCAATGAAGTAAATTTTTTCTCTTTTTCTTTATTCACCTTTATTTTTATGATATTTGCTGTTTTTGAGAAAAATAAAAGATTTATTTCCTCTCACAAATAACACAATTATTTTTGACAAATACATTTGGCTCCAAAATTTTCAACAGATCATGGAATGACTCACTGGTAACTCTGGCACTTAAGCCAGTAGCGCGGTCTGGCCGTGAAGGACACTTTGCTAATAGGCGAAAAAGATACAAACTCCAGATGACATCATGCATCTAGCTTTTTACCTGTCCTTGTTGAATCTTCCTCTGTATCTGTTGCATGCTCAGCGGATGTGGAGGCGCAGGTCGGTGAGGTTTGAGAGTTTCGTCAGGTACTTGACTGTACAAATTCGGCGGTACCTCAGAGTACAGACTTTCGGCAACGGAACTGTAGCCACTTCTTTCAGGCAGCGAACCGTAACCGTAAACGGCAGTTTGAGTTGAGTATGAGTTGACTGAGTTGTTTGAGTATACAGAGGCTCGAGTCTCATAAAGGTTTTCTTGAGGCACGGTGTTATAAAGATTTGAAACACCTGAAAATAATTCATAAATGAGCCGAAAAATGGTTTAAAATTGGCCTACGGTAAAATTGTATAAAATTCGCGAATGTTATAGATATTTATAAAGAAATTGCACTGCTCTACTACAGAATTTTCACAATCAATGAGAAAATCCCTACCAAAATGTCATATAGCTGCTATTTCACGCTTTTTTGCGATCATCAATGAGCATATATTGGTATGGTGTCCGCCTGTGTATCTAGATATAGATAATTCTTATCAGATTACAGGTCTGCCAACATCTAATGTGTAGTACTTTTGTGCAAACATTAGATGGCGCCACCTATTTGTACGCTCTCAATACAGTTATACTTATTTTTGATAGGTATATAAAATTTTCAACAGTCAGTGCAAAAGCCACCATACCAATATATGCTCACTGATGATCGCAAAAAAGCGTGAAATAGCAGCTATTGGTAGGGATTTTCTTATTGATTGTGAAAATTCTGTAGTAGAGCAATGCAATTTCTTTATAGATTTTAATAGTTTGCCGTCTATAAGGCACTGAACTTTATTTTCAGTTATAGATATTGTTATCCCAAACAAACTCCTCTCGAGGAAAAATCGGTTAATGTTTTATAAATATGTCCAAAAGAAGTCAGCTCAATTATGAAAAAAAAAGGCCCCTTAAGGTTAACAGTTATAGCCATTACATTTTGGCGAGGGGGAGGGGAGCTGGGAAAAAAATTACAATAACATTTTTTGTGTAATTTTATTTTTCCTTTCATATGGTTTTTAAATTTTTTTTCTATTGTAAATAATAAAAAAAATACGAACAAAACAAAAATTTAACCCCTCTTTTACCCCCCTTCCCCCAAACCGATTTTTCTGAAATACGAACTCGACCAAGATAATATAAAAATACATCGGCACACCAAATTTCAAGTCACTAGCTCAAAGCGTTCTGAAGTAATCGTAGATAAAGACAGACAGACCGACCGACCGACAGACAGACATTATTTTTGTTGTTGATTATTTTGATTTTTCTCGACGTTTCAGGAAAAAATAAGATGATTTAAGCAAAAAAAAATTAATTTACTTTATTTTAAGACAAAGTAAAGACAAATTTACACGGAGCACTTTGTACGCAAGTTTGATGCTATGCAAGTTTGCTGCCAGATATAGCCTGAGGACAATTGGACATTGATTTGCCTTTTCACGAAGCAAGTTGTACGCAAGTTTGGTGCTATATATTGCAAGGTAAACAGTGCTGCCAACCAGGCAATTTTGACGTGTCTCTGCGTTTGTTGACAAAAACATAACCTAGCATTTGTTTTTTTAAGGAAGTTTTTTAGTTAGACAGACTGACCTATTATTATTAATAATTATTAACATGTGCAGTTGCTACTATATTAGTAAAATGAAATCGATTTGGTAACTTTTTTTCCAGGTTGGTACCACGAAAATAACCATAAAACTTGCGTGAAATTCGCCGAAAAATAGAACAGGTTCTAAATAATTTGATGGCACGAAAATGGCCTCAAACTTGCCTGAAGGCATGCGCAGTGACTGAATTATTCTTGAAACAAACTTGCATAGCATCAAACTTGCACACAAATTGCTCCGTGTAAAGTGGCTTTAATACAACTTACAACTTAATTGCACTTTGAATTAACACTTGTGTGGGCTGTGAGTATCTAAGGACACCTTACCAACTTTAGTTTTTGGTACTGGATTTTAATGATTATAAATAGTACTAACCTGTTATATAATTTTGATATTCGGCAGTCGTCGTGTACGGCGTTGTGTCATACGCGGCACTGCTCGAACCATAAACAGGATCGTACCTTCGATTACTTTTAAACTGTCCAAATTCCGAGTTCACCACATACGTTTCTCTATCTTCGTCATACCTATTTTTATTGCTCTCTTTTATATTTCCATTTTGTTTCATTGTTGTGTCAAGCCAAATTTTATTAATAACAGAAGTAGTATCAGTTTTGTTTACAGTTGCGTAATTTTTACTTACGGGATCGTAGTTTTTACTTGCAGAATCATATTTTTTACTATATTGAGAGAAGGCTCCGTTTTGTAAATTTTGAGGAATATTTTGGGATATATTTGGTACATTTTGGGAAATACTTGGGGCATTTTGAACTTTAGGTAAAACAGGAATTGCTTTATTTGGGCTACTATTAGGAGATTTAACTAATTTTTGAGGAGGTGGCTCCAAAAGAGGGACATCCGATTGACTTTTCTTGTTTCTACTAACGCTACCCAACAGATAACTTTCTAAATTCACTAAAAATTCTTTGCTAGGTTCATTATTAAGTTTTATACTACTCAGACCATTAGCCAAAATGTCGGATTCATGAGTTGTAGAATTACAGCTAGTTAAACCGGTTGCTACATCCTTTTGAGCTACAGTCACACTTTTAGAAACAGCTATTTTATTATCATTCTGCGTGTGAATATAGCTCATTCTGTTAGCTATATCACCCTGTATACAGGAAGATCTGTTAAGGTCTGTTTTCATACTATTAATTTTTTGAAGGTTTTCCATAATAGCGCTGCTCATATCGACCATTGAAGGGGGCGTGGGTGAAATTTTTGAGTAAAATTGAGGAGAATCATGCTCTGTACAGGGAGTGGGTGAGACTGTAGAATAAAATTTGGGTTGAGGAGGGTTTAAGACGTTTGAGGTGTCAAATGGGTCTAAAACATCTTCTTGAGCAAAAGCTGACGTGTTGTAATAGGAAGGGGGTTGGTGGTAAGGTGGAGGGCCGCTGGCTGAAGGAGGTTGGTCCCAAGCGTCGTCTTCTGAAAACAAAACAGAAAAATATCATAACTACTTTTTTCAGAACAAAAAATATATGTTACTGTGAAACACCGAAATCTGAGAATGTCGACATTCACCGGAGAATGTCCGAAACCTAAAATAATGGGGGGGGGGGGGTTTGGTTTACGTTAACGTTGTTTTTTTTTTGTTTTTTGGCTGGTTTGTTTTTTTTTTAATGGGGAGCGTTGATTTACGTTAACGTTGGTTTTGCCTGTTTATTTTTTTTTAGTTTTTCGGACATTCTCCAGATTTCGGTCTTTCACAGTAACATATACACTAAATTTAGTAAAAAAAAAAAGAACAATGAATGAGTTGGAACCTATATTCTATTATATTATCCCATACATTGGAGAGGTTCAAAACATCAATAAAATCGATAAAATTTATCGATTTTATATTTAGTTTGTTAGATATTTTATTACTATTGTTGAACTTGTAATGGGGTTTCCCGTGTATTTAAATAAATAAATAAATAATATAAAGGGATTAACTTATGAAAAAACAAGCCGTGAAGATATGTAATGCTACGCATACCATTATATATTATTCACAGTAAATGGTACATTTTCCCAAATACTTAAAAACAATAAAAAATTAAAATTATTTTTTTTTAATTATTTTTTTTGAAAAAATAAATAAATAAAAAAAATCTAAAGAAAAACTTTTTAAAATTTTTGTTTATTTTTTTATTTTCTTTTTGCGAAAAAGGAATAACTTTCTTCAAAAAAAAAAAAAAAACAAAAAAAAATAAAAACTCAATTTTTTTTTAATTTTCTTTTTGCGAAAAACAAAAAAATAGAAAAAAATTAAAATGTTTTTTTTTTTAATTTTTTTAACATTTATTGTTTTTGGGGGGATAAAAAAAAGATGCTTATTTTTAATGAAACAAATTTATATCCAAGAATTTTTATCTAGGACGATTTTCGAATTTTCAAAAACTACCGTATTCTAGCGCAGGCGCTGTAAATAATATAATAACTTCCCGCGATATAACTTAATAACTTAAGACCTATATCCAGTATCCCTAATTTCCTTACCTTCTTGCGGCACATCAATAGGTTCATCCAATATAGAAACACTATTTTTGTTCTCAAAAGACGCATGTATTTCTTTCATTTTTAAAGCTGAATCTTCCTCAGGAGATATATCAACTAAAACACCCTCTCGACTCGTATCTACCTGAGGTTGAGGAGGCCTATTAGGTTTGGAGATTCGATGCTTTTTGGGGGTGGCGTTGAGTATTTTTTCCGAAATTTTCTCGTTATGCAATTTTCGGTATTGAAATTGCTTATCACTGGGCTTGTCATTGTGTTTGCGTACTGATCCGTTCACTACGAAAAAAAAATACAATTTAATAATATTAGTCATTTGTTGAATATTTTTATTGAAAGCCATTCAATTGATTCAGATTACAAATCAAATAAATGAGTGTTAATTGTTGATAAAATATTTTATTGGAAAACGTTTTAGCTAATTGTCTATTGTATATAAATACCTAATGATCACGTAGCATATTAAAAAGAAACTACATAATAATACACTGCACAGTAAAAAAGCTTTCCCATTTTTCACCTTGGCGCGTGAAATAGTTTTTTTATTTTCAGATTTACTTTCAGCAATCTCAAAAACCCCAATTTACTAATTTTCATGAAACCTACCCCCGATCCTCAAGGGGTGAATTTAGATTTATTTTATTATTAGATTCAGTTTAACCTACATCTAAAACCCCTTTATACCAATTTTCCCGAAAATATTGTAAACATTTAACATTAATTAACCCCACCTCCCGGGAGTGGAGTTAAAAAAAAAATTAATTTTGTAAAGATTTAAACACTAACACTAAAGAAGAAATACTTTCAAAAATTCTCTAAAACATGTCCACACGTCCCCCCAAATGGAAATAGGTTTAAAAAAATAGGAAGATTAGATAACTATTAATTATGTTAGCAAAGGGTCTGTAAACATCAAAACCTCTGAGAACGAAATCCTAATGAGCACTAGTTCTTAAATAGTGGTAAAAGTTCTTCCGCAGACTGCATGCTAAACAAAAGTAACAAACTGCAATTTCTTTTGCACAATTCTAATAGTGTTTTTGTCTCTGATTTCGATTTTGTTTAGAACAAATCTCTATATCTTTTCGTTTTTGAGAATTACCCTGCCGAAATTTAGAAAAAATTAAAAAATGTAATTTTAGGTGAACAATAAATAATTTATTAAAGCCCCTACAAAAGTTTTCTATAGCTTGAATTGAAGTTACATGCTTGCTCTATAAAATCGTTAAGAAAAGTATATGGATTTCGCTTCCGATGTCCAACTGAAGACTAGTTTTCAAGACGTCTGCAATGACGATTCAGTGTTGCTGTTTAATACTATTTTGGGCAGTATATGTCATATTTAGCAAAATTGACAAACACATGGGCTTGACAAATATAATAAATTTGACGTTAAATTTATAAAAACTGCTTAACAAAGATAAATTCACCTTCCTTTAAACATCATTGTAGAGGCATCAAAAGCTATTCATCAACCAAACTTTTAAAATAATAATAATAATTATTTTATAGAGCATAAATGTAACTTTAATTTAAACTAGAAAAAAAACTTTTTTAGCTGCTATAAGAATTTAAATGAGCCTCCAAAAATGACAAATTTTAATTTTTATAAAATTTTGGAACGGCTTTTCTCAAAAGTGGAAAAAATGGTTTTGATCTAAACAAAATCGAAATCAGCAACAAAAACACTATTAGAATTGTGCAAAAGAAATTGCAGTTTGTTACTGTTTTTTAGCATGCAGTCTACGGAAGAACTTTAACCACTATGTAAGAACGTGCTCATTAGGATTTCATTCTCAGAGGTTTTGAAGTTTACAGACCCCTTGCTAACATAATTAATAGTCATCTAATCTTGCTATTTTTTTAAAACCTATTTCCATTTGGGGGGACGTGTGTATTTGATGCACATTTCAAGTTTAAGCAAAAAAACATTGTCACATTTATTCTATAACACCCTGTAGAATGTTAAGTTTTTGGCAACTCTAAGTAGACAGAATTATAGTCAAAAGATATACCTTTATTGCAAAAAATAATAATTTAAATCGTTTTGGTTGTAATCAGTTTATTAAATTCGGAGATATTTGACTTCGAGTTTGTTGAAAATTTTTGGGTGATCCGCTTCAAATTTTGAGTAGTATATTATAATTATACATGCTATTAATAGCATGTATAATTTACTTTTTTTCAAAGGAAGAAATAAAAAATTATCATAAAAATACTGCAGCAATATTTTCAAAAATATACATTTTTCGTTTTTCGAAAAAATTAAATAATTTTCTTTCAAAAAAGATCTTTTAATACAAAAATGAAAACCTATAAAAATGACCACCTTACCCCACCCCGGTTTTTCTCAAAAGCAATATTGTAATCCCATACAAAACCTTTGGATAAGGAGCCTATGTTTCTTTGAAGTCTTTAGCTCAAAGTGTTTTCGAGTTATTGTGATCACAAATTTCTAGGACAGACAGACGACAGTATTTTTTTCGCAGCAATAATCTTTTTTTTGTATATACATGTATAACGTCAATAAACGTAAATTTTTTTATTTATTTTTTTTTTTTTGGACGCTAGAATTTACTTGGGAAAAGTAAAATTAAAGCAGGGCCAGAGTCCGATCATATATCAAACATGTGCATACAAAAAATAACAAAAACAGACATTTGAGACTTATTAATTGTGTTTTTAGTAGAAGATAAAATGTTATAATGAGTTATTAGCGTTAATGTCATAAAAAAGCCATGTGTTTTTTTAAGTGATAAGACCCCCGTTTTGACATACCTGCCCAATAAATATATCTGTATAAAAATTCAGTCAATTTAAATGCTTTATCTGAAAGAAGAAAATTGTAAACAACACCAAAACCAAAAATAAAGAAATAAAAACACAGCATTAAAACCAAAGACATTGTGAATAAAGGTGTACACCTTTTAAGGTTAAACAACAGTTTTTTCGAAAAAAAATCAACAATTAGTTTTGTTCTTTATTCAGAATTTTCAGAGCAAAAAGTAGGTTAAACAGTTAACATAACAACAAATGTTAATTTCAAAACATAAAAGGATCATCAGGAATGACGCCCCCCTTTCCCCCGTACGGGAGCGCCACCCCCAGCCACGCTTGAGTTGGAAAAATCTACAATCCAGCTAGGATATAGTTGGGAAAATTGAGTAGCAGACTTGGGAAATTTGTAGAATAGTAGGGAACATTGATTGGAAGAGTTGGGGAACTGGTAGAAGCGAAGATCTTTTTATCTTTTGGTCAGTAAATGTATTAACTGAAGTGATATTATACTATAATAGTTGAGAATTTTTTAGAGGTGAGGACCTTCTTTTTAATCGTCAAAATTTTTTTTTAGTCAAGGTGAAAAGTAAAAGTTGGGAAATTCTTACTATTAAGTTGAAACATTTCTAAATTCAAATTAAATTTAAGTGGGATTTTAAAATAATAACAGACATGGTTAAGTATTAACATTACTCAACATAAAAGCAATTTTTTCATATCAAAACGAAATGAATTAGAATTTTCGCCTGTAGTAACAGTCGGCTCAGAATGACCCAAATTCTATAAAAAAAAGGTGACCTAACACCTTTATCCACCAAGCCTTTGAGCTCAAGTTCCAGAACTTACTTTTTTGTGGAGTACTTTTTCTTCTGTCATTTAACTGAGGCGAAGGTTTCACTTCCCGTTGCATTCCAATCACATCTGGAGGCTCCATAGGATTTTTCAGGTACATATCATCTATAAAAGAGGGGCTACCCCAGGATTCTCCAAACGCCGACCCATGGCCCGTATGGATAAACGAATTCTGCAGAGGTTTGCTTATATCCTCGGACAGTTTTGGCCTCATCGGATCCACAAAACATCTTGGGATTAGTCCAATTTCAAATGTTCGCAAGTTTTGGCCTTTCCACCAGTATAGTTCCGCGCTACCATCTATAATTGCGATTTCATCGCCTAGTACAAAAAAGTACAATAGTTCAGAAAAATGGTTAATCCCGATTAAAATGTTTAAAACGGTTTAGGGAAACTAAAATGGCCGTTTTCCAATGTCACCCATTATCCGAAAACTGATAAATTGAAACTTACACTTATATTTTTTAATTACTTTTAATTTTATATTAATTTGCTTATACTAACCTTCATTTACTTTTAATTTATCTGGTTCGTCTTGTTTTCCCACGGATTTCATCACTGGAGTCGTATTTTTTCGGAAAAACTCTTTTAAAGCATCAAAAGTCGGCCTTTCTTTGGGATTTTTAGCCCAACATTGCAGCAAAATCGTATAGATAGCCGGAGGACAAGCTTCAGGGTGGTGCAACCTTTCGTTCTCCTTTTCAATCTTCCTGAGGATTTCTGAACCAATTAAACCCATCCATGGGTCTTCTCCAAAAGAAAACATCTCCCAAACGGTGACCCCAAACATCCAAGTGTCTGACGCATGACTGAACTGACGAGACCTAAGAGATTCTGGGGCGCACCAAGGGAATGGGACTTTTTTATGTTCTGTCATAACATAACAATCCTCTTCTTGTGGTAGAGCCCTCATGAGACCAAAATCAGCGATTTTCACTTTGTCTATGGCGGAAAGTAGAAGATTACGGCATGCTAGATCTCGGTGTAGAAACCGTTTGTTTTCGAGATATGCCATTCCTGTAGCAACCTGAAAACAGTTATAATTTTTGTCAAAAATAAGACAATTATTTATTTTAACAGGGAAGCACACAAATTTAAGGGGCCCAATTAGGAGAAGTTTGACCACACTCATATTTTTAGAATTTTCTAGTTATACCTAAATAAAAAATTTAAGATAATATAAAAATATAAGGTACACCTTAGTGTACTTTGGAATGCGAAGCATTTAAATAACTTTCGGGATTTTTTATTATTTAAAAAGTTCGGCAAATGTAAATTTTTTAATGCCATTGCATAACTAATTACCTAAAATAATAGTCTTGTTTTAAATTTTTATATTACTACTAGAGCACTGGATAGGCAGGTTTGTTAGGGTAGGTAGGTAGTTTACACAGTACTGCGGAACCACTTAAACTACCGACCTACCCTAACAAACCTACCTAACTAGTGCTCTAATTACTACCTAAAACTTAATTACATCGGCACTTAGTGCTACTAAGAGTGCCGATGTATTGAAATCTTCGCCGAAAAGTCAAAATCTTTGACCACGTTTTTTTCACATTTCTCGACGTTTTAGACCATTCTGAGTGGAAATCAGTAAAAAAAAAATTGCGTCCGTCTGTCTGTCTGGGTGTAAACTCTCTAACTCCATTTCTACATGAGATATCGACTTGCGGTTTTTTGCATATTGTTTCTTATCGTATTCCGAAGAGCTGATTAGATTTTGTGAGTAAACGATTGGGGGTAAGGGGGTAAAAATAGGGAAAAACTCCTATTTTTAGCGTTTTTTGTTTATAATTAAGGTAATTATTATTGTATTTGGTTAATTTAGCACTTATATAAAATATAATTTTAAATTGGTCAAAAAATGTTATAAACAACGTTTTCCTAAAACGCATTGTTTTCGAGATATTGACGTTTAAAGCAGTAAAAGGTTTTTTTAGCATATCTCACATATTTATAACCCGATTTCAAAAAATTATATTTTAAATAAAAGCTCTTTTTAAGCCCTATAAAAAAAGTTATATACAGTTTTTTTGCTAGAATATAATTTTTAAAGATACAGAATTTAAAATCAAACAAAACAGCTAGTTTGAAATTTGCAAACTAAATGGCTCTAGTGTACAATAGTGCCGATGTTTTGACAGGGTGCTTGCAACTAGTTTAAGATGGGTTTTTACTTTTTTAAAACCCCTTGTATATCGACATTACCTCATTGTTGTATAATTTACATTGTATCATTGTACTGGCGGTACCACACATTTTATCTTTATTTTTGAATGGAAATTGAACAATGGTGTTTTGTTCTGCAACTATATTTGGTTACAAGTAAATGATTTAATTGTAAATAAACCAACTTTTTTTTTAAATACGAGATAAAATATATTTTTCTGTTTCTGTATCGTAATACTACGATAATGTAATTACTTTAATATTATAATAATTACATTATAATGTAATATTACGACACCCAAATTGGGTGGGTAAATACATATTTTTTTTCGGATTTTTAATTTTTATTGTAAAATACCTATTTCATAAGGCTAATCCTAAGGCTAGCATTCTTTTTTTGTGTATTTTGAATAAATTTATTTAATTTATAGAAAAAAACAAGCCGTAAAGATATGTAATGCTACGCATTCCAGTATAAATACTTAAAAATAAATTTTAACAAAAAAAAAATTACAAAAAAAATTAGATAAAACTTAAAAAAAATTTCAAAATTTTTTATTTTTTTTTTAATTTTCCTTTTGCGAAGCATTAATTTTTTTTTTTTAGAAAATTATAGTTTAACGCCCAATAACTTTTTTGTTTTTGTGGAAATTACTTTAAAAATTGGTAGAATTGATCCTTATAATAAAAGTAATTTTTCCTGAAAAATTTACGATAATCAGAATTTTCTTTCAGCTTTTTTAATTTTTTTTAAAGTTTAACCCCCCCCCCTCTCAATAACTTTTTTGTTTTTTGGGGGTTACTTTTAGCATTGGTAGAATTGAACTTATAATGAAAGTAATTTTTAATAAAAAAGTTACATTAATCGAATTTTTCTTTCAGCTTTTTTCGATTTTTTAAAATTTAACCCCCCATTACTTTTTTTTGGGGGATTACTTTCAAAAATAATAGGAATCTTCCCCTCGGACAACTTGATTTTTCCTGAAAATTTCATGTACATCGGATTATTCTTGAGTTATCGTGTCGACATAAATCGTGACAGACGGACTTTTTAAAGTTTCCTCTTATTTCATGAAACACATTTATATTTTGAATTGTGTCTAGGATGGCTTTTGCCGATTTTGGGAAATTCGAAACTACCGTATAATACTATTCTAGCGCAGGCGCTGTGAATGGTATACTAAGCAAAAATTAAAAAATATTAACTGAATATTCCATCAATCTATTTTTCCCAACCGAATGCGCAGTTTCGAGCTGCTGGCCCTCATCAATACCAAGAAATACCAAAAAACTTCAAAAATAAACTCATTAGATTGAAGCCGAAAACTGCGTAGTCTATCAATATCACTCTGCGCAAAGATAGAAAAATAGATTGGTGGAATATTTTAATATATTTTTATAATTTTGGTTAAAATAAAATAATTCCTGTTCTTAGAAAAAATACATAAAATACCACTTTCATAAGACTTTTTAAAGTACTTGTAGTCCATTAAAAAACTCCTCGCTTCACAAGTCGTTTTATCTGGACGCGTCTTACAAAACTATTTATTTTAATATATTAATTGGAATATTAAAAAAATGTTTTTTGAAAGATTTTTTCCATATTTACCTGAATAGCATATTCACAAAGCATTGGCACGGGAGTATGTTGGCACTGTTTTCTTAAATAATCCAATAATGATCCTAATGGAGCTAATTCAGTCACCATCATCATTGGTTGAGATAGAACTACCCCATATAATCTAAAAAATAGAATATATACTACTAAAAATTCACTAGAAAGGTATATAAATTAATATACCTAACGCAATTTGTTAGTAAATCACTGTATATATTAAAAAAACCTTTTAGTTTAAATTATTGCAGGCACGGGGTGGCCAGGGGCGTTCCGAGGGGGGGGGGGGGTGCGGGTGTCAAACAGCCCCCACGAAATGACCCAGTCGGAAATTTTAGTAGTCCAAAATGATCAAAATTTGCGTTACGTAATACTTGAACGTTCCCTTATACTTATACTATTTCACAGAAAATGGTATATTGCATTTACCCAAAAAATAATTAAATAAAAATAACATTTTAATAAGATCTTTTTTTGAAAAACGAAAAAATGTTTTTTTTTTAGCTTTTTAAGTTGTTTTTTTTTTAATTTTGCAAAAACGAAAAATTTTTGAAAAAAAAATTAAAAATTATAGTTTTTTTCATTTTTTAGAATTGATTCTTATAAGATTCTTATAATAAAAGTAAATTTTCCTGAGAAAGTTACGTTAATCAGAAATTTCTTTCAGCTTTTTTTCGATTTTAACCTCCCATAACTTTTTTGTTTTTGGAGAGTTAACTTTGAAAAACAAATAGGTATCTTGCCCTCATAGAACTTGATTTTTCCTGAAAATTTCAAGTCGATCGGATTATTCGTTCTTGAGTTATTGTGTCCACAAAAAACGTGACATCAGACGGACGCACGGACGGACAGACTAACATTTTCAAAGTTTCTTATTTTTTCATGAAACACATTTGTATCCAAGAATTTTTGGCGATTTTGGCAAATTCGAAACTACCGTATAATACTATTCTGGCGCTTCACGCTGTGAATAGTATAATAATGCGTAAAAAACAAATAAAATACCAGTTTCCATTATCAACATTTTTTAATATTAATAAATATTTACAAATACGATTTTACAACCTTCTTTACATCTATACACGCAAATCCTCAGGTTAAATGTACTGTTATTTGCAACAGATGCGTTCCAGCTGGCGAATATGCATATTATAAGTACTATTACCAAAAGAACCTTGTTTATCGATATGGAGTTACTGGTAGGGGAACGTTCAAGTATTACGTAACGCTCCTAGGGGTGGGGGTGGGGGTCATTTTGGAGTGTTACGCCCATATTAATGGTATAGGAAAATAGCGTGTGACGTTAGGGGAGGGGGTGGATAGCCCCCAAATTCTCGAAGTTTTCACTAAAAAAACTGTTGCTCTGGCTGGAAGAAATGAGAATAACATTTTTTTGTGTAGTTTTATTTAACGTTTTATGTGGTTTTTAATTTTTTTTTCTATTGTAAATAATAAAAAAAAATACGACCAGAACAAAAATTTAACCCCTCTTTTATCCCTTCCTCCTAAAAATACATCTGCATTCCAAATTACAAGTCGCTAGCTCAAAGCGTTCTTAACGTATCGTGCATACGGACAGAAAGACCAACAGACCTATAGACAGACATATTTTTTTTGTTGCTTATTTGGATTTTTCTCGACGTTTGGTTGATTTAAGCAAAAAAAAAAGATTATTTTTCTAACAAAATATTTTTTTTATGAGAAAGTAATAAGATAAATTATGTGGCTTGGTTCTAAAAGGGTCAATGCCAATTTGTCAATAGCAGCGTTTTCAAAATATTACATCAGTTGATGTGAAAACGCCGCTATTGACACAGTGACATTGGTCCTTTAATAATCAAGCCACATAATTTATGAGGAATTATCTAAAAACAAAAAAATTGCTAAGCTTATAGTGATCTTTTCGTCATAAAGTACCATTTTTCTCTTTTCTCGCTCATCCGAAGACAAAAAATGGTAATTTTTATTCCTCATTAACAGGTTGGCCGCCGATCACTTCAGTCGGAGTGCATTGGCTCCCTTCGCTGACGCTGACCACTCCGAGTAATGGTTATTATTTCAAATCCTTGTTTTAGTATTATATCGGCTTTTTTTGTTAGTTGTTTGTACGTTTGCGGCATCACAGGTTTGTTTTAACACGTGCTTTTGTTGGTTTCATTTTCAACCTGTTAAATACCTCCTCGTGCCTCATTCGTAATTAAAAAACAAGGTCCATTTAGGCGAGAGTACCCACATTTACCGAATAAAACCCTTTTTTTAAATAATTTACCTACCTTATGAGATTAGCGTGGCTAAGCACGTGCATGGCTTGCACTTCTTTGATGAAATCCTCGAATATACCTGGCTGGTTAAGCGCATCTGCCTTTAGAACCTTCACTGCTACCGGAATTTGCCTACCTGCCGGATTGATCCATTCGCCTAAGAAAAAAAAACAAGAAAAATGTATTTAATAATTATGACCAAACCTAGCAGAACGTAGCAGTCTCAGAATTATTACCAAAATTAGAAATCCCAACAACCCCCTCCACAATCCCTCAAATACACTTTATCAAAAAACTGGAATTGAACCAGTAGAAAACAGGCTACAGAGGCTCTCACAAAAATGTTCAAACAACACCATTAGTATGGACAAAATAAAACGTATGCTGAATTACGAAGAAGCAACAAATCATCCCAAAAGAAAACATCCCGACAGGCCCCTGTTTGACGCTTTACAGAATATTAGATAGTTAAATTTTTCTTTTTTCTTATAGTATAATTAAAACTTTTTTTTTACATATTATTTTCATACAATTAAAACATTTTTATTTTATTCAAATTACAATATTGTAAACTTAAATATTTATATAGTTTTTATAAATGTAAATTATGTAAATTTAGGCAGAAAGACCTCGGTCGTTGGATTTCCATTAAATATTAGTATTATTATTATTATTAATTATGAACTTAATATATCTGGACTCCGGAGGTAAACGACACCATGTCCATTTTTTTGTGAAATAGAGTTAGCAACATGCATTGAGGTAAACATGGCCCTGATGTGCATTTATCGCTTTGTATAGAGGTACAGGGCACTCTGTCCAGTTATAAATAATGGAAATAATACAATGAAAAACAAAACCATGTCCATTTTCGTTGGAGGTAAAGAAAACCATGTGGACTTGACTATTCATTCAAAGGAAACAAAATGTTCAGAAAGAGAAGTTTCTTCTGTCAACCTGTGTTCACTTCAAGTGCGGCAGAAAACATACGGATGATTTACTTAAAATCATCATTTGATGGCGAGTTTGACGCAGTTGACCCGAACAGAATAAAAAGGATGAGTGGAAGATTGGAAGCTCGATTGCAAGATAGTAGAAGGCCTAGGTTTCCAACATATCTCCTAGTGAAGTCAGCAGTCCCAATATCCCAGAAGAAGTACAAAGACCTATTACCTCTGTTCCTTATGTACCTAGTGTTTGCCATGCATTTTATAAGAATCTGCCAAAAAAAAACAGCGATTCCTTGGAGGACTAAAATGATTTCTTTTACAATACTGTGTTATCAGTGCCCAACATTTTTATAAGTTTTTTAGCACACAGTATTGATTTTTTTGTCAGTGAATTCTAAAAAAAACCATTGTAATTCTCGGTAATGTTTAAGTTTGTACTTTTAAGGGTTTGTTCAATAATAAACTGTATTTTCATTATTTAATGCTTGGCCTATTTTTATAACCTATCACAAACTATTAAAAATAGTGTAACTTTCAAAACTAATATTATGTCCAAAGTCAGTCCCAAAGGTGTACAACACTATGTCCAGATTTTTTTTTTTTAAATAAATTATCAAAATATATTATTAAAAACAATATTTCCATTTAGTGTATAATGCCATTAATAATTTATTGCAGTTTCGTAAAGAAATTCCTATTAGTTGCGAAGAAACATGCGTTTAACATCGAAAACTTGGTCTCCTGAAAAATTACGTTTTTGTGACATGGTTTCCTTTACCTCCGGATTCCAGATATTATAATTATTATACAAAGCGTGTCAGAAGTCCGCCCCACTTTAACTTTTGAACGGCTTAAGACATCAACTTGAAATTCGTAACACGTAATTACTTATTTATGTAAATAACATAACCAAATAATTTTTTGTTATACAGAGCGGTCCAAAAGTCACCCCCCCCCCTCTTAACTTTTGAACGAGTTTAGATATCGACTTCAAATTTAGAACTCTTAAATAAGACAACTTAAACTATTTTTAAGCATATATTTCATACTTTTAGCTCCTAAAATGTTGGCAGGGGGGCATGGGGCGACATTTTTTTAAATGGAAAGGTGGAAAAGTCCAAACGAAAATGGGTATTTTTGTCAACATTTCTCTAAAAAATCCAAACAATTTTTTAAAAATGCCTAATTTCATAATGAAAAAAAGTAAATTATACTTTTCAACTAATTTTAGTTGACATAAATAAAAATTAACAAAAAAAACTTTTTTTTATTTTTTTAGCACAAAAAACTGAAAAATAAAAACCTTAAAAAACATGTTTAAAAAATTTAAAAATATATGGTTATATAGAGAATTTTAAAGGCTTTAAAATGATGTAACACACGACCCCCCTTTCCATTTAAAAAAATTTCCCCCCATGCCCCCCTGCCCACATTTTAAGAGATAAAAGTATCAAATATATGCTTAAAGATAGTTTAAGTTGTCTTAATTAAGAGTTCTAAATTTGAAATCGATATCTCAACTCGTTCAAAAGTTAAGAGGGGGGGGGGGTGACTTTTGGACCACACTTTATATTTGATATGGTTAGGGTGGACCACGCACTATGGTCCCAAATTCAAATCTAGCTGGACAAAAGTCTGAAACTTTTAGAGTAAATTTAGGGAATCTAAGGCAACGTGGGAAAAATAATTTAAAAAAATAACTCCTAAAATATAGCCAAAAAACAAAAATAAATCAAAATAATTTGAGTAAACACTTGCGAAGTGTGCAGTACAGTGTAAAGTAATTGAACACAAAACAAGTATTTACTCAAATTCCTAACTTTTTTGCACTTAGCACATTATTAAATATCGGTTTTTGCTTTATGGTGTTTTAGCAATAACCGATTCAACTAGATTGTTATTATTTTTAAATGTCCAAAATGATCAAAATTTGCGTTACGTAATACTTGAGTAAATTTTAATTTAATTTTTCAGTTTTCACACAAGTGGGTGGCCACAAATTTGCTCTCTTCAATTTCCATGATTTCTACTCTGATATTTAATTTTTTTCTAGTATCTTTTTGTGTATATTTTTATAATTTCATGGCACCCTCGAAAAATTTTTTTTTTAATTTTCCAATTTTTTTATTCTATCTAATATAATAAACCCTGATTTTTTTGAAAATAATAGATATTAACTTTTTAATACATCAGGCATTAAATTACCTGATATTTCCCTGATTTTTCTGCTGTAATATAATAAATTAAATATAAGCCATATTAAAATCTATATTTTATGTTGAAAATTCTTATAAAATGTAATCAGTAATTCATATTTTTACAGTAAAAGATCAATAAAGCATGAAATAACATAAAATTATATAAATATTTATTTTATTTATATTTCTAGACTGTCTGGGGTAACAATAAGTTAAAGGCGACCTATGAACTTGCTAGATAAAACCATTTTTAAAACTGGTATGTAATTGTTGATTTATATTAGCTTAACACTTTCCGTGCCCATCACGCGCCAATCTAAAAAAAATAAACCCGGTGCCAATCGCAGTAAAATATAGTATAGTACAGTATTAGTAAATGAAATAGACTATATCAACGCTCGCGTAAAATGTGTTTTGCACAAAAAGTACTGGGAACGCCACCGCGGCCGAGCACATGTGACGCAGAAAGGCTTCGAATCGGATATTTCTGCTTCAGTATTGTTTTGACCATGGCGGCGGATTTAAGTTTTGCTGATCGCTGCAAAATTAAAGTTTTGCATGAACAAAACATATCCAAAAATAATATTGCAAATGCCGTTGGTTGCAGTGTAAGTATTACAACTATTTTACTGTAATTTAGTCAAGACCTTAACAGTTTTTTAGAGAAACAAGTGCAACGTAGCCATATATAAAAAAAAACCTACAAAATATCGCAACTTATAGACTACCAACAAAGATGTAGCCAAAGAATTATGTTTCAAATGAAATTTTTGCTTTTTATGTTGGCAATTAAAACAATTCCAGTTTTTACGAGTTGTTTTAATTAACAAAGACGATTGGTTTCTGAGGTTGATTTTATGAACCTTTTCTAGGGAAGTTCTAAAATACTGAACACAATATTCAGCTGAACGTTCAGCGCATGCGCATATCAGTCCCGCAAATCACGGGTGCGTTCCAAAACAACGTATATGGCGGATTTAAAACAATAATTTAAAACCAAACTTAAAAAGAGTTATTTTTGGTCAATCACAAGTAAATATAGGTTAAGCTTGGCTAGTTTAACATACGGGGTATAATAATTTCACTAAACAATAAAGATGTTGAGTGTCTGAAAAAAATAATTTATTTTATTTTAAATGTTCTTTATATTTGAACTTTAACCCCCTACAGACAAAGTGTATTTTTTCCTGCTCTCCACCATAATATACAGGGTGTATTCATTTAACTCAACGCTAAAAAATCAAGCTGAATGCATGAAAAAATAGTAAAATTTTGTCTATCGCTACAAAACTTAAAATTTTATTTCCTCTTACCATTTTCTATAATATATTTTTATTTCAGCTCTCCGCGATAATATACGGGGTGTATACATTAAGCTGAACGATAAAAAAACAACCTGAACGCCTGAAAAAAATAGTACAATTTTGTTTATCGCTACAAAACTTAAAATCTTATTTGGTTTTACCATTTTCTACAATATATTTTTATTTCAGCTCTCCGCGATAATATACGGGGTGTATACATTAAGCTGAACGATAAAAAAACAACCTGAACGCCTGAAAAAAATAGTAAAATTTTGGTTATCGCTACAAAACTTAAAATCGTATTTGGTTTTACCATTTTCTACAATATATTTTTATTTCAGCTCTCCGCTATAATATACGGGGTGTATACATTAAGCTGAACGATAAAAAAACAACCTGAACGCCTGAAAAGAATAGTAAAATTTTGTCTATCGCCACAAAACTTAAAATCTTATTTGGTTTTATCATTTTCCACAATATATTTTTATATTAGCTCTCCGCGATAATATACGGGGTGTAAACATCAAGCTGAACGATAAAAAAACAACCTGAACGCCTGAAAAAAATAGTTAAATTTTGTTTATCTCTACAAAACTTAAAATCTTATTTGGTTTTACCATTTTCTACAATATATTTTTATTTCAGCTCTCCGCGATAATATACGGGGTGTATACATTAAACTGAACGATAAAAAAACAACCTGAACGCCTGAAAAAAATAGTAAAATTTTGGTTATCGCTACAAAACTTAAAATCTTATTTGGTTTTACCATTTTCTGCAATATATTTTTATTTCAGCTCTCCGCGATAATATACGGGGCGTATACATTAAACTGAACGATAAAAAAACAACCTGAACGCCTGAAAAAAATAGTAAAATTTTGGTTATCGCTACAAAACTTAAAATCTTATTTGGTTTTACCATTTTCTGCAATATATTTTTACTTCAGCTCTCCGCGATAATATACGGGGCGTATACATTAAACTGAACGATAAAAAAACAACCTGAACGCCTGAAAAAAATAGTAAAATTTTGTTTATCGCTACAAAACTTAAAATCTTATTTGGTTTTACCATTTTCTACAATATATTTTTATTTCAGCTCTCCACGATAATATACGGGGTGTATACATTAAACTGAACGATAAAAAAACAACCTGAACGCCTGAAAAAAATAGTAAAATTTTGTTTATCGCTACAAAACTTAAAATCTTATTTGGTTTTACCATTTTCTGCAATATATTTTTATTTCAGCTCTCCGCGATAATATACGGGGTGTATACATTAAGCTGAACGATAAAAAAACAACCTGAACGCCTGAAAAGAATAGTAAAATTTTGTCTATCGCCACAAAACTTAAAATCTTATTTGGTTTTATCATTTTCTACAATATATTTTTATTTCAGCTCTCCGCGACAATATACGGGGTGTATACATTAAACTGAACGATAAAAAAACAACCTGAACGCCTGAAAAAAATAGTAAAATCTTGTCTATCACTACTAAACTTAAAAAAAGTCCAAACCAAATGACATTTTATGTTTTGTAGCGATAAACAAAATTTTACTATTTTTTTCAGGCGTTCAGGTGGTTTTTTTATCGTTCAGTTTAATGTATACACCCCGTATATTATCGCGGAGAGCTGAAATAAAAATATATTGTAGAAAATGGTAAAACCAAATAAGATTTTAAGTTTTGTAGCGATACACAAAATTTTACTATTTTTTTCAGGCGTTCAGGTTGTTTTTTTATCGTTCAGTTTAATGTATACACCCCGTATATTATCGCGGAGAGCTGAAATAAAAATATATTGTAGAAAATGGTAAAACCAAATAAGATTTTAAGTTTTGTGGCGATAGACAAAATTTTACTATTTTTTTCAGGCGTTCAGGTTGTTTTTTTATCGTTCAGTTTAATGTATATTATCGCGGAGAGCTGAAATAAAAATATATTGTAGAAAATGTTAAAAGCAAATAAGATTTTAAGTTTTGTAGCGATAAACAAAATTTTACTATTTTTTTCAGGCGTTCAGGTTGTTTTTTTATCGTTCAGTTTAATGTATACGCCCCGTATATTATCGCAGAGAGCTGAAATAAAAATATATTGAAAAAATACACTTTGTCTGTAGGGGGTTAAAGTTCAAATATAAAGAACATTTAAAATAAAATAAATTATTTTTTTTAGACACTCTACATCTTTATTGTTTAGTGAAATTATTATACCCCGTATGTTAAACTAGCCAAGCCTAACCTATGTTTACTTGTGATTGACCAAAAATAACTCTTTTTAAGTTTGGTTTAAAATTATTGTTTTAAATCCGCCCTGTATACGTTGTTTTGGAACGCACCCGTGATTTGCGGGACTGATATGCGCATGCGCTGAACGTTCAGCTGAATATTGTGTTCAGTATTTTAGATAGACCCCCTTTTCTAAACCAATTTTAATTTCCAGTTGTCATAGAAAACATTAAAATATTTTTTTTACGTTTTTATAATATTTTTATGAAAGTAATCCCCTCAAAAACAAACCAGCCGTCTCGAATGATCGAGAATACTTTCTCATAAAAATAGTTATGTCCAATTTCTAATATTGGGGGGGGGGGGGGTGCGCTTGAGAGGGAGAGGATTTTTTTTATCTTTTAGCTCTTTTTAAAATATTCTTCTATGGTGAATACTAAAAAAAGAAAAAAAGTAATGTCCAGAAACAATTTTTCAAATTTTGGAGAGGGGGGGTCATGAAAAAAATATTTTGTCTTATTTTATTTTAACTTTTAGGTGGTTTTTAAATTTTTCTTTTATTGAAATAATGAAAAAGTAATGTCCAGAAACAATTTTTCACATTTTGGAGAGGGGGGGGGGTCATGAAAAAAATATTTTGTCTTATTTTATTTTAACTTTTAGGTGGTTTTTAAATTTTTCTTCTATTGAAATAATGAAAAAGTTATGTCTAGAAACATTTTTTTTTACATTTTGGGGCGTTGGAAAAAATGATTATAGCGTTTTTTGTGTAGTTTTATTCAACGTAGTTTTTAAATTTTTCCCCCAGACACCCACTTTGCGCCCTAACAAAAAAAAAATACCTTAAAAAAATGCTTTGTCCCTGACGGTTTCTGCTAAACTTGGCGCCTACTTCAAAAACAAATTGGCGCCTCAAAAATTAGCTTCGAGAAAAAAAGCCTTGACGGTTTCTAACGAACTTTTTATTACATTTTCCAAAAAAAAAATAATAAAAAAAATAAATAAAAAAATATTTAATCAAAAACTTTAAAACGTTTTTTTGAATTGAATTGAATCGAATTAAAAACAAATAACAAAAAAAAAATAACAAAAAAAATTACATTTAAAAAAAGATCTTTTTTAAAAAAAGGTCTTTTTTAAAAAACGAAAAATTATTGAAAAAAAGTAATTAAAAAAAAATTAAAAATTTACAATTTTTTTTTCATTTTATTTTCTTTTCACGAAAAACAAAAAAATTAAAAAAAATTAAAAAAATTGAAAAATTTTTTTTTTTAAATATTTTTTTTTGATTTTTTTTAAATTTTTTTGTTTTTTGAAAAGAAAATTTAATTTCTTTACTTTCAAAAACAATACGAATCTTCCCCTCTTGGAACTTGATTTTTTCTGAAAATTTCAAGTCGATCGGATTATTCGTTCTTGAGTTATCGTGTTCACAAAATTTGTGACATCAGACGGACAGACAGACGAACATTTGAAAAAAAAGTTGCTTTTTTTTTCATGCAACAAATTTATATCCAAGAATATTTAGTTTAGGACGATTTTTGATTTTTTTGAAAATTCGAAACTACCGTATATTATTCTAGCGCCGGCGCTGTGAATAATATAACAATAATAAAATTTACATAAAATATTAATCCCGAGATCGAGATTTTAAATCAAATTCCCGTTCGTGGTTGTGATTGACATCTCGGGATTGAATTCCCTAATCATAATTCATATTTTATTATAAAATATAAAACTTATTGACCTTGTAATTTCAAACAGCCAAAATCGGATGCAGAATGTTTTAGTACGTAGAGGGAGAAGGGCGTGGCGTAAAGCGGTGTCGTTCCCTAGTTCAACAGATCTTGGTAACGGTTCGCGTTGGTCAATTTCATTTACAAATACTGTACAATACTTGACAGCGACTTTTTATTGATTTTTAGAGATGAAAGTCGGTTTCATTTTGTTGTAAAACGTTTTATTTATTTTAAACTTTTAAATTTAAGTTAATTTATGAGGTATATTATAAAGAATTTTAATAATAATATACAGAGAACAAAGGGGCTTATCTCAAAATGCATTGTTGCAAAATACCGACATATCTATTGGTTTGACCGCGTCTGAAATTTGTACAAAAGAGTTCCTTTTTGCAAAGAGTTCCTCAGAGTTCCTTCGGAATTCATCGGAGTTCCTCCAGAGTTCCTTAAGAGTTCCTTAAGAGTTCCTTAAGAGTTCCTCTCTGGAAGGGGTAATTTTTGGCAATTAAGCCGTAGAAATTACTGCTGTGCAAGCACTACTGCCAATAAGGCACCCTCAAAAAAAGCTTTTACCCTGACGGTTTCAACCAAATTTGGCGCCCCTTCAAAATTCAAAACAAAAATTACCTTCAGAAAATACAGCTTTGTCCCTGACGGTTTCTACCGAACTTGGCGCCCTTTTTCAAAAGAAAAATTGGCGCCACAAGATTACCTTCAGGAAAAAGAAGCTTTGTCCCTGACAGTTTCTACCAAACTTGGCGCCCTTTCAGAACAGAACAGAACAGAAATTGGCGCCCCAAAAAAATACCTTCAGGAAAAAAGCTTTGTCCCTGACGGTTTCTACCAAACTTGGCGCTCCTTCAAAAAAAAATTGGCGCCCAAAAGTAGGATGTTTTGATAAGGTGTTTGTAACGGCTCATATAGTTTGAAAATAAAAACGTTAATCCGCATGGGTAATAAATAATAATTGTTTCTGACCGCGTCTGAAATTCGGAGTTCCTCCAGAGTTCCTGGAGGTTCCTCCAGAGTTCCTTTGGCGTGTACAAAAGATTTCCTCGCGGTCAGCCCCTCGGATTTGGCAATGAACATGTCACTTTATGTCCGGATAAATAATTTAATTCCCAAAAATAAATATATGTCGAAATCAAAGGAGAATAAAAGCATGGGCTTTTAGATGATGCCCTATTAACTAGACAGAGTCTAATTATGATGCGGCACGATAAGAAAACATTTAACAAATTGCATTATAATTGCAAATTCTTGATAATTACGAAAGTTAATTTCAAGGTTCTCAAGGAAAAGGGAAATTATATTAGGTGTATAAACCTGATACACATAGGCACCCTAGAAATGCACACGTCAAATTAAGTAATATAATACAATATATAAAAGAATTTTATAAAATTATGTATTACTTTGTAAGGGAAATGCATTAATTACAATTCTTAACAGGTTTCTATGTCTATTGTAATACAGAATAAGTATTTATAGAATAGACAATTAAATTATTTAATGTATTTTATAATAAATATATAAATAAAACAATAGGATAGAATTGAATTTAAAATTAAGATTTTTTTTAATGAATTTGTAGGTGCTACAAATTTGCGGCACCTGTTAATGTCAAACTGTCGACCTAAAATTTGGTACACATCGCTTTTAGATAATTTGGAACATATATAGGGGGCGTCCCTACAAATCTAAGAACCACCCTTATGAACATATACAGTAATAGCACAGGACCTCAAAAAAAAAATGGTTTTTATAAACCAGATTCTATTTTTTCTACGTATTTTTAGGCGCTGAAAACGAATATGGCAACGAAAAATATTCTTGACCCTCAAAATCTTAAGATATATCGCAGAATGGTTTTTTTCTATGCATTCAAGGCCAAAAAAATATCCGAAAGATTAAAAAAAATATATAAATGGAAATATTGCTAAATAAAAATGATTCATACCATAACTGGCAGATTTACCCTACACGGCATTCCTGAAGGATCAATGAGATGAAGTAGCTCTACAGAAAAGTTTGATTATAGATCATGGTAATAATGTTAAATCTTTGACAATAAATTGCATATTTTGTCAAACGATTCCGATAGTATTTTTTTACCTGAGTCCAAATATCTTTAAAGAAAATCGCTATGTTTTTCCGTTTTCGAGAAAAATGCTCTTGAAAATATTTTTTTCCTTTTTTTTTTCGTTTTTCAGGTGCTTGTATAAAAATTATCATAGTTTGTTTGTTTTTAACCTCGTACTATTCTACTTAATTAAGCAACCCCTAAGTCCAGGACTTGTGTGGGCTAGTAGTAGAGGGAACCACCGGCTATAATTGACTTTCGAACCAATATATCTAGGGAGTACGCCTTCGCCAAATTTCAATTATTAATTAACTGAAAAAGGCAATCGGCGCCAGTGAGGTTTGAACTCACGAATTAGATCAGTGTCAGGCTATATCGATGCCATTGACCGCTGAGCTAAATCTTCCAAGTACCTAATCCAGGCTTCATTTAGAGCGGGATTCTTACTCTTTAAAATCGTACAAGAAAAACCTGGCCATACAACAAACGCACGTCCGTTGCAATCACCTGTATATTATGACAGTGTCTATCTTATCTATGAGTCCCATCCATGAATTGGAAAACTTTGCATATGAGTAGCTAATTCGAACTATACTCCGTCCAGTTATGCAAGATAGTAAGAGACACGGCCCGTTTTGCACCACAGAGCGCATAAATAGCATAATTATGCATAAATCATAGTGTATCAAAAATTTAAAAGATGTCGGTACTGTTTGCCTGGAAAGGGCCTATCCAAAGACTCGCATAACAAGCATAGTACATAAGAATGCGATGCCAAGATTGGCTTGATGTGTCGTCCTGTATCTTGTAATCGTTGTCATGCGAGGCTCTGGATAGGCCTTCAGTTGGAGTTGTAACCTAAAAATTTAACGTTTTCCTTGTGTTCAATATAATTTACGTTTGTACAATATGTAGAATATGTTAATTTAGTGTGAGTGTATGAAGAATAAATCAAAAAAGTACCTTTTTCAATACCATACAAAATAACATTAAGTATAACCATTTTTTTATGTAACTTTCTCTTCTTTTATTAGTTTTAACGATCGTCAATCATTGTCATAGACAAAAAATGTCACAATATTTTATATGTTAAAAGGTACAAGTTTTTAACCAATGATGTAGCTTAAAAATCGCGGGAATTTTAATCTACTATCTTGCATAATTGGGCGGACTATAAACCTGTTTAAGCAGAAAACCTTCAATTTCGACCGGAGCATTAACCAAAGAGGGGTCCAATGTAAAAAATATTTTATTTTTTATAACCTAACAACATACAAAAATATTATAAGTGTAATAAAATAAAATATAAAAGGACAAAGGATAGACCTTTGACTTAGTCAATAAAGTACTTTTTCTTATCTTAAATTTATACTAGTTATTTTATAGATAGATAAAGTACTTTATTTACTATTATTAACAATTTATTTTTGACCCATACTAAATGGTATCAAAATTAAACAAATGTTATGCCAAACAAATTGCTGCAATAAAATATGGGTCATTATTACTATTAGAAAAAAAAAAAGAAGTTTATGCTGCTAGCCTTTACGAAACACCCTGTATACATGAAAATATTTTTAGGTTCTCCCTTTCGTCACAACATAAAATACAATATATTTTTTTAATGCTTCCGAGAAAACTGTGTGAGGAGTATTATTATAAGTCTGGACCCTGTATAAGTTTTTTTTTAGTATATTTTTTTTGTATTTTTCCTATTTTTAAATCGTGTTTTATGCATAAACTACACGATATTCGTCATGTCAGAACCCCAAAAAATACTAAAAACAGTTATTATACAGCGACTGCGCTAAAATAGTATTATAGGTAGTTTCGAATTTTCCAAAAATTTCAAAAATCGTCCTAGGCAAAAAATTCTTGCATACAAATTTGTTTCATTAAACTAAGAAATTTTGTTTTTTTTTTTCGTCTGTCCGTCTGTCTGTCCTGTCTGTCTGTCCGTCTGTCTAATGTCACGATTTTTGTGAACACGATAACTCACGAACGAATAATCCGATCGACTTGAAATTTTCAGGAAAAATCAAGTTATATGAGGGAAAGATCCCTATTGTTTTTGAAAGTAATCCCTCAAAAACCAAAAAGTTGTGGGGGTTAAAAAAAATCGAAAAAAGCTGAAAGAAAATTCCGATTTTTAGGAAAAAGTCCAAACCAATTTTAAAAGTAACTCCCCCAAAAAGAAAAAATTTAGGGGGGTTAAACTTAAAAAAATAATATTTTTTTATATTTTTATACCTTTTCGTTTCATGCAAAAAAAAAATAAAAAAAAAAATTTAATTTTTTTTTTGAAAATTTTTTTTATTGAAAATTTTTTTTTTCAAAATTTTTTCCTTTTTGAAAAAAAAATGTTTAAAAACTTTTCGTTTTTCGCAAAAAGAAAAAAAAAAATTTTAATTTTTTTTTTAGGTGTCCTTTTGAATGAATCAAAATTTTTCAGGCCAGTGTTCACTTATTAATAAATGGAATACGTAAATTATTATAAATTATTTTATTCCCTTTACCTAACCTAATAATCAAATTTCTTTTAAAACGTAAAATAAATTTTTATTATAATAATTATCAGTGTTACTAATAATAAAACCGCAATAATTTTATATCAATGCCAAAATTTTCTATCACAAAAATTTTGGCATTGACATAAAATTTTGCGGTTTTATTATTATAAGTAACATTGATAAATATTATAATAAAAATTTATTTTCCGTTTTAGTGGTAGTAGTAGTAGTAGTAGTAGTCTACCTGTTACTGAAAATAATGTTTTAATAGGAACTTTTTATTTGGAAATAGCTCCTTGGAATTCCAAATTTGATTTTCGCAGTACTAATCATTTTTTTTTTAAATGAAAACCCTTCTTTTCATCATAACAATACAGTAAAGATTTGATAATCCGAATCTTCGGTAAATCGAACGATGAAACTTGGACTATAAAGTACATTATTTTGTAGTCCGAATTTTATCGTTCGGATTACCGCATCATTCGCAAGTTCGCTCAAAAGTAAAATATAAAAAAATACGTTTATCCAATACATACAGATAATGAGACAATTACCAGCTTTATTTTAAATAGATAAACTCAATAATAACCCCCGCGTGGCTTTTACTTTATTGAGTGGATAATTATTTATTTTACCCACTCAACTGTCACTTGTCAAATTATTTTCTTGTAAATGTCATTAAAATTTTTAATAAAAATATGAATTCCTAAGCTATTTATTGGATAAAACCTTGTATGGCACTCATGGGTAAACCGATATTGCCCATGAGAAAATTAACCTGCGAGGCGTCAGCCATTTTTGCTACGTTATAAAAGCAATATAATAGCCAAACTACCTGTTAGAAGGAAAAGCACAGATTTTGGTGATGTTCAGCTATTATATTGTTCTGATTTTGGGTGTTATATCAGAGTTAGAGGTTATAAGCACCGGAATCAGGGGTGAACAATACAAGACTGTGGGGGTATGTGGGATTCGTTTGCTGTAATATAGTAAATAAGAGTTATATTTAATATAAGAACCAAGATTGCTAAATGATTATTAGTTTTCCTAGACAGTGGTTATTAAATTAAAACACAATAGAATTTAAATTAAATTACTCATATATTAAAATATATAAAATATTATAAAAAATATCCTTTACTTTACTTTACCCACTAATACCATAAATAACTATTCTCTACTTTAAATGAAAAACCAGCAAATTTCCTCATGACCTTAGTCTCGAATTTCCGAGAAACCGTTTTTTTTTTACCGTAAGTTATCAGTTGGAATTGTTTTTGGTGAAAAACAGGTGAAGCTCAATGAAGTAAGATAGTGGAATTTTATGTATTAGCTTGCTTAATACGTTAACGGGTGAGGTTTAAGGGGTGTCACGCATAGATTTGCCTTTGTCTTATGGCTCGAAACCCATGAATTTTTGTCATAATTGTCACGATTTTTGATGGGATTTTCCTCACGATTTCTCACGATTTTATCGCGATTTTTGTCATGATTTTTGTTGGTCAAAAGTAAAATATAAAAAAATACGTTTCTCTGCTTTAAATGAAAAACCAGCAAATTTCCTCATGACCTTAGTCTCGAATTTCCGAGAAACCATTTTTTTACCCTAAGTTATCAGTTTGAATTGTTTTTGGTGAAAAACAGGTGAAGCTCCATGAAGTAAGGGAGTGAAATTTTATGTATTAGCTTGCTTAATACGTTAACGGGTGAGGTTAAAGGGGCGTCAAGCATAGATTTTTCGTCGGGAATTCGTGAGATCAATGTGGGGCCACGTTACATTAACTTACATCTGTGCTGGTTCCAAGGGCTTCACGTTTTGCTAATACACCGGTCGCTAACGTGTTAATATTGCCTAACAATTAAAAAAGTAAAAAGAAATGCAGTGTTTTACTTTCCCTGAGAAATGTCTGGGTAAAAAAAAATACTGATTTTTTTATGGATCAAAACACCCATTATTGAAATTGACCGGAATAGCTATTTTCTTATCAAGTGCGGAAAGAGGACCTACGCTACGCGTCGTCGTTCAGGCAAATGCAATCGAGTGCGGAAAAGCCTCTTTACTCATGCGTTAGGAACAATACTTTTCCTACGAGCTGGGTTAAAATAAAATACACTTTTATATTTTATCAAATAAATCGATATAAATCTTATTTTTATAATTTTTCAATAAGAAAATCAATTACTTAACAGGTAAAAATATTAAATATTTTTATAATATTATGAATAATATAACAAGAATAACACTACGCAGTTAAGAAATTAAACAAAATTTATGCGTGCGGAAAAGGCTTTCTTTTCACACCCATATGCGTGCGGAAAGAGTGATCTTTCCGCACGCTCGTAGGAAAAATTATTTTTGACATTCAATTTCCAATTTGGAAATTTCTTATGGCTCGAAACACATGAATTTTTGTCACAATTGTCACGATTTTTGATGGGATTTTCTTCACGATTTCTCACGAGTTTATCAAAATTATCACGATTTTTGTTCGGATTTTTCTCACGATTTCTCACGATTTTGTCACAATTGTCACGATTTTTGTTGGGATTTTCCTCACGATTATCACGATTTTTGTTCGGATTTTCCTCACAATTTCTCACGATTTGTCACAATTTTCACGATTTTTGTTGGGATTTTCCTCACGATTCCTCACAATTATCACGATTTTTGTTCAGATTTTACTCACGATTTCTCAAGATTTGTCACAATTTTTACGACTTTTGTTGGGATTTTCCTCACGACTTTATCACAATTATCACGATTTTTCTTCGGATTTTACTCACGATTTCTTACGATTTTGTCACAATTGTCACGATTTTTGTAGGGATTTTTCTCACGATTTCTCACGATTTTGTCACAATTGTCACGATTTTTGTTGGGATTTTCCTCACGATTTCTCACGATTTTATCACAATTATCACGATTTATGTTCGGATTTTCATCACGATTTCTCACGATTTTTTAACAATTGTCACGATTTTTATTAGCATTTTCCTCACGATTTATCACGATTTTGTCACAATTTTCGCGGTTTTTGTTGGGATATTTCTCACGATTTTATCGCGATTTTTGTTGGATTTTTTCTCATGTAGGCCATTATACCATTATGTAAGAATAAAAAAATTCAATGCCTACCGTTTTTCCAATATAGTATAAAATCCATTAGATTTTTTTTGTTGTATTTTTAGGTCAAGAAAATGTAAAAAAGTGGGCGTTGAAAAAATGTATGTCTGTCGGTTTGTAAACCTTATAACTTTTTAATATGAAGTCTGATTAAAAATTTTTTTTTTATGAAATGATTCAGGACCTTTGTTATTTACGTCGCATCAAATATGGTTAAATTGGCCATACACGGTGTATTTGAAATAGCGTAGGAAATTTTAACAGGAGATTCTACATGATAAAATATGACAAAAAGTTCCTATAAATATATGTCTAAAAATGCGTCATAAGGGAGCTACGCCCCTTTGAAAGTGGCTAAAAAAATCGGTTTTTATTTAATAACTCATGAACCCTTTGAGATATATCAACGAGGTTTTGCACGTCCTACCAAGGCCCGTTTTTATGTGTTATTTTCATGTACTTATTTCAACTAGGGGTGTGCGAAACGGGGGGGGCTTATCAGTTTTTTGTCCCAAACTTTTTTCTGTGTAACTTTTGCAATTTTATTTTTGAAATGTGATTCCTCAGGTGAAAATATATAAAAAAGGTACTCTTGTTGTAATACTGTAGGATTAACTGTTTTCGAGAAAAATTCATTTGAAGGTGAAATTCCACGGTTCGAGGACGAAAAATTAAATACTAAAATGTTGAAAACCAAAATTTTAATTATGCAGGGCGAATGTACATTAAAAACTAAGAAAAAAACCTCATATACAGGTACTTCCAAAAATCAATCCTAATGGAGCTATGGTCTCCTAAATATGCACCATTTTTAAAGGGCTATGGTAGCTTTAGTTTTTGATGTAGAATAACATTGCATCATTAAAATTTTGGAATTTCGACATTTTAGTATTTAATTTTTCGTCCTCGAACCGTGAAATTTCACCTTCAAATGAACTTTTCTCGAAAACGGTTAATCCTACAGTATTACAACAAGAGTACCTTTTTTATGTATTTTGACCTGAGAAATCATATTTCAAAAATAAAATTACAAAAAAGTTACACAGAAAAAAGTTTGGGACAAAAAACTGATAAGGCCCCCCCGTTTCGCACACCCCTGGTTTAAATAAGTACGTGAAAATTACATACAAAGATGGGGCTTATTAGGATTAATTTACGTGCAAAACCTCGTTAATATATCTCAAAGGGTTCCTGAGTTATTAAATAAAAACCGATTTTTTTAGCCACTTTCAAAGGGGCGTAGCTCCCTTATGACGCATTTTTAGACATATGTTTATAGGAACTTTTTGTCATATTTTATCATGTAGAATCACCTGTTAAAATTTCCTACGCTATTTCAAATACACCCTGTATACAGGGCGGGCCATCTAAGATGTATAGGGAATTTTTTGGCGTTATTTCTAAAGCTATCAATTTAAAATTAAAACTATTGATTATAGACCCAATAAGCTATTAGTCTGACCAAACAAAACTTTTTAACTAGCTTTTATTTTGGAGTTGCGGCCATATGAAACTGAATTTCAATGATAAAGTTTAGTTAAAAACTTGAAAATCTAAAAATATTTGCTTTTTCTTTAACGTTCAATACTTTTTGTAACTAGTAACTCAATTTTTTAAACAAAAAATCTAAATTGAAAAATTAATAATTTTAAAATTTTCTTACAGTGTATTTAAATAAAATGATTTTATTTAGTTTGCTGTGTTAAAATTTTTCTAATCGTGAATCTTTCATAAATGTCAATTTATTTTACCTATGATGTCAACTGACTTTTTCTTTCGCAATAACTATGTCCGAAATTAAAAAATAAACTTATTTTTTTTTGATAAATTAGTGAAAAATGGATAAAAAAATAGGAATCAGTTAAAAGTGCTTCTGAATTTTATCACCAACCAGCATAATTTGAATACATGTAGTTTTTGAACGTTTTAAGAACTTTTATAAAAATAAGGTCTACAATAAATTTATAACTAAAAACAAATAAAAAAACTAAATAGATACGTATTTCAATTTTTATTTAAGTTAAGCAATTAGAAGTATAATTTAGTTCATTGTATTAGCTCTTGTATCTCTTGGCTTCCGAGACAAGTAAAACCCAAATTTAAGTAAAACTCGAGGTAAAACTGCACCATTTTTATGAAAAATAAACATGCACCAGGCTTTTCTTGCTTATTTATAATCTTTTATCACTTCCAAGTTATAATTTTAAAACTTCTCACTGAATAATAATTTTTCGCCAAACCATGGTTTACAAACTGTAACTTCCTAATACATGCTATTATTTTATTTTTCTAAATATCTATTTATTTATTATAATTATTAGGTATTTTTCTTGTTCATAAATAAAAAACTAACATTTTCAAAATTATTCAAACCACTGACAAGTGAATTGTCATTTTACAAGATTTAGTAAAGTGTCACAGCAAGCTTTATATACTTGTGTTCAACTCATACACTGTTAAAAATTTTTAAAAATAACTATTTTTTAATTTCAGTTTTTTGTCTTAAAACTAATGTTATTAGTAATGAAAAGTATGGAACGTTAAAGAAAACGCAACAGTTTTTCAGATTTTAGAAGTTTTAACTAAAGCTTACCAATTAAATTCAGTTTCATATGACCGTAACTCCAAAACCAAAGCTAGTTAAAAAATTTTGTTTAGTCAGATTTATAGCTTATTGGGTCTATAATCAATAGTATCAATTTTAAATTGGCAGCTTTAGAAATAACTCCAAAAAATGCCCTGTACGTCTTAGATGGCCTGCCCTGTATATGGCCAATATGTGAGAATACCTGTTAAACTATGTGTACTTACCCCTCCTTACTACACCAAATGACCCATCTCCTAACTTAATAGACAAAGTAATGTTACTTTCAGGAATTAAACATGAAGTAAAATCACTTATTGAGTTATCATCATTTTTCTTATTTGTAGCACCTTTTGAATTTACAGGAATTATTTTATTCAACAACTTTCTTTTGGCTTCTTTTGCTCTTTTCTTTTTAATTGCTTCCAAGAGTCTTCTGGCTCCTAAAATAACAAATTACATCAATTGCTATTATATTTAAGTATACAGAATCTTATAAGGGTTAAATCTTATAAGGCATTGAAATTTAAATTTGAAAATCCCAAGCACAGCCACCATGGGCACAGGAAGGTTGCTGTTACCCCACCAAAAACAAACAGAGAAAAAAATATATTTTTTTAAATAAAGAAGGTATTTTGGAATTGCAATGGGTTTGTAAATTTTATCATGCACAGCTTTCAAAAAATAGGCATTGATTTTTAAAGAAATCGAAAAAAAAATTTTACAAAAGTTTTTTTTGCTAAAAGCTCATCTTTGAAAAATATTTTTTTATGTGCTGTGTTGTAAAGCTTCTGGGATCCATATTGTAAATGGTGCCCATAAATTTTTTAATAAACAATTTTTTTCTAAAGGCTGACTGGAACCTTGGAGAATATGTATTATGTTGGAGGCTGCATTGACTTGAAATCTAACTAAACTTTAAGTAAACCCAGGAATTTTTTCTGAAGGTTTTCTACGAAAGGTTGGGCAGAGAGCTGGCCCCTTTAAGAAATATTTTATTTTTATGTGGAGGCCCATGTTGATTTTAAATAGAATCTGCAAATTTTCCATGAATTAATTATAATATAATATGTATATTATGTAGTTTTTCAAAACTTTTCTGTTTTTACAAGCTTGCTGGTTCCCTTGGAGTACTGGACCTGGGCATTGAGGGATGCATAAAAGGCATAATTGAAAAAAGTGATAAAGATTTAAGCCCTTCATTTAAAAGGATATTTTTACAAAGTGACTAGATGTACACCAGAAGTCCATTAAATGTACATCAGTTGTATTTATTAGCTTTTTTTAGTTAACGTTGGTTGATTTGCTTTTTAGCTGGTTTGGTGTTTTTTTTTTAATTGATAAGGTAAACTGATAAGGTAAATCATACTATTTCTCAAAATTTTTATTTAACTTATTTAATGAATAAATAAAATGTGGAAACACTCCTGGTGTATGTCTAGTCACAGAGTTTTTTTAGGGATCATTTAATAAAAAAAGAGGAGGTTCTCTTACCTGGTTTACTAAGTCCTACATTTTCTAAATCTTCAGGTTTAACAAATTCAAAATGATCCAATCTGGTGACTTGTAAATCATCTCTTATTGGTACTAAAAACTGAACTAATTGTACATCTGCTAAAATATCTCGTAACCATTCTATCCCACCATCTTCAGACATGTTTATCACCTAAAATTTAAATAATTACCATAAAATTACACTTTTACAGAGCTGAAATTAAATATTTACAATTACATGACCAAAATAAAAATGTAAACAAAGTCAAATGTATACAAAATACCAACAAAAGTGAAAGTAATTTTTTAAAGTTTAATTAAAAACAAAATTAGATCTGCTCTTTATTCGCATAAAAAGAACTGAACATTTAAAGCTATACACAATTAAATTAGAATAATCCTCTTATTAATGGAATATCTTGAAAAATAGACAGGATATCCTTTCAAATTATACGCCTTAGAAAAACGTACCTGGTTGAAAAATTATAAAATTCTTGTAGATACATACCTTAAATTAAATAGTAACTTTAAATAAACATCGCAAACTAACTTTATAGTTTTATTTGGTTTATTTTCTTAAATATCACTAAATAAACAAATAAAATTAACACAAGAACATTTGCATGACAGCGCAATGAAGTTTGAAACAGATGAAACCTTACGATTGGTTTGATCACCATCTGCTTAATATAGAAGAAACTACTGCTAAAGATTTCTAGTTTTATTTATCATTGCCATCTAGTTTCTCAAATTAAACTAAAAATAATGTTATCTTTTTTACCACTGCTACAAATCATCGCCATCTAATCGCCAAAAGCAAAATTACGAATACAGAAACCGGTGTTATCGACGTATAATGCCTCATCTATTTGTATGTTAAATTACTATAAAATGGAAATCTATAATACCAACAAATAAAAGCCCGCCAAATTCAATTTTTTTGCAATAAAACGATGAAAAGTAGTGTATAGTCTAATATGAATAATATGAAAACTTATTAATTTTCAGTACTGTGTTAGTCACATCGCTAATATAAGTATAAGTTAAGTGATATATCATATTTGGGAAGATAAAACTTATAATATAAGGAAAGATCCGTATTTATTTACCTTTATGAATGGCAACATTAAATTAAATAAATGCTTATCTTGTAGGTAGGTGTATGTAATATGATAAGGTATTTTTTTAATTGTGATAAATATTACACTATGCCTGGAAAAGATAGGTTACAAGAATTATTGAAAGTATTATTCTAAATAATTTTTAAAAATAGTTTAATTTAAAATATTTATATTTTTAGGTTGCTAATGCGTGTAATAATGGAAATGTCGCGGTTACAATTCAGGTAAATATCTATAACATAGAAACCTAAAGTTTACTGCTATATAAAATTATGATATCTGTAGGAAATTGCATTGTGTATACACATAGATCAACAAAGTGGTGTGCAAAGTTGTCATGCCCGGCCCTTCCGGAGAGCCGCTAAGCTTGGCAAAAAATAGATAATTCGTTCCCCCAGTATTGGTTTGTCGTATCTTCATTTTTGGACATTTTGATATTTTTACATATTTCTTCATCTACAATTAAGTACTTTAGTGTCCAACAAACATATCATCAATATATTGTTATTATTATTATTATTATTATTATTATTATTATTATTATTATTATTATTATTATTATTATTATTATTATAATTATTATTATTATTAATTACATCAGTAAGCGGCATGCTTTAGTTTCTAAAATAAATTGTCCGAATTGTCTCGAAATTGTCGTATCTCCATCTCGTATTTGGGAAAATGCAATATACCATTTAATGTGAATAGTATTTAATGGAATACGTAGCATTACATATATTCACGACTTGTTTTAATTTATTTTAAAAATAAATCGCAGTCCGCAGAGCCTCGTCAAAATGACGTCATAATCTGGTGACTTACCTCGTCAATTTGACGTGAAAATGACCTCCTAATGTCACAGACCGATGAAGTAATATATCTGACGTCATTTTTACGTCATGAAATTTAACTATTATGACGTGAATTTTACGTCTTAAAGTATTTTTTATTTACCAGAAATCCACTTTCAATTAAAACCAATGAATTTTATTGTGTATGTATTTTATTGACGTGTGTAAGTTTTTTTGTATCACAATAAATTATTCTTATTCTTATTCTTATATATTGACCAAATACACTATAATAACAATGTTCCTTAGTAAAAATAATAAAAATATAATATATTATCATCAAGAAAAGTCGGCATTATGACGTGATTAAATGACCTGAAAAATTCGTCAATTAACTGACGTCAAAATGTCGACGATCATTGGTCGAATGACGTCTTTCGACCAGTAATCACCAGATTTTGACGTCATTTCGACGAGCGTCTGCGGACTGGGAATAATGTAGTACGCCTATGACGAGGCCTATGATTTTGACAACATAAACTCGTTTCTTCCAAGCATTAGCTCTTAGATCAATTGTTTTTTGTCGGTTTTTTGTAAAAGATTAAAAAAATATTATTTTTAAGTCACGTGCCTAGAGTAAGTTTAAACATGTTTACCTAAAAGGTCTAGACCAGCTGGTATCTGCATCCCAGATAGCACAACGTGATACTATGTACGTCCCATGGACGTATGTTCATGGACGGCTTTAAGTTTTTTTTCTCTAATGAGGTCCCATGGACATCTGTTCAGAGTTCAGATGACACAACTGTGGACATCCATAAGGTGTCCGTTCGAACCATCCATCCAGCGTCCATAGGACTTGCTTTTTTGCTTACTTAAACTGGTTTTTGCGACTGTTAAAAATTTAATAGAACCCTTTTTTACTTTCTTATAAAAGAAAGTATTGCGATGAAAAAAAAACAATTTTTGTTTTTGCCTATATCACGTAATTTTTTTCTGAAACGTCGAGAAAAATCAAAATAAGCAACAAAAAAAATGATTGTCTGTCTGTATCGAGTAGAAAAAAAATTGTGATTTGATGGAACAATTCTGAGGTCAGATTCGGTTTCAGCGACCACAAAAATATAAAAATGTCTAGTCTCTAGATACGAAAAAAAAAATTGGGTGGCTGTGTTATTTTTGACAAATATTTGACATTTTGCTTAAAAATTTTCAACAGCTGGCCAAAGAATGGCTCACTAGAAAGTCTGACACCTAAGCCAGTAGCGCGGCGTGGAAGTGAAGGACGTTAAATGGAAGTCCCATTATTTACTAACGTTTTGTAGGTAGGACATTTCCCAAACAGCACATGATGTCTTAAAGACGTATTTTTTAGATCATAATTATGTCTGGACGCCTAAAGACATGAAAAGGATATCTTATGGACTTCTTTTTAGGGATCTTTAAAAGATATCTGATTGTGATGTCTATAAGATGTCTTTTAAGTATCGGTACAATACGTCTTAACTTCGATACTCATCGCTAAAAATAAATTAACCACAATAAAAAAAAAATATTTTTTTTTAAATTTTCTTTTTACGAAAAACGAAAAGATTAAAAAAAATTCAAAAAAGAAATTTTCAAAAAAAAAAATCAAAAAAGTAAAATAAAAAAAATATTTTAAAGATCTTTTTTTGACAAAAAATTACCTCTCATTCTAGTTCTTATTATGCTTTTTATATCAATACGACCGTACCTAGCAACGTAAATGGGAGGGGGTATTATGTTGTAAAGTAGCCTGTGCAAGGCGTTAGTAAGGCGTCTTAAAAAAGATGTCTTAAAGACGTTACCTTTTGTAACATACGACGTCGTTAAGACGTCTTTAACATGCATATACGGCAAAAACCGACGTTCTTAAGACGTCTTGAATGACGAGCTACGACATCTTTAAGATCTCTTTAAGATCTCTTTAAGTTATCTTTGTGCTGTCTGGGTTACGGTTCTATGCACTTTCATAGGAAGTTAGTTCAACTTTTTTACCAACGTTACAAAGTTTTTTTTTAACTTTCATACATCGTTTATATGAAGTTATTTTTCCCAGCGTGTAGTGATTTAAAATTTTTATAAGATTCTATACCAGAAAAAAAAAACAGAGGTGCATATTTTTAAAACTAAGCGTGAAAAATTATGTGAATGTGAAGGTATAAGTATACGTTTTAATTTTTTAGAACCATGAAAATACAGCAAATATTCAAAAAACCAGGGAGAGAACGGAACTCATCAATTCATGGATAGAAAAAGTAGAAAAGAATATCCAGCAAATTAAGGCAATATTATTGAAAAACAATGACATTAATGTTAATAGAAAAGGTAGGATTTCGTATTTTATAATATCCTCTACGCTAAGCCCATATAGTACACAATATCCCCGGATATCCTCTCAATGTCCTCTCAATGTACTCTCAATGTAGCATGGCCCGTGACATTAGTCGTATATCCCAAGGATGTCCCGAAAGGTATGTCCTGAGGATATACGGATCCCAAGGATATGCGGTGTGTCCTTCATACATCCCAGGGACGTCCCGAGGGGATATCCCGTGGATGTCCTTTCGGATGTCCATTGAATATCCTACGATGGCTTTTCCTCCATTATTTTAAATTTACCGCGTTTTTCGTGACTAATGTCGGATGTTATTGTCGGTGTTTGTGGTCTGTTTATGTGTGTAAGTTTTTTCCACAGTTATTATTAAATATGTATATTGTGTTTTCCTCTGTTGGACAATTTCGTGAGTATTACCCCTCGAGGGCCCTCCTGAGGGAAAAAGAAAATATATTTTGTAGATAAGTAAGTTACTAATTATGTAAAAATGTCCCCGACAAAAGTGAAATATACTAAACCTCGGTAGTAACATATTCGATATTTAACTTTATAGTGAACGTGGTACGGTGGATTTTTAGGGTCATTTTTTTGGATCATCTGGCAACCACGATTTTCTTTTATTAATTGATTATATGGGCCTATGGGTCTTGTGGATAATTTCTGCAAAAAATTAAAAAAAATCTCTGTTGCTTCGTTTTTTATACAGAAAAAATTAATTTAATTGGCATAAACCCAGTTTGTTTCCAAAAATGATTCTTATAAATTTACATTTTATCAATTTTGAGTAAAACTAACAAAAAAAACGTGGGGGGAATTTTGTAAGGTTATAGCAACGTTTCATGAGTAACCTTTCTGAAAGTTTATATTAAAGCTTTCTTAAAACTTTTTTAAAGCTTGCAAACGTAAGCTTACAGCTACGTTGACAAGCTAACATGCTCAGAGGGTAGTTTATTGAAATAATGTACAAAACTTATACAGTTATTGTCAATTTTTTTGATTTGTGTTTTTCTATTAAAAACCATTAATAGTATATTAAAGTACTAGTTTCATAACATACGTTTTTAGCGCACGAGTACAAGTTTAGAAAACGAGCCGCTTGCGGTGAGTTTTCTAAAGTACTAGTGCGCTAAAAACGTGTTATGAAACGAGTGCTTTATACAATTTTTTCTATTTTGTTCTAAAATTAAAAAAAACTTACATTTAAATTGATGACTGATTTAGGAATTTTTGTTTCGAATTGGCATTACAGTTTTCGCCATGTTTAAAATTCTAAGAACGAATATTATTTTGATATATTTTATAGTCATTTCTTCTCTTTTCCACTGCAAGTAACCAAGCCACAATTTTAACACGGTAAAACATAACCTAAACACAACATTTTGTAGAAAATTAAACTTTAAACCAACGTTTACAATTGCACTGCAAACGTCAAGAGATAGACTTTTGTCTGTTGCCAACCCAAAAGAGAAAAAAGTAGAGACCTCTTATGGGCCTATAATCACACGCAAAATGCGTGTGATTATGAGCTTATAAGAGTCACAAAATAGAAAAAATAAAATAAACGGCTTCAAAAATATTAAAAATTAATTTAAATTTTTTAGAATTGTTTAATAAGCTGCAAGACTTGTTCCAAAATAACACATCCATTGGCCTAAAAATATCAGAAAAATTAAAAGAATTTGAACAGGAGCTCCAAAAATTAGACCCTGCAAGTGCCGAGGGGAGAATAAAAACCATACAGTACAATAGTTCAAAAATACGTTACCAGAAAGCTTTCACAAGTAATGCTGCAGAGTTGGAAAACTACAAAAGCTCTCAAAGAAACCTGATTAAAGCACAGTTACAAGTTAAGGGAGTTATAGTTTCAGATGAAGACATTCAAAGTATTTTAGATGAAGGAAAAGATATACAAATTTTTACGGATAATGTAAGTAGACTGAAAACAATTTTTTTAAAGAAAAGCCCTCTAGAGCTAGGTAACTTTTTGATTACAAAGATAGTGTCTATATGTAGGCAAATTATCACCAAAAAATTAAGAAATCAATACTAAAAAATAAAGAAGCTAGGGAAATGGCCGAGATGTCAGTCGTGGAATTGCTGTAATGTGTAAATGTGCAAATATGATTTTATTTTCATTTTCTAGATTATTGCCCAAACAGCAGAGGAACGAAGAATATTGGCAGATGTAGAAGAAAGGCACGAAGAATTACTTAAAATTGAAAGAATGCTTACAGAAGTTCGAGACTTGTTTTTGGAGCTGAGCATTTTAGTGGAACACCAAGTAAGCTTATGTCTTCTTCTTCAAAGAATCGTGGCCTAAGTAGGCTTATTTATTAGTGTGAAAAGTAAAATAGTCGACGTTGATTAGTTCATTCAAATTGAAACCATGTCCTTGCAGGTCGTATCGAAGAAGATTTTATAGGGGAGGGGGGGGGGGGGAAAGGTCAAAAATCACATTTTGTTTAGTCTAAAATTACAACTTTTTCCCCTTGCACAATTGGTATCGGATATGTATTGTGTATATTGATGATACTCGTTTTTATAGCTCAGCTTCATGCGAGGGGTAGACAATAGCATAATATTATTAATAATTTTATGTAAATACAGTATCCAGTAAACACGTGAGGTTGCAGATATCCTGAAGAATTCACTATGCAACCACTATGCAACTTTTATAAAACGTTTTTCTGTGATAACAATGTAATTCTTCAGCACTTATTGTAGAAGTTTTGTCTACTTCCACTGCTCCATTTGTATCCTACCAGCAATCACATGTAATTTTTCAATAAGTACCTAACTTAATATATTAATTTTAGGTCATTTCAAACTTTCTAGATTACGATCACGAAATACACAACACTCACAAAAAGATTAAAAACGTCCTCAACCAGTAATGGTACCCACTAATACAGGACAGATGCATTCCCAGCATCAGTGAGATAGTCTCACTCCTCCCGCACATCCCTCCTCTTCCCATCCCTCCCCATCCCCCTCCCACCCACTCCACAGCGCCAAATTATGACAGATGCAACTCGCATCAGTGAGCAGAGACTCACTCCCCCCCAAATTATGACAGATGCAACTCGCATCAGTGAGCATAGACTCACTGCCCCAACTTTCAATTCAGATTAAATATTTTTTTAGATAAATGAGCCATAGGCTGCGCCTGTCTCTTAAAGACCCAAACAAACTATTGATGATGATTAATTTTAGTTAAGGCTTAGGTCATGCTAATTTAGTGCACATTACTGGATTAGTAAATGGAACCTTCTATGCCTGCCATACACTATGTAATCTACAGCTTTCCCCTTTAACAAACAAGCTTGTTTGTTACAAAAAGTTGCGAAGATGAATATAGTAAAACTTAAAAAAACGTGTAATTTGCGAAGTTTTGTAGAATTCCTAGCTTGGCGGACATACGTAATTCTCCAGCACGTTCTGAAGAATGAAACAAGAAGTCTTATAAGAACTTGAACTTCTTGATGCAACTTTGTGAGAACTTCTTGTGAAGTTTTGTGTTTACTGGGTAATAACCTATTTCACCTAATAATTTATTAAAGATTAGATGATTTTGTATAAGATTACGCGACTATAAAATTTGGCAATCTGAATCTAAGATTATCTGATTACGCTCAAAAATTATGCGAGATTGCTTAAGATTATAGTCTCGAGCATAATGTTTAGATCCATTGTGCTTTTTCTGTAAATTCGCGGTTTTTCACTTTTTTTTTGCAACAGATTTTTAAATTGCCTGAAATTTTTTTGTGCGTTCCTACATGCAAGTTAAGCATATTGTTAAAAACATTTCTTAATCGGGCCCCAGATTCAGCCCCCAGCTACCAAAACATCATACCTTGTCAGAAAAGCCCTAATTTCTTAATTCTTGTATAACATTGTTATAAAATATATTGATTTAATATTTGAACATAATTTGACCCTCATAAGTCACTATAATTTTTTAAATTTTTATTTTTTATTTTAACGCATAGGGGGCGCTCTGGTCAATTTTCCTTAAAAGAATACGTTTTTTGGAGAGCAAAATTCTAGAGGGGACAACGATGTCCAGAAAAACCATGATATATCCTTAAAACTATAGGTATCCAACTATTTAGTTATAGGGTATTTCCACAGATTAACGATGTCCCCGCTTACTAGATCAATTATAGTGAAGGACTGCACGAATGCCATTTTTCCTGTGTTTTTAGGGTAAATTTGATCGATTGCAGTCTTATACAAAACAAATCGTCGCATTTGTGACAGACATTTAAGAAAATTTTGGACTTTTATAATGTGGGAAAAAGTGATTTTTTTCTATTTTTGATTAAAAAGGCAGTTTTTTGCCATTTTCTCGTTAACGGTGAGAAATATTATCAAAATTCAAAAAATATAACTTAAAACTTAACCTTTACTAAAAAAGAGGTTTCTTAATTTTTTTCTCAAAAAGGAGCTAAGTGCCAAAACTAGGCCGACAAATATTTTTGTGGTAACTATGCAATCTTTATTAAATAGGTATAAAAAACAATTTTTTTTCTTTAAACGGCATTTTTTTATTGGACCTATTTGCAATTATGGCGAAGGCGCCACTGTAGGTTATACGTTTTGACGATTTCCTCAAAACCTCGATAAATAAAAATGGACCTCCCATTTGGATCATAAGTGAGGGTTTTGGGGGCGCTAGTCCCAGTCGCTCTTGAGTTGGGAAATGCACTTTTGGGTTGGAAAATCCACTGTCTGGTTTGGAAAGTTATAAAGTTTGTAACCTTTTTTATCTTTTTTGGTCATTGACTTTTTGCCTTTATGATGTAAAAATCATCGAGTTGAGAAAACTCACGATTTTTCTCGGGTTAATGACCATTTTTGGTCATTAACTTCTGGCCGTCAGTTAATGTGGAAAAATCATTCCGTTGAAAATTTTTTGTTTATAACCTCATAAAAATAAACAATTGGTATCCAGTAGTTAATTTTTAACAGTAGCTATTTTCCTAACAAGTGTGGAAAGAGGCTCTTTTCCGCACTAGACTGAATTTGCCTGAACGACGCGTAGCGGAGTTCAGGCAAGCAATCGAGTGCGGAAAAGCCTCTTTACGCATGCGTTAGGAACAATACTTTTTCTACGAGCGAGTAAAAAATAAAATATGCTTTTATATACTTATATAAGTATATACTTAATTAAATTAATTTTATTTTTATATCTTTTCCCAATAGAAAAACAATTAATAATAATAATAATAATAATTAATAATTAAGTAATTTAAACTTTTTTTTTTTGTGAATAAATATAACAAGAATAACACGACCAAATTAAGGTATTAACAGTTTTAACAATTATTGAAAAGAATCTAACATTAGTTATTACCAATTCTATTTTGGTTGAACATTAATGATAAAGTTACAGTTTTCAGTTTTGCATTTGTCATTTCTATTATTCCTTCAGGTAACTTTCATCTTCTTCTTTAAGGTTCATCATTAATGATGAAGAAAATATTTTTTTTATAAAAACTTTACAATTAAAATTGACAACACAATTGACACGAACATGGGACGCCATCGTGTTGATCGGTCGCCATGGAAACAAGTGTCTTAGCCAATAATGTTACACATTTGTATAATCAAGCTACTTGTTTTTATGAAATAATCATGGGTGCGGAAAAGACCTTCTTTCCACACACATATGCATGCGAAAAGAGTTATCTTTCCGCACGCTCGTAGAAAAAAAAATTGTGTAACTATATCCCGGTTTACTAAATTATTTATTAGTTTTTACTCATTATAATTTCTCTTATCTGTTTCAGCAAGAACTGGTAGATAGGGTAGAATATCAAGCCAATATGGCAACTGCATATATTTCTAGAGTTGATTTAAGTAAACCCCTGAAACAAAAAAGAAGAAATTGCAAGGTAAAGATAAGAATAAAGGACAAATGTTAGCAAAAATAAGAAATAGTTATTTGCGCTTCTAGTAGAGGTAATTGAATTTTTCTGTATGAGGTCGTATTTTGTGGACCGAAGCGGAGCCGAGGTCCATAAACACGACCGAAGACAGAAAAAAACTTACCTACGAGTAGCGCATTACGTTTTTCTCACTACCGAGGAGTTAAAATCGTATTTTATTAATAATATTTTTGACATTTATATGTGTGACAATTCAAAAAATCATTTTTTATGGAATCACTCTATAAAATTAAGAACAGTCTTGTGTCTAGGTGTCCCCCGTTAGGTAAGTGTCCTGTAGCGGTAAAAACTGACAGCCACCCCTCGCTACATACTGCAGTGCACCAACGAACTACACGGAAAAAAAAATTATAGCTAGGAGCGCTATAACACACATACCAAGCAAATTATAATCGCTTATTATATAAATACAAGGCTTTCTCTTACAATTATGGCAGTCAGTGTAAAAATTTATATGAAATACTTTAATTGTTTAAGAATAATAAAATATAACAAATAGTATGGCATTTATAGCTTAAATAGATTTAATTATTGTCCGTGCTAATAATTTTTATAATATAATAAAATTTCTGTAAATTTATAATAGTGCCTGTAATAAATATAATCGTGTCTGTAATATATATAATCGTTTCCAATTTATTTTTAACATTATTAGTTATTGTGTCCCTTATAATCTATAGCTTAAATCACTATAATTTGCCACTGTTACCAAATATCTTATAATGTATAGCGCAGAGCCCACTAATTTCTTTCCGTGTAATAACTCTTCTTTCTAGAATACGCATACCGTTAATATAAAGTATCGCCGACATTTCGGTTTGTTTGTAAACAAATAGTAGGTATATTCAGGCCTGAACAATAACAATTACCAGTAACTGGTATTGTTGTCTCTGTTAGAACAAAGATGTGCGAGTAAGACAGACGAATGTTTAAGTTGCCGACGTTTTTGTCAGTTTAAACGAATGAAATGCCTATTCTAGAGAGAAGAGTTATTAGTTCGTTTCAGTGCACTGATCGCATTTAATAATGATGGCGCGGAGTTACAAATACAAACTTAAACTATTAGTTTTACATGAAATTTAAAAACTTTTATGTAATTTTACATTATTTTAGGTAAAGTTACCAAACTTTACAATATTTTTTCTGATTTTATGTAATTTTTCAGTATATTATATATCACGTAAAGTAATTGCAGTGATTTTATTAGAAAATAAAATATTTTCATGCATATGCTATTAATAATTACAATAAATAAATTGTAAATTTACAACCATTTTTTACAGTTTAGAACTTTAAAGATAATTTTTTCGATATTTTTAAACGACTTTTTAAAAGTTCAACCCCCAATAACTTTTTTGTTTTTAGAGGAATTATTTTTAACAAAAATGTGGATCTTTCCTTGTAGAACTTTATATTTTCTGAAAATTTCGAGTCGATCCGATAATACCAAAAACTGGTTGATCAACCTCAACTGTAAATAAATTGTTTTGTCCGAATTGTTTTGTTAACCAGTGTAGGTATAATGTATTTGAATTTTCGAGTTTTATTATTTATCAGGAAATTATTTTGGGTATAAAGGTCAAAGAAACAAATATTCGTAAACATTTTAGATGCTAAAAATTTTATCTTCAGATTATTTTCTTACAGCAATACTAACATACAGGTCCTGTATTACAGGGTGTTTGAAACAGGGCGACAAAATAAAAATTAACAAAAAAAGGTTTTTCTATTTGTTTCTAATGGAACACTTTCCCGGGCGAGTCCATTATTGAAAACTTCCCCAAACTGTTCTAGGTAAAATTCAATGCTAAAAGTTCACCTTCCAGCAAACAGATGTCACTACTATTAAAAACAAAAGTTCTAGCCTTTGTGAACAGGTGGCTTTTATTTTATAAGTTTATTTATTTTATAAGTTTATTTGTTTTATAGTTTATACAATTATACTGTAGCATGGGGAGTCCCAATAAGCCTAAGCTTATATAGCTTACAAACACTAGACTTAATAAAATCACCAATCACTAGACTTAGGTCTATAATTATAATCAAATAATACACGTATGGAATCACTAAAAAAAATTAAATGTATAATTTTTTATCGGCGACTGTAGAATTGCAACTCCAACATGTCAAAAATTTATTGCAGAATATCGGAAAATTCAAATAAATCTTCTATCAGAATATTCTTAGAATATGCACAGCATAATTTCTAAGAACATTCTTAACAGGAATTTCTTAGAATATGCATTAGAAGAATGATATCAGAAAATTATAAGTATATGTCATTCATATGCATAATTATGCATTTTAAGCGCAAGTTTTAAGCATAATCATAGCATATCTAAAAGTTTATTCTAAGAATATTCCCAATAGAATAATTATAGAATATTCTTAGATCATCGGTGTTATTTGGGTTGCAATTTCAACAGAAGTTCCTCGTTATTTGACTGGACTAGTACTAATATCTAAGGTAATTAAAGACGAAAGTTGTTCTTATCTCATCTCATTACCGCTTCTCATTGGTGGTCAAAATGTAATTAATAATTATAATTTATACGAGTGACTGAATGATTTCTATTAATTTTTCTTATAAAAACTTTGGGGTGGATTATCTCGAAAACTGAACCAACGACTTTTTTTCTTGACAAATTTAAATTCTGAATCAAAAATTATTTAATAAAATGTGTAAATAAACTTGAGTATAAATAAAGTTGATATTTGTAAACTAGTGTAATTTAAATTACTTGCTCAGTTCAAAAAACCGTTTGGTCAGTGTGGTCAGTGTTTTAGATACAACTTTTATGAAGCTAAAAGTAACAAATGAGGAGCATTATTTCAAAAAATAACAAATACAATATTATAGTTAAGGAATTGTTAAATTTTGAAATAATGCTCCTCAAATATAGTTTAACCTTTTTAATATCTAAAATGGTTAAACGATTAGGCACTGTTAGTTTAATAAAATTTGAAAGGCCATAACTAGAATAAGGTTAGAAAAAAAAATTAGAAAATTAAAAAATTCTAATTTAAAGATCTTTTAATTTTAAATAAAAAGTTGTATACCATGGCGAAAAAATAAAGAGGTCGCCACAGGGCTAAGGGGTCGTCCATAAAATACGTCACATTCGCTAAAACCGAATTTATGACGCTTAAAACCAATGTAAACTAGTGTTATAATAATGCTTGAAAAATAATAAGGAATAAAGTAGTATTAATTGATCATTGATAACTATAATCGATTATCAAAGTTCAAAACAATTTTTTTGCTATCCGGCTGTTAAAGATAAATAACTTTGCCAATGCACTGTGGGCTGGACGAAAATCTAAATTTTTGCATACGAGTATTTTTGATACCGCTGATTGCGAATATAATAGAGAAAAAGCTGAAAAAAAAATTTCCGCGCCACTAGTGTGGTTCATTTTTTTATTTTATTTTCTATTTTGTTCAAAAATCAAAAAGGCGGAGCCAATATGGCGTATCGGTTTTTAGAATGTTCTCATAATTAGGCGAAATGAAGGCTAGAAAGTAGTCCAAGGTCATCGATTTTAAGTAAAGGACTAAACTTAAAACACTTAATATGAAAAAGCTTATATGAAAGTTAAAAATACACTTTTATATCCATTTTAGTTAAAATATTCATTTCAAGGTCGTCAGAATTCCGTGAATTGAATTTTATTGTCCAGGTATAGGAAATATCTTATATTAGCCCTAATGATTTCTTAAATTAAAATAAATGGAGCTCTCTACAACTAGAATTATGAAATAAAATACGTCTACCCTATCTCTATCTCATTTGCGCTACACTTTCCAGCCAACCAAATAAATACTGTTTTTGTTATTCATACAACAAATACAGTATTTATTTGGTTGGCCGGAAAGTGTAGTACTGAGCGGCACGAACGAACATAGCTAATGTGAATCTGTAGAATAAGATAATTCTACTAAAATTTAGATGGCGCCAGTAATTTCTTTAATAAAAATAATATAGTTACACTTTTCGCCCGGCCAAGTAAATATTGTATTTGTTTAACAAAGAACAAATACAGAATTTGTTTGGTTGGGTGGAAGTGGGAGTGTATGTATGTCTTCTATCCTTTTTGGGTAGAACTTTTGTCCCTGTCTAATCTAACGGGGGAAATCGCCATTAAAGATAAATTGGTTTTAAGTATGCAAAAAGGTCATTAAAACCTAAAAATTTAAATAAAATTGTAAAATCTTAAATTTCAAAAATTGCCCTCATTTGCCAGACTCAATATCTTATACATGTTTGTCGTTACTTATAGTAGTAATAAACGATATAAAAAAAGTTTGGACTTTTGCCATTTATGTTCGAAATAAAACGTTATAAAAATCATTTTCGTCCATCTTATTCTGGAGGAACTTTTGATCTGGACAACATCAGCTGCATTATACCAAATATTTTTCTAATTCGACTCAAACCACTTTTCAGATAGAATTAGTTTATAGCTATAGTTTATTAGTTTATAGCTATATATGTTTGGACATAACCCCCCCTTTAAAACCAAACCAATTAATAACCAAATTAGAGGGTTCGGCTTAGTTGGCTACCGCATCTACATGACAAGCCAAGCCTTTTCAGTTAATTAATAATTAAAATTTAGCGAAGGCGATAAGTGAAGCGTACGTACGTACGTTTTTCTAGGGAGCGTACGTACGCCCCCTGGTTCGAAAGTCAGTATAAGCCGGTGGTTCCCTCTACTACTAGCCCACACAAGTCCTGGACGAGGTTAAACAAAAATGTAATGTAATGTAATGTATTTAATTGTTTTAAATATTTCTATCTTTATTTCAGATAAAATTGATATTGATTTCCGTGGTTACTGTAGTGCTATTAATAATAATAACAAGTTTGTTTGTATAAATTAAAAAAAAAGGATAACCAGGAAAATATTAAGAAGAAATGAATAATTATTTATATTTATAAGATATATATTAAGATTATTTATAATTATAATTTGAAAATAAACATTTATTTCTTTTGTTTTAATACTTAATAATACTTTACTTAATACATTAATAATAAATTATTGATTAATAAATTAATTCAATAATTAATATGACAAATTGTCTTGTAAATTTCAGAACGTCGTACTATGTCGCCAAATGAAAAAAAAATTGTCCAAAATTATTTTATTACTAAAATTGAGTAAAAACTCTTTAATATGCATAAAAAAATAGTTTAGTCACAATTTTGAGTTTTTACTCCCGAGGTATACACTATTTTTTTCACGGCCGACTATAGGCTGATTCAGAATTGGTGAATTCAACAAAAATGGTAGATTCCCCATGCGAAAATAATAATAACCTATAAAGGTTGGCCCGGAAATAAGCCCTAAGGGAGCTAGGACCCTCCTAAGGGTACATGTGAAAAGTAATTTTATTTAATATCTCTGGAACCCTATGAACCACAGTAACAAATTTTTGCACATGCCTTAGCATTCATAAAGGTTATCATTTTATGTAACATTTATTTAATAATTTTTACCAGGGTCGTGCAAAATGGGGGGGGGGGGCGATGTCACTCTTTTGGCCCAAACTTTTTATGTGTAGATTTTTGCCATTTTTTCAATAAAATATCATTCTAATTAAAAATACATAAAAAAGGTACTCTATGTAAAACGGGCCGGAAATTATAGACCGTACCTCCTACGCAGGGCTTATCCTTATTTATTAGCTAGTAAATTAACAAGCCATTCTCTTTTTTTGTATCGCCTCTTGATATGGGATACTATAACTGGATCCGAGCTAGCAAGAAGGTGTACAAAAAGGTCTTCTCTCTGGTTATCGGAGGAATTTTTTCTGGAGTGGGTCAATCGAGCGTGCCTTACAATCTCATGATTGGCTTCTTGCGACTCCTCCGAAAAATACCCTACCGGAAGTGGTAAGCTTTCCATTATATCTGCCCCATGAACCAGTAACTTATGAAGTGTTGGTGTCATGGGGTACCAATGATATAATTTTATATAATTTCGAAAAAAACGAGGGTTAGGCCCTTATGTTAGTTGCACTCCTGAAGGTCTTGCACGCTTATAACAACTTTTATGCAAATTTTTAACAATCCACACGCTTCTTAAGTATTATTTTCTTTTAATAATAAGGTTTAATAATAAGGATGTGTTAAATTTTTTTTTGGTAGAGACCACCCCCACCCCCCTAGGCGGTAACTTTGGTATACTACTAGTTTTGTAAAAACTGCAAAATTATTAGTTTTTCGGCCTTATGGTTACCAAATTGTAGATCAGGATTTAACTAAAATGGGAGTATAACATAACTCAGGGGGGGGGGGCAGGTTAGGGTCAAAATTATTATATTTCTCTTATTTAGGGTAAGAACTACTTGCAATGGGCCAAAATGGGCACTCTTATATTTATACAGTATTACTATTACATATTTAAGAATAGTTTTACGTATATATCTGATGGACAACGATGGACTAAAAAAACTATTCTCAAATTTTATGTGTCATCGACACGTAGAAAAAAGGGCCTCAAAATTATCGCTAGAATTTTACGTAAAAAATGTTTTTTGGTATATATTAATAAATATATCTTTAAAGACATATACTTGCTATGCTTATTCCAAATTTTAAGCAAAAATATTAGTATATTTGGAAATTAGGATGGTTTTTGTGTTAGCATGTCAAAATGGGTTTTTGATCAACCGTTATGCATCGGCATGAATATTGCATTGGCGCATATTCCCAGATTTATTGCAAATAAAATTAATGACTTTTTCTAATGTAGAAAAGTATAATGAATAACTTTGAATGGTTTTTGATTCTTATTTCTAAATTTCATTTGCCTATTTATGGACACTTTTTTCCCCGTTGGCAACATAGTGCGTCGTATCTCCAAAAAAGACAACTTTACAGGAATGAGAAATAACTCTTTCTCGCATTATTCATAGATTGAAAATGTACTTTTTTAATATAAACGTAATACATTTTTAATTATTAACTTACCTTAAATCATTTTATTGTGTATAAAATAAATAAATACAAATAAAAACCTAATGTTTATAGATACGACATTTTGATGCTCAAAATTAATAAATATTTTAAGATACGAGCTTTGAAACGTTATTTTATTAATATTTTAACAAAATATAATTAATTATAATAATAATATTATTAATTATTGAAACATTTAAACTTCAAAAAGTTTTATAACATGCACAAGATGTCAAAAAGGCGTCGCCAAATGCAAAAAGTGCTTTCCAAAATAGTCAGCTAACTAGAATTAAGAGATACGAGGTTTAAAAATTTATTAATATATAATCATCTAAGATACGACATTACTAGTTTGCTTATATTTTTGTTATTTAAAAAAAAATAGCAGGTGAAACTTATTTTTTAGATGTAAATTGATAATATAAAGCGTTTAAGTCCAAAATCTCAAAATCGAAAAAAATTGAGATACGACGTCCTGAAATTTACAAGACGAAATGCAGATTTATTTTTTAATACTACTTATAACTGCGTACTCCAAAAAAAATAAAATTCCAAAATTTTAATAACACAGGCCCACAAAAAAAAGTTGTATGTGCTGGGGTTGAGATCCAACTATTCTTATATATTTTGGGATGCTGAACACGAATCTGCCATAAAAAAGGTGCTCATCTTTTTGCTACATTAAAAAAATTGTCTAAAATGGTGACAATCTCTTATTATTAGTATAAAATTTTAATGTAGCAAAAAAAATAGCCCATGAAGTGCGTTTTTAATGACAGATTCGAGTTCAACATCCCAAAATACATAAGAATAGCAAGCACAGACACCTTTTTGTTTTGTAGGCCTTGTGACCCATAAAAAAGTTGTCTGTGATAGGGTTCAGAGCCACGTATATTGATGTATTTTGGGATACTGAACAAGAATCTGTCATTAAAAGGGCACCTCATGGGCTCATTTTTGTGCTACACTGAAAAAACCGTCTAAAATGGTGAAAATCTCATCTGCAATTTCAGTGTAGCAAAAAAATGAGCCCATGAAGTGCCTTTTTATGACAGATTCATGTTTAGAATCCCAAAATAAATAAGAATAGGTGGACTCAATTTCAGCAGAAACAACTTTTTTTTTGTGCACCAGCCAAAAAAAAAGAGTTGTCTGTGCTGGTGAACCATCTATTCTTATGTATTTTGGGATAGTGAATCTGTCATAAAAAAGGCACTTCGTGTGCTCATTTTTTTGCTACACTGAAATAGCTTCCAAAGCACGTTAAATGTTCTCTGAGGACCAAGTTTGCCTGTCAATTTTCCTCTTGTAATGGCGCATCATCTATAACAACAATTTTTTTTTTTCAATTTTACGATGGTAGTTTGGTTTTAACAATAAATACAACAAAATTACTACTATATTAATACAAAGGGTCCTGTCCATTCCGCCCCACCCGTTCTGACCCAATGCATACTAGTCATAAGTAAACATAAACTTATTTTACTCATCACGATCAACATTTCTGCATAATAAATAATTAAAACAATATATAACGAACTTTCCCAATAAGTATCATAAATATAACCAATAAAAATAATGGAACTTACCTCGAATCAATCTCCATAAATATTATAAATAAACACAAAATTTGACACCTATAAAAATCGCAGAAAGCGCAGAACCACATAAAAATAGGCACGCTAATTAATGAATTATCTTAACTCTGCCACCCATCCTCGCCCGATAAAATCTCCATACCGTTCAGCTCTGTACCCCGTTCCGCCCCGGGTTCCCCTATTTTTTTTTTCTTTTTTGCAGTTTTTTTTTATTCGAAAGGACCCCCTAAAAATATAAAGTTTTTGTGTTTTTTTATAAAATTTTAGATACCTAACTTTATTTTCAAAAATAAATTTTAAAATTAATTGCAACTACTCCTGGCAAGAAAGAACTTTTATTTTGTTAAAATTTAATATAGGCAATAATTTTATTCAAATAATTTAAATTCAATATTTAAAATCTTTTTCTTGTTCTTTATGTATTATATATTGATTTTAATCTTTCTTAAAGCCAACGTTTTGCCCCTTATTGTTGGGGCTTCTTCAGGGCAAATTTATTAAAGCAATATAATAATTAAATATAAAAACTAGTGTAAATGGTAAAAATATTAATAAATTAAATTTACATTAAAAAGTTAAAAAAAAAAAAATGTGACAGAAACGTTGGCTTTATAATTTAGAGTTTTTTCACTATGTTCTTAAAAGCAAGATTAAAATCAATATTTAAATTAAATTATAATTTTCACAAGAATTTTTAATTTGTTGTGTTGTGTATAAAATATGTACCTTTAACGGAATTATTATATTAATATTACTAAATTGATTAAAATAAATTAACAGAAATTTATAAATAATTGTTATTCTCAAGGAAAAATTACGGCTTAAGCTACGTAACTTTAATATCTATTTATATGTAGCTACTTATGCCAGAATGGGCCTTGTTTTTTAGTATGCAAACTAACCCACTAAGCAAAAAAACCTTACCGCAAGCTTTCTTTGGGGTGTGTAAGTTAGGAAAAAAGCTTACAGTAAGCTTGTATAGACCTTTTAAAAGACTTTTTAAAGCTTGCATCTGTAAGTTTTGTAAGTTTCGTAAAGTTTAGGCAAGCTTGAGATAATTTTTAGAGTAAGCTTACCAGAAGGTTACAAAAAAATAAACAGCCGATTTTTCATCGTTTTTTAATAGTTTGGGTCTAATAATTTATATATCTCTCCAATTAATAGTGATTTATGGTATGAAAAAGGAAACTGGGATTTTGCCTATGAGAAAATTAAACCACAAGGGCTGGAGGTGGAGTGAGTTAATTTTAGAGAGGGCAATATTAAAATATAATATCCATGAGTTAAGTCATGTTTTCTATAAGCTTATATTCTTATATTCTATATGTAGAATTTAAAGTTAAAATGAAAACTTTCTTAAAGCTTTGATTTGAAACCTTTAGTGAGTAAAACTAACATTTTAAAGTCGTATTGTAAGTCGTGTGTAAATACACGTTTGACTCCAATAAAACCATAAATTTTATTTTGGTTCAAAGTTATAACAAGTTTATTTTGTGTTTCATACCTTTTGACTCTCTTACACCACGCAACAAATTTACAGATACACACTAAAAGCATATAACAGTACACTACGCACCAAGTACTGAAAACTAGTCAGTGCACTCGAAGTCCACTGAAATTGCTTTGCGTCGAGGTGCGTATACTATTTTTCTTACGTACCTAAACATCCAAAAATCGGGTTATTTCCCAATAGAAACTTTTAGCTAAGCTAATTTTTTTTTTATTTTTTTTTATTTTTGGATTTACTAGTTTATCCAAAATATGAGAGCTTTACGAGGATTATATCTTTGAGATAGCTAGAATTTTTGATTTAATATTAAAAATGTTTAGAATATTTCCAGTTTCGGGCCTTAGTACAAGGTTTTAATTAGAGTACTAGGTAGAGTACTAAGTAGAGTACTAAGTCGAGTACTAAGTAGAGTACCAAGTAGAGTACTAAGTAGAGTACTAAGTAGAGTACTAAGTAGAGTACTAAGTAAAGTACTAAGTGTAGTACTAAGAAGAGTACTAAGTAAAGTATTGACTAAAATACTATTTCCATCAGCAGCACTATTATCCCTGTCTGAAATAGACTGCAGTGACTCAATTGCGAAAGTGTGCTAAAAAGCGAGGATCATACAAATTCTGGTGAGGTTCGCGTAACTCTGTCTAAGAGGAATCCCTTACAAGAGAGCAGCATAATAAGTTTTAGATATTAGTCACTGCGTTCTATTTCAGACAAGGAGAATAATTCAACTATTTACTGTCAAATTAGTTCCAGCTACGGACACTAGTACAGGGTTCCAGTTTAAATTCTAGTGCCATCTGTAGCAGTTTCGCAAGTCTAACTGTCAGATTAGTTCCAACTACGGGCACTATATAGTATAGGGTTCCAGTTCAGGTACTAGTACCATCTACAGTAGTAGTGATTGTTCACTATCAGATTAGTTTCAGCGACGGGCACTAACACATGGTTTCAGTTTAGGTACTCGAAAATCTTTGAGAAAACTGTTTCGAAACCGGCACACTATTCCGCCAGAGCCCTGTTTTGGTGTCCAAAAAGGAAAACCGAAAATTTAGAAGTTAAAATAAAACCCGTTTGAAAATTATTATAACGTTGATTTCTCATGAATCGCATGTGATTCATGATGCGTTTTCCCCACACGTCTATGAGGCATACGTGATTCATTTTCATACCGGTTAATATTTAGTTTTTATTTTTGAATGGTGTGACCTAGGTTATTTCTTTTAAGTGGACGTCTAACCAAAGTATAGTGTTCTTCTTCTATGGTATTGGACTCATTGGACTCTGGAGGTTAGACAAAAAAAAGCATAAAAGGCAAATAGACGTAGAAAATCTTTTATTGTTGACAAAATAACTTTCAAAGCTCACATCCCTAGTAACATTGAACTTGGAGAGGTTTTATACCGATGTAAAATTTAATTTTACATGTACCTATGTAGACCAAAATAGCATTTTTTCATAACATACTTATATTCATACTCGATAACATTTGTAATACTTTTAATATGTTTAATAAATAAGCATAATACTAAAGATAAAATAATTTTAAAGTCATACATGCTTTCCTTAATTTTTTTCCTTTCAAGCGCACGTATAATATAAAAATAGTTGCGTTGCACCTGATGCGCCTAGATAATTTTTATATTAAGATATAGAAGTAGTCCAAATAGTCTATAAATATTAGATGAATAATGAACATTTTTCTAAGAAAAAATGCGAATTGATGATATTTAATTCTTTAATACTGATTTTTTGCCTTGACTTCAGTCTCTAACACTAAAGACTGGTTCGCATAATAGGTGTATAATATTTATTTATTTTATTTATTTAATTTATTTTATTTATTTTATTTATTTTATTTATTTTATTTATTTTATTTATTTTATTTATTTTATTTATTTTATTTATTTTATTTATTTTATTTATTTTATTTATTTTATTTATTTTATTTATTTTATTTATTTTATTTATTTTATTTATTTTATTTATTTTATTTATTTATTTATTTACGGATATCCTTTTTACAAAAATTTATGTACAATATAATTAAATATGTTATATGTTAACTATAATACTTAACTGGACACTTATAATAAATATAATACTTTTTAACTTATAATTAATATAATACTCTAAAAGAGTATTATGTTATTTTTAAATTTATTTAAAGTTAGATAAAATATATCAGTCATTGATTGTGTTTATTAAATTGGCCATTCTACATAAAGGAGTGTGCATTCCATAATTTGTTCGGTGAAATGGAACAAAAAATAAATTATTAAACCTTAGGTTTGCTAATAATAATAGAAAATTGTGAAAGGATTGGTGGAAATTTTATTATGGAGTGAAAAACTTTGTAAATAAACATAATATCGTAGTATGAACGACGTTTCTCCAATAAAGGCAAAGTAAAATAAGTTAACAACTCGTTAATGTTGCTATTGGCGTAGTCAATGTTATTTTTGAAACACAGTAATCTAATAATTTTTTTTTGAATATTTTCTAAACGTAAAATATGGGTTGTATTATATAACTTGGCGACCAAATCAACGACCCGTATTCTAGGCCTGACCGAACAAAACTAGTGTATAAAACAATTAGACATCGTGTATCAGTAAGCGTAGTAGTATATCGTTTAATAAACCCTAAATTTTTATTTGCCTTAGTAACTATCTTATCTATATGATCAGTAAAATTTAATTTGGTATCAAGGTAAACACCTAAATCTTTAAAAACTTTAACTCTATCGATTGGGACATTATCTTTACAATATACACCGTAAGTGGGCCTTAATTTCCTAGTGAAGGTCATTGATTTACATTTTGAAATGTTTAAACATAAACCGTTTGACTTGCACCAGTTATTAACAGAGTAAGATCGTTTTGAAGAGGAATCCTATCAGCAAGACATTTAATAGCCTTGAAAAGTTTGCAATCATCAGCAAATAAAAGAAATAATACAGTTAAGATTTTTTTGACATCGTTTATAGCAACAAAAACAGTATTGGACCCAAATGAGTACCCTGGCCAACTCCTGGGAGAACATCGAACACATCTGAGAGAAAGCCATTTAAATATACAAACTGTTTACGTCCATTTAACATAGAGCTTAAACATGATAAGAGTAGATCATTAATATGGTAAAATTTGTCTAGCTTCAATAGAAGTAGCGGTACTGGCACTCTATCAAAGGCCTTCTGCAGATCGGTAAAAATACATTCAACAACATGTCCTTCCTCTAGGGATGTTGTTATTAAATTAGTAAATAAAAATAAGTTGGTTTCAGTAGACTTACCCGATATAAATCCATGTTGTTCGTCAATAATTGTATGTTTAACATGCTGCATTACTTGATTTGAAACAATGAAATCGAACATTTTAGCAAAATTCGAATTAATACATATTGGGCGGTAATTAGTGATATTTGACTTATTATTTGATTTGTAAATTGGAATGACTTTCGAGGTTTTCCACGCTATAGGATAGTCACCATTGTTCAAACATTTTCTTAAAATAATTAACAACCAAAGAAAGGCATTTCTTAATAAAAGTCCCAGGTATACCATCAGGTCCACTAGTGTTGTTGTTGTTGTTGTTGTTTAATCTAGAGATGGCTACATTTATGTCATTTTCAAATAAATTTAAAAAAAAGAAAAGTTATTTAAAGTAGAATCGTAGTTAGAATCATAGGATTAACTTAAAAATTAAAAACTAGGTTACTTCGTTTTGACATAACTGAATTATTTAGTTGAAGTTTACTGTTAAAAAATATTAAATTAATAAATTAATGTTTATTGATAAATATATATTCATTAAATTTTACACAAACGTTGTAATTATTTAAATAATAATAAAATTGATAATCATTGGATCAAAATTGTACTATATGGGTAAAGAATATGTGTTTAATATTCATTAAAAAAACACACACCTGATGTTACTCTTCGGTACAGCTAAAAACTCAAAAGGTTTTATAAATTTTCTACTGCAAATGGATTTGAGTTTAAGAGTTCATTACTGAAGTGCCGCACTGAGGTAAGCGAAAAAAAATTCCTAGTATACGGCAACTGCACCTTGTTTTTCTCGGTTTTTCTTATATAATTAAAAATTGCTTCACCATCCATTGTAGCTTTTGACCACTGATGATCCTTTTTCGGTTTGATATAAGAACCTAATGTTTTCTCAACAAAACATTTCTTAAGAAACAGATCTATTTCTTGCACTGTTTTCACTAAAATTGTACCTCATCCATATCTCCTAATAATAAGGACGACTGAGCATTTTTTCTCTTAAATTTCCACGATAAGTAAACTCATTTTAAATTAAAATAAAGATAAAAAACACTTTTTTTACAACTCATTTAACAGCAAAAAATAAACAGACATCTGACATACTTTGACGTTTTCTAAAAGATGACACAAGACCCACTATAATTTATGAAAAATTGTTTGTCCCGATATTTAATGCCACCACTGTACATATATTTTGACCACCTGAATAGGGATTACCTTGAAAGTTTTGGTACTTCTGTATCAGTTTTAACGGATTTTATATAACCCCAAAAAATTTTAGAATCATCAATAATGCCTTCTTGTATATCTGTTATGTACAAGTCGTGATCTAATTTTAATTTTTGTTCGCATGTCTTCCTTAAATCAGATTATATACTATTATTTATTTAAAATGAAAGCATGTATTTAAAAAGTTTTTTTTTTAATTTTTACTTATACATATGGTGATCCCGATTTATTCAGTTATCCGGGGAAGCTGATGACAAATCACATGAATCTGCTAAACTGTAATAAATACACTCAGAAAAATCTCGTCTTGTAAAATCAATAAGAAATTATTTTAATTTAAAAAAATTGCCTTTTAAAATATTAAAAGTAAATACTTTACGTTTTAGTTATGAATAATATTAATTTAAAAAAATAATAATTTTTACACCAAAACGTTTTTCACTTTAAAGTAAAATTATTGTCCCTTACTTTCTTATTTTAATATTTTTTTAATACAATTATAATATTTCCCTTTATATTTTTGAAAAATATCAATATATTAAAAGAATTTAATTTAAAATAACCAGTTTTTGTATTCAAATCAATTCTAGTTTACAAATGATTTAAAAGGAAACATTTTTCAAATTACAGTGAATATTTTTATTTTTACAATGGCTTATAAAATTAAAAAATATCTTTTTGAATTAACAAAAAACACTGTTGGAGCAAAAACATATTGGTTTTCTTTTAAATCATATGACTTTTGTTTGATTTTACAACGATTTTTCTCTGAGCGTAAGGTCCTTCTCTGGCTTTTATCCACAATAGGTATTATCTTAAAATTAATTCTTTTTTTTTTCAAAATGAACGATATTTAGATAAATCGATAAATATAGTTTATTTATATTAAGTTCGTGTTTGTATATGCAAAGATAATGATGTTTCTCCTTGGTGCACTTGCAGTTTTTCTTTTGTTACTTATTTATCTAATACCAATCATAAAAAGGAGAAATGCATATAAAAGAGAGTTGGATAAATTACCAGGACCCCCATGTGTACCACTTTTGGGAAATTTAATGTATTTTCTTGGACCACAAGGTAAGAATTAAAAGAAAACACAATAAGGTACCTAGTACAAATAATGCATTGCTAAGACACTTACATCTCAATTTATGGACTCATAACAGAGAATAAAATACACTGCCCAGTAAAAGAGCTTTCCCATTTTTTATTATTAGATTAACGTTTAGCAACCTTAAAAATATACCAATTTTCATGAAAACTATCCCCCGTCTCTTGGGGGATGCAGTTAGAACTTTTTTATTATCAGATTCTCATTTAGCAACCTTAAAAACACAAATACACAAATTTTCACAAAAACTACCACCCCACCCCTCAGGGGGCGAAATTAGAAAAAAAATATGAAAAAATTCAGTCTTAGCGACCTCAAAAATCCCAATATACAAATTTGCAAGAAAACTACCCCCTGCCCCTCAGGGGGTAGAGTAAATTTTTTTTATTATCAGATTCACTTTCAGCAATCTGAAAAAGTCTAATATAGCAATTTTCACGAAGACTACCCCCCGCCCCTTTGGGGGTGGAGTTAGATTTTTTTATAATTATATTTACTTTCAGAAACCTCAAAAACCCCAATATACCAATTTTCACGAAAACTACCCCCCACCCCAGGGGGTGGATTTAGAATTTTTTTTAATATCAGATTCACTTTCAGCAACCTCGAAAACCCCAATATACCAGTTTTCACGAAAACTACCCCCCTACCCCTCAGGGGGTAAAATTAGAAAAAAATATCAGATTTCCATTCGCCAACCCAAAAACCCCTATATACCAATTTTGACGAAAATATTGAAAATATTTAAAAATATTTACCCCTCACCCCCTCAGGGGTGGAGTTAGAAAAAGATTATTATCAGATTCAATTTCAGCAACCTCGAAAACCCCTATATAGCAATTTTGAAATTTTTCCAAAAGAAATGTATTTTTCCCCATTTGCCTCCCTTGCCGCACCCCAATGTTCACCAAAAACAATCCCGAGCTAGAACTTTTGGTAACATAACCGTACGTCAAATTTCAAGTCTCTAGCTTAAAGCGTTCTTAAGTTATCGTGCCCACAAGATTTCCCGGACAGACCGATCGACCGACCGACCGACCGATCGATTGCTTGAAATTGATTTATATCGCCATAAAACGTCATAAAACGCAAAAATACGCAAAACATTTTTTTTTAAATTTTTGCTTTACGAAAATTTGAAAATTTTCAAAATGGTAAAGCAAAAATTAGATCATATGCCTAAAACATATAAAATCCTTATTTTTCCAAAATTTTAAACCACCTTATTCTGTCACTCTTACAATTCATAAAATAGAAATTTTTCAAAAAAAAAGTCCCTGATATTTATATATAGGGTGTTTCAGAACTAACGCACTTTCAAGGTGTGATTCTAAGTACACGCATTAATGCTAATTAGCGTTTGTAAAATTTTACTTTTCCGCACTATTGTGAAAAAGTAGTTTTTCTAACAAGTGTTGAGAGGCTCTTTTCTGCATTAGATTGCATTTGCCTGAATGACGAAAAGCGTCACACTCCAGGGTAAGAATTATTTAATTTTAGTATACAATTCTAGGGAAATCCGAGACAGGGCTTGAGAAAAATTAAATAAAATTTTATTAAAACCATATTGAGTTTATAACTGTATATATATATATATATATATATATATATATATATATATATATATATATATATATATACAGTGCGGTCCAAAAGTCACCCCCCCCCTTTTAACTTTTGAACGAGTTGAGATTCAAATTTATAACTCTTAAATAAGACAACTCAAACTATCTTTTAGCATATATTTGATATTTTCAGCTCTTAAAATGTGGGCAGGGGGGCATGGGGGGACATTTTTTTAAATGGAAAGGGGTTCGTGTGATACATCATTTTAAAGCTTATAAAATTCTCTATTTAAACTAACATTTTTAAATTTTTTAAAAATGTTTTTTAAGGTTTTGATTTTTCAATTTTTTGTGCTTTTTTTATAAATTTTTATTTATGTCAACTAAAATTAGTTTAATAAAAGTATAATTAACATTTTTTTTATTATGAAATTAGCCATTTTTAAAAAAATATTTGTTTTTTTATAGGAATTTTGACATTAATACCCAATTTCAACCCCATTTTAAACCCAATTTTTTTATTTTTAATTTAAAAATATGGAGTTAAATGGAGAATTTTATAAGCTTTAAAATGATGTATTACACGACCCCCCTTTCCATTTAAAAAAATGTGCCCCCATGCCCCCCTGCCCACATTTTAAGAGCTGAAGGTATTAAATATATGCTAAAAGATAGTTTAAGTTTTCTTATTTAAAATTTCCAAATTTAAAGTCGATATCTCAACTGGTTCAAAAGTTAAGAGGTGGGGGGGTGACTTTTGGACTGCTCTGTATATATATAAAGCTGTACATTCCTAATGGAATTTGAGCTACTCCTAATGGTTTTGCGTATCCATTTTACTATGGTGGATCAGTCCATTTATTCGTGTTTGGTCAATTTCTCGTGCGTTTTTGTCTCTTCTACCATTTTTCTCCATATCCGTCTGTCTTTTAGTTTGGTTTTCGGTTCTTTTATTCCCATTGTTTTTATAACTGTATTAGGCATTTCATATACAGCCTGTTCCAGAACTCGCGTACCGAAATTTAAGAGGTGATTCTACATCCAAAAATATGAAAAAAAGTTTCTATAAAGGTTGGTCCGGAAATGAGCCCTAAGGGAGCTACGGCCCTTCGAAGATGACGTATTGAATGGGGAACAAAAAAAGCACCAATAAAATTTTAATGCTGCAGGGTGATTCTTCATTTAAAACTGAGCAAAAAAGTATTATACACCAAAACACCTAAATTTAATATTAAAGGAGTAATAGTCTTTTAAAAAGTAACGTTTTTGGTGGCACAAAATGTTACTTCCTCTTAATTGCACTTTTTTTTTGATAAGGGTTGCTCCTACAGTGTTACACTATATGATATTTTATATGTATTTTTACTCTAGAAATCTATATTTTTTACAACAAATCCAAAAAACATACACATAGAAAAGTTTGGGGCAAAAATTTTTTAAGCCTCATATATTTTGTCCGTCTGGGCACGCCTCTGGATAAATTAAAAAAATAAATTAACATAAACTTATTGCCCTTATTAATACTAGTATACATGCAAAAGCTCGCCGCTCTAGCTTAAACGGTACCCGAGTTATTAATTAAAAACCTTATTTTTATTACAATTTTAAAGGGCCCTAGATCCCTTAGGGCTCATTTCCGGACCAACCTTTATAGGAACTTTTTTTATATTTTTGGATCTAGAATCACCTCTTAAATTTTGGCATGCCAGTTATGGATCACCCTGTATCTAGCCAGACATGTGTAAACTATTTTTTAGAGGAAATTTTTGAAAATATCAGGAAGATAGCTAAAGATTACATCTCAGTTGGTATCGCAAGAATTTGGATAGGACATCTAGGAACAGCAAATATTGGATTTCCAGAGGATGTTGAGGTAAATCAGAATTCTGCTATTATTATAATCTTCACATCACTCATTGAACAGAAAAGTATACATTGGGTTTAAAATCCAAAATCCCCAAAAATGAACATTGATCAAAAATATTAAATATTTTTTTATATGAGGTATTAAGCGCCGTTCTGCACTCATTTTACGGATTTTAACCAAACTTAGAATAGTTGTAGGGCTTGTAGGTATACAGGGTTATTCTTTTAAATGGTAAACCCCCCGTAACTTCTGAACGAAATTAGATATAAACTTTAAATTTAGAATGTGTAAATCACACAATAAAAATTATCATTTGCCATATTTTTCAAATTTTTTATTCGGTAAGGGGGCCATGGGGAACAATATTTTAAATGGCATTCTAGGTCTTGTGATAAGTCATTTTAAAGAGCTTAAAATTCTCTATTTAATTGTGCAGTTATTAATTTTTTAATATTTTTTTTTTAAATTTTTTTTCTTCAAAATTATTCAAATTTTTAATATTTTATGCCTAAATATTAAAAATTTTACATGAAAATGATAAATAACACTGGTCAACAAATCTGAAGATTTCTCTATGTAACTGAGATTCTAGACATAGGTTTATATTAATTTTGGGTCGCTGAATCCAAATCCGAAGGCCGTTCGTCTCTATCACCCTCATATTGTTTGATATCATTATAAAAAATTAATATTAGGAAAGTTATTTTTGTGTAATTACAAGAAAATGCTTTGACTTTTCACATTAAAATTTAGTACTGTTAATAGTGGTAATATAAGTTATATATTCCTCTACTTACCCAAAAATACAATTGTGTGCATGTCAGAGGCGTGCGTTCTAAAGAGTTTCTATAATATATTTCTCAAAAAAAATATATATATATGTTTAAGAATCTTACAATTTCGATAAAAAATTATTATTTCTTGATTAATTTTACGTAAAAAAACATATTGGACCTATTGATCAAAGGTCATTAGTTTTCGAGAAAAATGGTTTTATACATATCTTTGCAAGTTCCACTAAAAAAAAAGCTGTTGCCAACAATATAATACGTTCCCCTATAGGCCTAGGTTTATTAAAATAAAAAAAAAATAAATAAATAAAAAAAATAATTAAAAAATGTTTTTTTTTTTGCGTAAAAGGTTTATTTTTTCGTAAAACGCAAAATAAATTAAAAAAAATTCTTGTAATTACACCAGGGGGACATGCCCCCCTGGCGCCGCCTTACGGAATAAAAAATTGAAAAATATGTCAAATGATATTTAAATAATGTTTTTTATTTCGAGCGTGTGGAAAGTAAGACTTTTCCGCACGCATTTGTGTTTTGAAATTTGTACTTTTCCTAACTAGTGTCGGGAAGTAGCGTGTAAAGTAATTTTCGAACCAGTGCGGAAAAGTAGCGTTAAAAAGTATTTTTCCGCACTAGTGTGGAAAAGTAGTGCGGAAAAGTAAAATTAATCAAAAATTTGGATACCTGAGAAATGTCTTCTGTATTTTTATTATTAATTAACAACGAGGTAATAATATAAGGGTACTAAAATAATGTTTGTTGATAAAACTTCGCTCACGTTCAGGCTGGATATCCTGCGATTAATCATACACGCTGTTCTAGAAGAACTTTTAAATGACATGACAACTTCCATTTTTTTTTTCTTTTTGGAATTTGTTATATGAGCTCTAATTAAAAAAATAATACCAAAATTTTAAAAATCGTTAGAGCCGTTTTTGAAAAAAATGTGTTTTTTAGAAAATATCTCGGATTTTGACCAAACTTGGCATAGTGGTACCACTATGGTACCTGAGCACTCTATCTAATTTTTTTTCAAAACGGTCCCACCGTTCACGATACCGGGTGTCCCACCAACCAGGTTCTTGACAAGTTATATCTCCGTTATTTGAAAAGGTATTTTTTTTGTAAAAAATAGCGTTAAATGGGAGCCAAAAAAGATTTTATTGATTTATTCAATCCCCCCTTCATTGCTTACTCACTCCCTTGTAACCACCCCAACCTCTGATTTTCAAATAACACCTCCCACCCCCATTTTTATCTAAGAATATGAAATTACATTTCATTTTGAATTAAACCATGTATTATAAATAGTATCTTATTCTTTTAAGGGGCTTCCAATAACAATTATTATTTAGTAATAATAATGTCCCACCAGGTTTTAGATGGGCTATATCTCCGTTATTTAAAAATATAAAAAAGTTAAGAAAAAAGAAAAAAAATGGAAGTTGTCATGTCATTTAAAAGTTCTTCTAGAACAGCGTGCATATCTATAGTAATTTTTTATCTCTAACGACTTTCACCGCTATATAGTGATTCTAAACTAAATGAATTTTATTGTCAAAATTGTAATAATACAATAGTAATTTTAGTAATTCGACGGCTATATCCAACCTGAACGTGAGCGAAGTTTTATCAACAAACATTACACCGGCACACAAAAAAAAAATTGTCTGTACACCGGGCGCCACCTATCTACGGGCATGTTTTTCGACCCGCTGAATACGAATTTCAAGTCAGTTTAGGCCGTCCACCCTTCAATTTCGAGTAAATTGCAAAAAAAACCCAAAAAATAGCGAAAATTCGATTTTTTGGCAAGAAAAAAAATTTTTTACTCGAAATTGAAGGGTGCACCGGCACACAAAAAAAAATTGTCTGTACACCGGGCGCCACCTATCTACGGGCATGTTTTTCGACCCGCTGAATACGAATTTCAAGTCAGTTTAGGCCGTCGACCCTTCAATTTCGAGTAAATTGCAAAAAAAACCCAAAAAATAGCGAAAATTCGATGTTTTGGCAAGAAAAAAAATTTTTTACTCGAAATTGAAGGGTGCACCGGCACACAAAAAAAAAATTGTCTGTACACCGGGCGCCACCTATCTACGGGCATGTTTTTCGACCCGCTGAATACGAATTTCAAGTCAGTTTAGGCCGTCCAGCCTTCAATTTCGAGTAAATTGCAAAAAAACCCAAAAAATAGCGAAAATTCGATGTTTTGGCAAGAAAAAAAATTTTTTACTCGAAATTGAAGGGTGGACGGCCTAAACTGACTTGAAATTCGTATTCAGCGGGTCGAAAAACATGCCTGTAGATAGGTGGCGCCCGGTGTACAGACAATTTTTTTTTTTTGTGTGCCGGTGTTATTATAGTACCCTAATATTGTTACTTCGTTATTAATTAATAATAAAAATAGAGAAGACATACCTCAGGTACCAAATTTTTAATTATTTTTTTCCGCACTACTTTTCCACAATAGTGCGGACAAATACTTTTTCTACTAGCGTGCAAAAAAGTGCACTTTTCCGCACGCATTTACGTGTGCAAAGTGTCACTTTTCCGCATTACTTTTCCGCACTAGTGCGGAAAAGTAAAAATGTTCCAAATTAACTAGTTATTACAATATTTTAAATTTATGCAGAGTAATATGCATATTTGACAACATTTTTATATTTAAATAATAACGCATGAAAGTCCTACTTTTAAATAATAATTGATTTTCTTAAAATTTTATCGTTCAAAAAATTTGTCAAATAATGATAGAACCATAAATGTGAGTGATGTTAATTCATTAACTCTAATCAACGTAGGCCACGCATAACTTTTAGAATGTTTTCATAGCAACCAAAGTATCAAAGTCAGATTAGCGTCGTAGCAGTTTATTTTTGAAAGTTTACATAAAAGTAGAAATGGATTCCTCCGATTATGAGATGCCAGAGTCTATTTTGGAAGCAGCAAGAAATTTGGATTTCTGCCTGAAAAATCCAAAGATAAGTAAAAAATAATATCAGGTGTTTACAAGCTGGTGTCAAGAAAAAGGCGTCAAGAGTTTGAAAGAGGAAGTCTTTCTAGCATATTTTGCATATTTACTATAAATATTGTAAATAATAAAAAATAATAATTTGTAGTATTTAGTTATTAACATAAACACCTACCTCGTTATTAAAATATTTGCTTAATTTTCCTCACGCTTTTAGAAAAAATTTTGTTCCTAACTTTGCGGAAAGTATATTTCCGCACTTCACTGCTTGACCGAACACCGCTGCGCGTCGTTCGGTCAACTGCAGTCGCGTGCGGAAAAGTACCACTTTCCGCACTTGTTAGGAAAATAACTATTTCCACACTACTTTTGCACACTAGTGAGGAAAACTACAACTTCCCGAACGCAAATGTGTACGGAAAAGTGCTACTTTCCGCACGATTTAAAAAAAAAATTTGAAAAAATTTTTGTTGAAAAAATTTTTTTTTGAAAAAATTTTTTTTTCTTAATTTTTTTTTTATTTAATTTCTTTATGTCAAAAAAGTAACTCCACGGCGGGGAATCGAACCCCGGTCTCCCGCGTGACAGGCGGGGATACCCACCACTATACTACCGAGGACTTGATGTAGAGCATGAAAACTAAAGTACAAATTGTACAATGTAGTATTTTGGTTGTGTTGTTGTCGTTTTGGTGTCGTGTTGACGTCGTGTTTGCATCGTATCATTTTCTTATGGTTGCTTATGTGATTTTGAATAAGATATATAGATAATAATCAAACAAAATAATGTAATAATTATAATTTATTAATTTTTGCTAGAATACACAACTATGTATATAATGTAAAAGTTAAGAATAAAGCTTCTTATACTACCGAGGACTTGATGTAGAGCATGAAAACTAAAGTACAAATTGTAAATAGATTGGTAAATACAATTAATAAAAAAAATTACGATTAAAAAGAGAAAAATATTAAATTCTATATAGCAAGTTAAACTTTTCTAATATTTATAGTGGGGGGAGGGCGCAAAACCCCACAGTGTGGGCGCCATACCCTCAACGGGGCGCACCCCCAATATTGGCGCAATACTTCCCAATGGGCGCAAACTCGCTCTCTATGTGGCGCAATACCTTCAAATAGGGGGCGCAATACCTTCAAATAGGGGGCGCAATACCTTCAAATAGGGGACGCAATATCTCCAAATAGGGGATGTAACACCTCCAAATGGGGGCGCTATTCCTCCAAATGGGGCGCAATTCTTCCAAATGGAGGCGCAATTCTTCCAAATGGAGGCGCAATAAAAATAAACAAAAAAATAATTTAAAATTATTAATGTATGCAAAATATATAATAATATGTATACATGTTATTATATTTAGTAAATGTTTAAATAAAGATTGATTTGGACTTTTTGGTATTATCAAGGACTTTAAATATAAGTATTTATCAATCCAAAAATATCGGTATAAATTTTATTATATCCAAACAAGCCATGAAGATATGAGGACATTAAGTTACGCACAAAGGTGAAAGGGGGCAGTGACGCGCTAAAATTTATTTTTTTTGGTCGGAAGTGCGGAAAAATACAACTTTCCAATCACAAATTCGTGCGGAAAAGTGCTACTATCCGCATTTTTATATTTTCTTTATTTTTTTTGCTAAAATACGATTTTTTAAGATTTTTTGTTGCAAAATTTATTTTTTTTCGTTTAAAAAAATAATTTACGTATTTTTCGTAGAAAACTAGTAAAAATTCGTAAAATGAAAGTGTATTAATACTCGCTGAAACAAGTAAATAAATATCGGAAATTTATTTATAGAGTTGTAAATTAAAAAAAAAACATTTGTTGGTTTTAAAAAAACCGTTTTAAAACAAAGCTATATTTATAAAAAAACTAATTTGTTTTTTATTAAAAAAACACAGTTATAAAAAAACAAATTTGTTTTTTATTAAAAATTAACACATTTTTTATTGTAAAAGTCATGTATGAAGGATGACAGTTTATAAAAAAATATTTATTTTTTTTAAAACGGTTTTTTACAACTGAGTTGTAACAACTCTATTTAATTTTAATTTAAAATTTAAATATATTTAGAATAAACATACTCTTTTAAAATTTTTTTTTTTTGTTTTTCGTAAAAATAAATTAAAAAAAATAAAAATTAAAAAAATTTTTTACAAGTTTTTTTTGAAAATTTTTTTTTGATCCCATTTTTCGACACCAGTGTTTTACAAAACATGCATTTCACTTTCGGAACTTTTCCGTTAGTTTGTGTGTCTATAAAAAGATTTGATACGTTGCTTTTTTTTTGCGGCCAGGCATCATAAACAGACTTCATAAATTTGACAAGTTAGAAAAGTGAGGTTATGTGACTGAAGTTTCAACTCCTAAACTCGTTAACAGATGGCGTATAATCTATATATTTTATTATTTCACGAAGAATAAAGTATTTTGAAATAAAAACTAATAAAAACTATTGAAAACAGTCTCTAATTGATCCTAAAATACAAAAGTTGTCATTTTTTGAATATTTTCACAAAGAAAAACAAAAAAAACAACAAAAAAAACACAAAAAAACCTTCAAAAAAACAAGCCTTACTGGTAAAAATAAAATCTAATATTACTCGCTGGGACGAGTAAAAAAATTCCTTGTAGAAAACTAGCAAAAACTCGTAAAATGAAAGTGTATTAATACTCGCTAAAACAAGTAAATAAATTTCCTCGTAAACTAGTAAATAATTGTAAAAAAAGTATAAAAATAGTGAAAAATATATTCAAAATACTCGTAGAAACGCGTTAAATCAATTTACTCGCTCGAACTCGTAGAATTGTTATTAGTAAATACATTTACTCGTTAAGGCCTAATAAAAACTTTTTAACTAGTTTCTATTAGTTTGTTTCATTAGGGCTAAGGGATTTGCGACCCTTCAAAGACAGACATAATGAATGGGGAACAAAAAATCACCAATAAAATTGTAATAATAAATGAAATTGTTAATATTATTATTATGCTGCAGGGCGATTCTTCGTTTAAAATTAAGCAAAAAAGTGCTTTTCACCGAAACGCCTTTTATAAATTCTTCTCAGGTCTTTCAAAAAGATATTATCTTATATTTAAAATTTAAATAATTTTTTAAAATCTTTTAATTTTATTATTTTGTTTTTATTAATTAACTACTTTTTTATAATTTATATTTATGTATATATATATGTGTGTATATATTTTTATGTATACATCTAATTAATTTTTAATATTATTTAATGTATGTATTATTGGATAGATCTATATAGAATGAACATTCTCGAGATCCTTAAATAAATTTATCTTATAAAGGAGCAAAGAAGTACAGAACAAAAGTAAGAGTGACCTTAGTGAGTGCAGTAAAGTTGTAGAAGGAGTAGTAGAAGTGAGCTGTTAAATGGTGAAAGCAGAAGTAATAGGGAAAATTGTATTGAAAATAAGAGTGAAAATAAGAGTTAAAGCGAGAGTAATGGTAGTGAGGAAGAAAATAAATGTGAAAATTTAAATTTTAAATACAAATTATCTAAATTGTGCTGTGATACAAAAATGAACCACAAACAAATATATTTTACCTATTTTGTGCCTCCTTCAAAAATATTAACCTTTGCAGAAATTAGCTAATTTATTTCTATCGAAAATTAGTTCAAAAATATACTGCTAAACTAGGTAGAAAATAGCATAATTTTTTGGAGCCAATTTAGGTCATAAAAAGCATGCTATTTTGACACTTATTTAGGTTAAAAATAGCCCGATATTCAAGAACTATTTTAGGTCGATGTTTTCGATCTATTATATGTCGAAAATAGGATGCTATTTTAGGTTTCTGAATGAATAAAAAAATAGGAATATAAATGCGAGATATATTATTAGGGCTAGCTGTGTACATTTGGGGACATTTTAAGGCTGTTTCTAGACGATAATAATAGCTCGCAATTAGTGCACTAGTTTCAGGCTATTTTGGTTTTCTGGTACATATAAAAAAGTTCGAGACAAAAATGAGTTAAGGCTCACACATTTTTCCGTCTAGGCACGCCTCTGGATATATTCAAAAAAATAAATTAACATAAACTAATTGCGCTTATTATTACTATAGTCCGTCCAATTATGCAAGATAGTAGTTTAAAATTCCCGCGATTTTTAGGCTACATCATTGGTTTGGTCTTACATAAAATATTGGGACTTTTTTGTCTGACAATGATTGACGGTCGTTAAAGCTAATAAAAGAAGAGAAATTTACATAAAAAATGGTTATACTTAATGTTATTTTGTATGGTATTGAAAAATGTACTTTTTTGGTTTATTCTTCGTACACTCACACTAAATTAGCATATTCTACATATTGTACACGCGTGTGAAGTTAGCGGCCAGACTTGGCGGCCATTATTTCCGAACATAGCCGAATGTAATAGACCTAATTTCAAAGACAGTATAATGTATAAATTATATCTTTTGTTGTAAATGAGCGTACATAACCAAGTAATACTATATATACAGGGCGACATTTGTCTCGTGGACCGCAGAAAACAATAAATTTATTTTTTTGGTGCTTTTGTCGAAATCTATACATTGTATCTAAACCAAATTTTTATGTAAAATAGCCCACTGACCCACTACCAAAATGGTACTATATACAGGGCGACAGTTGCCGTGTGAACCGCAGAAAATAATAAATTTGGGTTTTTGGCTGCTGGCGATTTCATCGAAATCTATGCATTGTATCTAAACTAAAGTGTTATGTAAAATAGCCTACAGGCCCACTATTAAAATGGTACTATATACAGGGCAACAGTTGCCGTCGGGTCCCCAGAAAATAATAAATGTGTTTTTTTGGCCGCTGGCGATTTTATCGAAATCTATGCATTGTATCCAAACTAAATTTTTATGTAAAATAGCCCACTGCCCCACTACCAAAATGATACTATATACAGGGCAACAGTTGCCGTCTGGACTGCAGAAAATAATAAATTTGGTTTTTTGGCTGCTGGCGATTTTATCGAAATCTATGCATTGTATCCAAACTAAATTTTTATTTAAAATAGTCCACTGGCCCACTACCAAAATGATACTATATACAGGGCAACAGTTGCCGTCTGGACTGCAGAAAATAATAAATTTGGTTTTTTGGCTGCTGGCGATTTTATCGAAATCTATGCATTGTATCTAAACTAAATTTTTATGTAAAATAGCCCACTGGCCCACTACCAAAATGATACTATATACAGGGCAACAGTTGCCGTCTGGACCGCAGAAAATAATAAATTTGGTTTTTTGGTTGCTGGCGATTTTATCAAAATCTATGCATTGTATCTAAACTAAATTTTTATGTAAAATAGCCCACTGGCCCACTACCAAAATGATAC
>OY294044.1:18696491-18787181 GCA_958510825.1 Brachypterus glaber | reverse complement strand
TAAAGCTAGTATTTGTCTTATTATCTGTATGGATTGGATACATAATTTTAATTTTTTTTATCTATGTTATTCCCGATTTATATATTTAATTTGTGGGAATACTTTACAGTTAGACAATAATTTATTTTACCCACACAATTGTCACTTGTCAAATTATTTTCTTGTAAATGTCATTAAAACTTTTAATAAAAATATACATTTCTAAGCTATTTATTCGATAAAACTTTGTATGTCACTCGTGAGTAAACTAATATTCAGGCCTATTCACATGTACCATTGAAATCTATTCAATATTGACAAAAATTACAATACCATGCAATTTTAATATAGTTGACGTAAATGACCTTGAAATTTTCGTCAATATTGCCACACATTTCAATCTCAATGGTACATGTAAATAGGCCTGATTGCCCTCTCCAAAAGTAACCTCTGCCTTCAGCCTCGTGGGCAAAATCTTAGTTTCGTCTCTCGTACCTTAAATAACTATTATTTTTAGAAACTAATTTCTACTACAAAACATAATGACAAGAGTGTTATGTACAACTTATTACACTGCTGGCTGGGCGAAGGACTTTTAACCAGTAAGGGCGCAAAATGGCAAAGCCGAAGAAAAATTTTAACTCCATCATTTCACTTCAACATCTTGCAGGACTTTTTGCCAGTGTTTATAGAAGAAACTGAAAACTTAGTTGAAAAATTATTAAACTTAAAGGATAGAGATATTGATGTTGTTCCATACATTACAGAGTTTACACTAAATTCCATAAGTGGTAAGAAAGTGATATTAGTATGTTAAAATACTAGTTTCATTATAGACGTTTTTGGCGCACGCGCTCAAGTTTTCGGCAATAGTATGTATATAATGAAACGAGTTTTTTATACTATTTTTTTTATTTGACTGGATTTTATAAAAAAAATACAAAAATATATACCTATGCATTTGGGTAAGTCTTGATATTTTGTAAAAAACGATTGGCTAAACTGCAATATACTTATAAAATATAAAGTTTTTCATAGTTCTTGGAATAAATTTATAATTTTCAAAAGCAATAAATGACCGTGAACAAAGAAACCCTAATTTACGTATTTCTTTCTTTGTCGGATTCTTATGTAGAAAAGTTTTTTACATAAGATTTTTTTTTTTTTAATTTGACACGCTATCTGGGTTTTATTGTGCAGGGTCACATATGCGATTTTCGTTTGTACTGCTGCCAACACAAAAAATCTACATGTCGCTGATCCCGCCTATACTATTTTATTCGCGGATGACACAACTCTTGTAAATCAAAGTGAAAGTTTGTGTCTTGTTCATCGGTGCATGAGCGGCTCTTATTTTTGGGTGTGTCCAAGTATTACGTAACACTTTTTAGGGAATACTAAATGAGCCTGTTTTTACAAAAAAAAGGTCACAATATGAATAATTTTAGCTAAAAATGCACAAAAAATGTTGTATAGAATATAAAAGGACTTTTAATAACAAATAAAATTTTAATTAGTTTTATGTCACTTTTAAGCTATTTTACACATAAATTTTAGAAATTGCTATTTTCGCCAAAAGTGAAAAAGCTAAAGTGGTCTAACTAACATTGTTTTCAACACTCGTTATTTCCCAAACAAAACCAACTATTGCAACACTTATATATTAAATAGTGTAGTACTATCTTTAAACTATACTATAAAATTATTTTTGGGTGTGTCCAAGTATTACGTAACACTTTTTAGGGTATACTAAATGAGCCTGTTTTTACAACAAAAAAAGGTCACAATATGAATAATTTTAGCTAAAAACGCACAAAAAATGTTAAATAGAAGATAAAAGACCCACCAAATAAGATTTTAATTAGTTTTATGCCACTTTTAAGCTATTTCACACATAAATTTTAGAAATTGCTATTTTTGCCAAAAGTGAAATAGTGGTCTAACTAACAATGTTTTCAACACTCGTTATTTCCCAAACAAAACCAACTATTGCAACACTTATATATTAAATAGTGTAGTACTATCTTTAAACTATACTATAAAATTATTTTTGGGTGTGTCCAAGTATTACGTAACACTTTTTAGGATATACTAAATGAGCCTGTTTTTACAACAAAAAAAGGTCACAATTTGAATAATTTTAGCTAAAAACGCACAAAAAATGTTAAATAGAAGATAAAAGACCCACCAAATAAGATTTTAATTAGTTTTATGCCACTTTTAAGCTATTTCACACATAAATTTTAGAAATTGCTATTTTTGCCAAAAGTGAAATAGCTAAAGTGGTCTAACTAACAATGTTTTCAACACTCGTTATTTCCCAAACAAATCCAACTATTGCAACAACTATGCATTAAATGCTGTAGTACAACCTTTATACTATACTATAAAATTATTTTTATGTGTATCCAAGTATTACGTAACACTTTTTGGGGTATACCTAATAAGCCTATTTTTTACAAAAAAAATGTTTTTTTTTTATAAAAACAGGCTCATTTAGTATACCCTAAAAAGTGTTACGTAATACTTGGACACACCCAAAAATAATTTTATAGTATAGTTTAAAGGTAGTACTACACTATTTCACGCATAATTGTTGCAATAGTTGGTTTTGTTTGGGAAATAACGAGTGTTGGAAACAATGTTAGTTAGACCACTTTAGCTTTTTCACATTTGGCAAAAATAGCAATTTCTAAAATTTATGTGTGAAATAGCTTTAAAATTACATTAAATTAATTACAATCTTATTTGGTGGGTCTTTTTATATATTATACTACGTTTCTTGTGCGTTTTTAGCTAAAATGATTCATATTGTGACCCTTTTTTTTGTAAAATACAGGCTTATTTAGTATCCCCATAAAGTGTTGCGTAATACTTCGGTACACCCAAAAATAATTTTATTATATTATATAAAGCTCACTTATATATATTTTTTGCAAATATTATTTAGAAATAGAAAAATACATATTTAAAATACAATGAGTTAAACCGTTTTTAACAAATTTAAAAAATAAATTAATGTAGAGTTCCTAAATGTTATCGTTTAAATTAAGGGGTTTGGGCAGGTTTTTAGACCTAAAATGCGTTTAAACTATAAATATACAATGTCTAGTATTGAAATATGGCCGTAACTCATTTTCGCCAAAAATGTTAGTTAGACCACTTTAGCTCCAGCTTCACCATTTATTATTTCGTTTTAAGTACTTTTGACATGTGTAAACATTGTATGTATAGTAATAATTTTCACTATAGCCGAGCGCGCTCTCAACTTTTTAAAGTTTTAGAGTTTATTTGTAGCCTACACTATACTATATTTTTGAATTTTAATTTACAAATAAAGAGAACTCATTTGAACAAAAAGCTCGGAGTTGGCTTAGCAGTGCTTTACTGTTAAAGAGCCAGTATAACATAAATTTTAATTTCTATTTTAGAAACTGCTATGGGTACATCTTTATCAAAACTAGAAAACCAAAATGAATACAAAAACTCAGTCTATAAAATGGGAGAATTCGTAGTGTATCGTTTTACCCGACCCTGGTTCTTTTATGACAATATATACGCTATGACTTCAGGTTTTTGGAAACAGAAAAAACTTGTAAATTATCTTCACCAATTTTCATACAACGTTATTCGAGATAAAACAAAAAAAATTGAGGAGCAAATGAGAAAAAAGAAATTAAACCTTGAACCTTTAATTGAGGAAGAATCTTACTCGACAAGGAAAAAACGGGCTATGCTGGATATGCTTGTAACTTCAAAACTCCAAGGTGAACCAATTGATGATGTAGGTATACGGGAGGAGGTAGACACGTTTATGTTTGAGGGTCATGATACCACTTCAATGTCTATATGTTTCACATTAATGCTTCTGGCAAACCATAAAGAAATTCAGGAAAAAGTTTACGAAGAAATATTATCAGTAATGGGAACATCGGACGACAAAATGACTTTTAGCCAATTGGGAGAGCTTAAATATCTTGAAAGGTGCATCAAGGAATCGTTGAGATTATATCCAAGTGTTCCTATGATTTCAAGAAAAACTAGTGAACCTCTGACTGTTTCTTCAGGCCATACTATTCCTGCTGATACAATTGTAAATGTATTTATATATGATATGCATAGATTGGATATGCTTTATGATGATCCTGATAGGTTTAATCCCGATAGGTTTCTGCCTGACGAGGTTCAAAAAAGGCATCCTTTTGCATACATACCCTTCAGTGCTGGGCCCAGAAACTGTATAGGTATGTATTTGGTACATAGACTTTTTTCAGATTTGGGCTACGACCGCACAGTTTTTATATACAGGGTGTTTTAGAAAAACAAAACACCTTTTTTTAAATGTCTGTAGATCTTGCATTAATAAATATTTTTTAATTAAATTTGGGTGAATTATAAAAAAGGATGTGCCTTTAGGATGTTAAAAGACTTTTTATTAAACTGTATATAAAAACTGGGCGGTCCTAGCTAAAATCTGAAAAAAAATGTCAGAAAAAAAGTATATTTTCGTTGTGTACAAGGGTACCAAATTCAAGAATCGCTTAAAACCTCCTAATTTAAAAAATTATACAAGTTGAAAGAAAATTTAATTTTTTTAGCATTTCTGGAGTCCATTAGAGTTTATTAAAGATGTCGCACCTAACTAAAAAACAAAATTGAAATAAAATTTAACATTTGAAATGTCACTTATGTGGTATCAGTGTTTTTAGAGACCAGTACAGATTTCAAAAATGTAATACATTTAGATGTCGCGCTTAAAATGTGAAAGTTATCAGCACTTCCGGTTAACCCGGAAGTAGAAAAATGTTGTTTTATATGTCAAAAGTTAAGGTTCTTTAAGTATATTATAGGTACCAAATTTCAAAATTTTATCTTTACAAATACAGAAGTTAAGGGGGTGTATATTGAATCTGTGAAACCCAGTATACCTTGATACGCCCAGGAAAAATGTTCAGTGTTAAAAAAAATCTCTTATATTTGTGGTGTCTACTATATCTTCTTATGCCTCTAAGAAGCGTTTTACGACAATCAAGAAACAGATTTTTTCGTCTCGATTGTCGAGAGTCTTTCTGTAATACCTGCGATTCTCATCTAGAGAGTCTCGTCGCGACAATTAACTTCTTATCTCGTCTCGCAAGAGTCTTGACTTTTAAGACACTAGCGTTAAAACTTCGTCAGACAAGTTTTTATTAATTTCAAGGATTCTTTATTTTGATTACCTTAATTTATTACTTATAAGTAAAAAAAATAAATAAAAAAAAATAAAATAAAATAAATTTATTCGTCAATACTTTTACAATTATTTTGTTCTACATTGTGTCCATACCCGTAAGTCCTTAAGGGCTTGTGTGGGCTTATTATAGATAATAATACATAATAGATATATACGAGTTATGGTTAATCTTAGGGTCTCGAGTTTTGACTAGACAAAAAATAAATTAACAATCAGATATAAATACAATTAGGTTTCTGGGTAAATATTTTGTAATTTTTTTTCAATAAAACTTTTTGAGAAAAGTGGGCACAACAATAATTGTTTAATTAAATTATTTAATCAATAGTGTCGGTAGTTTTTTTCAAAACCGAGACAGAATGAAATATCTCGATTTCTAGATTATCGTAAAATTTTACTTAGTACTCTCAAGTCTTAATAATATTTAGTCTAAAGAGAAATAAAATTAGTCTCGCTAGCTCTACTAGTCGCAATAAAAACTTCTTTGATTTCCAGGTCAAAAATTTGCCATAATGGAAATCAAAACTGTAATATGTGGAATTCTAAGAAAATTCATCTTGCAACAAATCGACACACCTGAAACTATTCAAATTTTAGTTGATCTAGTCATACGTCCAAAAGGCAGTATCAAGATTAAACTTATTAAAAGGGAAACAACATCTACTTAATAAATTTTAAATGTTATGTATTTTATATATTTTATGTACGTATTTTATGTATTTTACGTATTTTTATGTATTTTATGTATTTAATGTATTTTATGTATTTTATGTATTCTACGTATTTTTATGTATTTTATGTATTTAATGTATTTTATGTATTTTTATGTATTTTATGTATTTCTTGTATTATATGTATTTTATGTACTTTATGTATTTTACTTATTTTTGTATTCATTTTAGGTATCCTTATATTTAAAAACCAACTTAGTATAAAAATTAACTACTTCATGATTACAGTACAATTACTTCTTTTTTATCTAATATTTTTTGAATAAGTTTCAATATATTTAAATATAAATAAGCCGTGAAGATATGTAATGCTACGCATGCCATTATGTAATATTCACAGTAAATGGTATATTGCATTTTCCCAAATACGTAAAAAAAGAATTAGAAAAAAAAATAATAAAAAAACTTTTTTTCAACAATTTTTTTAATTTCCTTTTTGCGAAAAATAAAAATTAAAAAAGTAACTTTTTTCAAAAATAAGATCTATTTTTGAAAAACAAAAAAAAAATAATAGTATTAAAAAAAAATAAAAAAATAAAAAAAATTCATTTTTTTCTTCTTTATTTTCTATTTACCAAAGACGAAAAAAAAATGTTTTTTTTTAATGATTTTTTTCATTTTTTAAAAAAGTTTAATCCCCCATAACTTTTTTGTTTTTGGGGGATTACTTTCAAAATTGGTATAATTGATCCTTATAATAAAAGTAATTTTTCCTGAAAAAGTTATGTTAATCGGAATTTACTTTCAGCTTTTTCGATTTTTTTGGTTTTGGGGGGATTACTTCCAAAAACAATAGGGATCTTCCCCTGGTAGAACTTGATTTTTCCTAAAAATTTCCTAAAAAAGTCGTGCGGATTATTCGTTCTTGAGTTCACAAAAATCGTGACATCGAACAGACAGACGGGCGGATATTAAAAAAAAGTTGCTTATTTTTTCATGAAATATATTTATATCCAAGAATTTTTTGTCTAGGACAGTTTTTGAAAATTTTTGAAAACTCAAAACTACCGTATAATATTATTCTAGCGCAGGCGCTGCAGCGCGCTGTGAATAATATAATAATAGCATACAAACAACAAAAGCCATCAGGTAGAGGCAAATAAGGAATGGGAAACCAAAATCAAAACTCGATATTGGAAAGACCAAAACCTAAGACAGGCCAAAATATTCATAAAATATGAACCTGAACGAACAAGAAAGATAATCGATCTCAGCAAGACGGACCTAAAGACCTATACAGGGCTGTTAACCGAACACTGCCCGTAAGGTATCATCTTAAAAAAATGGGAAAATCTGAAATCGACACTTGCCGTCTATGTTCAGAAGCACCAAAAACCAAACACATTATGTGCTTCTGTGAAGCCATTGCTCGCAAACAGGTATACCCAAGACCTGCAGTAGCCCCCAAAAAACTCTTAGGCTTCTTTGGAAGCCTAAAGTTTGATGTGAATTAAATTGTAAAGGGGATTCACAATAGATCTCATTGGTCGCATTGATTTGAAAGGCAGTACCTTGCCTCACAACCCCACTTATATTGTATTGTATATTGTATTTTACACAAAGTTCTCGGATTTCATTATTTTTGTAGAAATGGAGCGAGTTAAAAAAAAATTAAAAAATGTGTTTTTTATTTGTTATTCGCAAAAACAAACAATTTTTTATTTTTTTTAACCTTTTTCCATGATTCAAGTGACACACTGCGTCGAAATGATATTACGCTTGATAAAATATAGTTTAAAGTGTCTATATACTTAATTTTTTTGAATTCTAATTTTTGCGTGCCCCCGGTAAATGGCCATTTCGATGCAAGCCGTCCAAATGACTTTATGGTGTGTTCTGCTCTCCTAATCCAAAATATTAAATTTATATCATTAACTGCGTTTTATTTTTGTTGTTTTATGATACCCTCTTAAAACATTTAAAATATTCCTTATTGAAAATCGGAAAACTGCTAGTGGAAAATCCTATTAAAATCCTTTGGCAACATCGCAACTTTCTTACTTTGAAAACTAATAAATAATCTTGCAATGATAACTCAAAACTCTTCCAATGATCTTAAAATGCTCTTCCAATACTCTAAAGAGTTTTTTAATATAATTTTAAGATCATTTGAAGAGTTTTTAGATATCATTTTTTCCTTAGGGTGACCGCTACAGTGGGGAGAAAGGAAAGGGTGCTGTGTTGTGTTCACAGATATTTTGTTGTGTTTTATTAGTTTTATTTAGTTTTTACGGATTTAATAGCTGTAACTCAACGTGTAATTAGGCTGGACTTATGTGACTAATTTCTTAAGTTTCAGTACGATTATGGAGTTATTTTTGAGGTATTTATACTATAATAACATAGTAAGCAAGCCAGCAGCTTTAACGATAATCCAAAGCATGAAGTTCCAAGGGACAGTATTGCCCCAGATAAGCAATTTAATGTGGCTTACAACAAATAAGTTTGTTTTCATGATTTAAAACTAGGTCATGAAAAAGTTACACAGATTTTTAACTTAAATTGTAAATATAATATTGTAAAGTGTTTTTATTATACATTCTACCTAAATGTTATGTTAGTTTTTAGATAAACAAAAACTATTACTTTTTTTTAATATGCTTAAGAGTCACCCATTTTGCACAAGAATGATGCGTTGTTGTCGGGTGTACGATAACATATAATTGTTAACGAATATTTATTTATTTTTTTGATTTTGTTCTCTATTAACCAATAAAAACATATTTTTCTCATTTAGCCCAAAACTCACATTTAGAACGATATTCTTCTTTATAGATTTAAATCTGTAGGTGGCGTCGAGTTTATTTTAAATTATTTTAAATTTAGACTTGATTAAAATCTATAAATCCACACCCTGCGACGTTATCAAATTTAAACAAAATATTATCTATAACATGTACAACGTCAATAGCCGAGTTTAAAATTTTTATTAGTACTTAATTGTTTTATTAGCCGTATACGGCTAATATTTTTTTTGCTGTTTAAATAGTAAGTTGCAAAATGGTTGAATCCGTACAAAAAACGTGACATCGTACGGAGATTTTTAAAGTTGGTTTCTTTTTTTTTTCAGGAAACAGATTTGTATCCAAGAATTTTGTTTCTAGGACGTTTTAGCGATTTTGGAAAATTCGAAATTACCGTATAATACTATTCTATCGCTTACGCGCTGTGAATGGTATAAGTCTAATACACTTTTATCATGAGTGTATTGCAAAGGTCAACGTTGCCGGTATCTCAGTTTTACAACTGTACAATTTCAATGTGGAAATTAGTTGTGATTTTTTAGTACTTAGTATTGTAAGTGCAGTAAGTAATTTTCCATTAGTTTTGATCGATTTTTAAAAGAAAGAATAACAATAACGACAGAATCTTTCTACAGAGCCCCAAAATATATTACAAATATATATATACAGAGTTATTATTCTAAATGGTACAGTACCTCTGGTAGTCAGAAAATTATCAAGAGTGAATATAAAGGTTTCATGATTCCGATATTCTAAAGGCTCATGAGTCTTATACCCAAAATACTTATAACCACGGGTCGGATCGAAGTAGCCATTACCGGGGGCATGCAAAAATTAGAATTTAAAAAACTCTCTTTTCAAGTATTACTTACTATTTAAAATACACTTTAAACTATTGTTTACCAAGCGCATTTTTGTGCATTTGAAAAAGGGCTCCTAATTTCGGACATATCCGAAAAAATTTTTTCAAGAGTAGATCTGGATCCCATTGCTTATGTTTCTTGTTATTCCTTCACATTTAAGACGTAATTTGATCATTAAGTGATTTTCTACGAAATACTATAGGAACTATAATTTTAGATTCCCAATTTCGAATATCTTAGTATCTTAGGTAATTTTCGTTTTTTCAAAATTGTTTATCTTAGTTTGTTGTATCATTATAAAAAAAATAATTAATGGTTGGTTATCCTGAATAATAATTACCTTGCGGATATCCAAAATTGGGAATCAAATGCACAAAAATGGTCTATCCGAAATTAGGCAACTTTCTGCTTTTTAGATTAGAAATTTGTAAAATGTTTACGTTTACAAATTGCTTAATTATGAATAGTGGATCAACTTAACTAACATCATAACTTACCCAAGACAGAATCACGAACTTTTGTAACGATTATTTATAAAATAAATAAGCATAATAATGCAACTGAGCACAAAACTGCCATTTGCAATATAAACGATTTGTGCTGCCATTTAAAGGGGAGAAGCTCTACCGTTATCATATTACAGGACGGATTTAGTTTGACTTTTGGCTTCACATAAAAGTAGGTTTCTGTTTACCTTTGCAGACAGTATCTTAAATACACTACTATCCGAAATTTGGAAACCATCCGAAATTAGGCGCATTTCCTCTACTCAGGGTCATGGTCCATGACTCATGGAGAAGGACTTCATTTTTTTTTTTGAAAATTGTTTCTCTTTTCAAAAAACGAATAGTTAATACAAAAATATATTTTTTTATTAATTTTTCGTTTTTTGAAAACGGAAACAATTTTCAAAAAAAAAAAATAATAATAAAGTCTTTCTCTATGAGTCATGGACCATGACCAAGTTACTCACTGAGTATTAACACCGTCGTCATGACATTCCGCTTGGTGAACAATAGTTTAAAGTGTCTATTTACTTGAAAAAATAGTTTTTTAAAATTCTAATTTTTGCATGCCCCGGTAATGGCTATTTCGATTCGACCCGTTCTTATAACTAAAATAAAATACCGTAAAACTTTGCAACTTTGCCCAGAGCGTAAAACTTTGCCCACGTGGTAATATAGTATAAAGGTTTGATGTTAGCAGTTCGCTTTCTAGAAGTGTCGAAACGCTCTCAGTACTTCAACAGCTGCTCTACTGTTGTGTTGTCTAAAAATCAGGTAAGCAAATATCGGCGATATTTTGGCGGTTTTTAGCACTGACAGCTAAGGTTTGCTGTGACTTTATTTATTGCAATATTTTATTGCAATTTGGACTAGGTATTCCTTTATATTGCTACCAAAATAGTGACATGAAATTTTAGCTTATGCAAAAGAAAAATAAAATTAGGTAGTTTTATGTTAAAAACTAGTCCTGTTTTGTGTCAAAATATTTTTAAGAAGAAAGAAGCTTCTTTTTTTATGTTCAAATTGTGTTTAAGAAGGAAGTCATTTATTTTTTATTAGTTTTAAGCTTTAATATTATGATATACTTGTCATAGAATGATTTTTTGTATTTTTGAGTTTTTTTTTAAATAAAAAATATGTTCCCCACTTTTTAATTTTTTTATTATTTATACAGTGAATTTTTTTTTAAAAAACGTATACAGTGGGCAAGGATGTACTAAGCATCCTTAAAATTACCTTACAGTATTTTTTTTTGTATTGTGGGCAAAGTTGCAATTTTTGGATGCAACTTTGCCCACCCCTTTCTTATTTTTTTTCTCGTAATTAGCGTTAAGCTAGAAATTATACACTTTGACTTGATTAACTTGACACTGGAATTTGGCTTAATTTTACCAATTTTTAACCGACTTCCAAAAAGGAGGAGGTTATCAATTCGACGTGTGACTTTTTTTTTTATGTTTGTTCCCGCATAGCTTTGGAACGGATGAACGGAATTTGATGAAACTTTTTGCAACTTAAAGAGGGCATTCATGAGGTAGTCCCGTTTTATTTTGACGCTCGGATAATGCCGGGTAGGCCGGATAATTAAGATAAGTCTAATAACTTTAACGCAATTTCACTTAAAAATGGCTTAATTTGGTTCTACTACCAGCCAAATTTTTAAAGAAATATCTGATAATTCGGATAAGCCGGATAACCTGATTAAGGGGTCACTTAAATATTACGGCACACTGAAAATCTTTTAAATGCATCTAAACTTGATTCTCTGTACCTGTAATATTAAAATACCAAGAGAAAATCATAAATTTTGTGATTTTACCAAAAGGCGTTGTTTAATTATTACTTAACGCTTAAAGTTTAACAAGATTTTCTTTAGTATTTTGTTTAAAATAAGGTTGGTTGGACCCTTGGGCGCTGAAATAAAAATATTACTTTTATTTTTTAGAAATTTATCTTTAAGATAATGACGTCACAACGCACTAACAGTGCGTTGTGACGTCAGCAGCCTGCCGAGATGGAAGGACAACTATAATTTAGCTTAGATGACGTTACAAATCTACAAGTTCTTTGTCTCTAAAAAGTAAAAAATAAAAAATACTTAAGTCGGTGCCAATTTCACAGCAAACAATAATAAAATAATAAAAAAAAATTGTTAGTAATTAATTTAGGGAATGGTGAAATTGGCACCGACTTAAATATTTTTTATTTTTTACTTTTTAGAGACAAAGAAGTCAGTTCATTTTTTTTGCGAAAAGTTTTTATTTTTTACAAAAATGTTGTTGGCAGTAAATCACATTTACCTCGGCAATGTTGCAAGGTTTTACGGTATACATTGCTACACAATACCAAACGATCCACACTAAAAACTCAGAACTCGCCAATCCACAGAGGAATAATTTCGTTAAATAGTGATCTCGGAATTGTACAAAGTAAATCTTTTGTGATAAAACTAAAACAATACTTTAATAATAATTTATTTTTAGTCCAGTCAAATAATAAATTTAAATTGCAATAAATGTACACGGGCTGATATTTTAAAGGGTAGTAGTGGATGGTAACAGAACACTCCTGTTAGTTTTTCACCGGGTGATTTTCCCAAGTGGTGTCCGTTATCTTAAATTTTAGGGGTGAGTTGCTTACGATAAAAATGCATATAACCAATTTTGTTAAGGAGGAAATTTTTAACAATTTTTGTTGGGATCATTTTTTAAATATATTAATAACAATGAAGTTAATTTAAAAATAGTCATGTTGGAGGTGAAATTGGTTTTTTCCATTTTTCAGCCAAATTATTCATCGGACGATAAAAGTCGTTATGAGCAGAGACTACTCTCTGTTATCTATGTTATGAGGAAACTTGTAGCGCTTGAAATTTTCTATAAGTTTACTATAAATTTTCATAGGTACTTTGGTACGGTTACAGAGGGCGCAACTTGACTTTCACCGCCCACTGTAACCGTAAAAAAATAAATAATAATAATTAGCTCCACAGGCCATGGAGGCCTAGGGCTTGTTTGGTAATTTCCTTCCATCTTCTTCTGTCTCTTGTGTTGTCCAGTTGGTTATTCCTAATTTTCTAATATCTTCCTCAACTGCGATCTTCCAGGTCTTTATTGGTCTTCCTCTTCATCTAGTTCCTATTCTGCTTGCTCGTAGTATAAACTTTGTCACTCTGTTATTCGGGAGTCGTTGTATGTGTCCTAGCCATCTAATTCGGTGGGATCTTACTATTTGGGTTATTGTGGGCTCGCTGTATATGCTTGTTATTTCTTCGTTAGTTCTTCTTCTCCACTCACCATTTTCCTTTATTCCTCCATATATCCGTCTTAGAATTTTTCTTTCCCATCTTTCTAACAATTCTTGTTCATCTTTAAGAAGTGTCCAGGTTTCACATGCGTACATCACGGTTGGTCTTATATAAACAAATTTTCGTTTTTATCGAAAGGATTTTAGATTTCAGTAAAGAAAAAAGTGAGCCCGCACACTTGTTGCCTTTTAAGATTCTCGCTTTAACTTCTATGCTATTATCCAAACTACTTGAAAATTGGACTCCTAAATATAGAAAATCCGTAACTTCCTGAAACTTTAACTCGCGTCCCTCCTCTAAATTTACTATTAAATTAATTTCTTCCCCTGTATTGTTTTTTGTTTCCATATCCATGTACTTTGTCTTTTGTTCATTTAGCCCATTTTTTCTTCTTCTGTGTTGAATTATTTTAATTATTTATTTAATTTTATTTGATTAATTATTTTTTTCAGCTCTCCTCCCAGACAGCACAAAGATGACTTAAAGATATCTTAAAGATGTCGTAGCTCGTCATTCAAGACGTCTTAAGAACGTCGGTTTTCGCCGTATATGCATCTTAAAGACGTCTTAACGACGTCTTATGTTACAAAAGGTAACGTCTTTAAGACATCTTTTTTAAGACGCCTTACTGACGCCTTGCACAGGTGACTTTACAACATAATATCCCCTCCCATTTACGTTGCTAGGTACGGTCGTAATAAAAAAAGCGTAATAAGAATTAAATGAGAGGTAATAAGCCCAAAAAAAAATCTTAAAAAATGTGATTTTTTTTATTTTTTTTTTCAGTTTTTTTTTAAATTTCTTTTTTGATTTTTTTAAAATTTTTTCGTTTTTCGTAAGAAGAAAATAAAAAAAATTATTTTTTTTTTTAATTTTTTGTTTTTTAAAAAAAGATTATTTAAAAAAATTGTAATTTTTTAATAGTTGATTGTAGCTAATTTATTTTTAGCGATGAGTATCTAAGTTAAGACGTCTTGTACCGATACTTAAAAGACATCTTATAGACATCATAATCAGATATCCTTTAAACATCCCTAAAAAGAAGTCCATAAGATATCCTTTTTATGTCTTTAGGCGTCCAGACGTAATTAAGATCTAAAAAAGACGTCTTTAAGATATCATGTGCTGTCTGGGCTTTCTTAGTCCGGTTTTCCTCATAATGTATTCTAAGGCCATATTAAATAGGGTTGTTAATAAGGGGTCTCCCTACTTATGAAAACGAATAATATATAAAACTTATAGAGAATTTTAAGAGCTACAAGGTTGCTCATAACCACTTTTACAAAACGACGGTTACAGAGGGCGCAACTCGACTTTCACCGCCCACTGTAACCGTAAAAAAATACTTATGAAAACGAATAATATATAAAACTTATAGAGAATTTAAAGAGCTACAAGTTTACTCATAACCATTTTTACAGAACGACGAATAATTTGGCAGAAAAATCGAAAACACCAACTTCACCCCAACATGGCCATTTTTGAATATTTATAACTCGATTGTTATTAATATAATAAAAAAATGATTTAAACAAAAATTGTTGGAAATTTTTTCCTACACAACATTAGTTATATGCATTTTTATCCTAAGATGCATATTTAGCGAGATAACCGCACTCACCCCTAAAATTTAAGATAGCAGACATCCCTTACGCAAATCACCCGGTGAAAAACTAGCAGGAGTGTTCTGCTACCATCAACTACTACCCTTTAAAATATCAGCACGTGTACATTTATTGCAATTTAACATAGGAATTTTTCGTTATTTGACTGGACTATTTAAAATCTTATTGTTATTACTTTATTACATACGAATTAAGTTAAATAGTTTATATTAGGCCTAGTTATCAGTTTCATTTGTACTATTTATAGGTCAGAAATGAATACTTTTCAAAAAAAAGTACTTATCTAATCTTTGCCTGAGAAAAAAAAAACAGGAAATCAAAATATTTATGCATGGGTAAAATTAAGGAGTAATATTAAGATAAAATTTTAAAATTCATATGATATTTACCAAATTATTTACTGTTAATTTAACTAAATCTTTAAAGGCAAGTTTTGGGCTAAATGAGAAAAATATGTTTTTGTTTAAAACAGTGAAAAATCATGAAAAAAAAATGATAAAAAACTGTTTACAAAGTTCATTTGAAGAAAAAAATATTACATAAATAAATATTTTACATTTTTGTGTTATCATAAACCTGACAACAATGCATCATTTAAAACTCGTCATGAGCTAAGTGACTCTCTAGCCTAATGTTGGCAATTTAAATTCTTTAAATATTTTGTATATTTTTGTGTTTTTTGTAATAAATCAACCTTCAATAATTTTGTGCTTTTGATTATAGCTAGCGCGCTCATCTCGCAATTTGACGCAGGTCAAAAATGTTAAACTTCTCTCACTTGGTAAATAATATACTATTGTTGTTTCCGACTGACAGTATGCCTAACCTTAGTTAAAAAAAATGACAGTATGTCTAACCTTATTTTAAAAGACTCATACTACATTATTTATGCAACTTAAATTTTAATTATTTGGTATTACGCAAGGAAATTTGCAGTAGCAAATATTTAATGGCCGTGATGGTACATGTACATACAAAATCTGCATTGCAGATTCTACATAAAAAAAAGATAAGAAAACAAGTTCGTATGGACTCGTGTATAATTTATAAACAACAAAGTTATATGCATATTTTAAAGAGTACCTATCGAGGGAAAACGTAGTTAAACATCCACTGGAAATATTATATTATAGCAGGGGTAAGTTGTAAGTTGTCAAAGTGCTTATATCTCAAAAAGTAAAATAATTTTCTGCACCAAAGCCAGATTAACCACTGTGTTACAAAAGTGTCATCTATCATTTGTAAACTAAAAAGCAACAAATTAAAAGCGCAGCAAGATAAACAAAAAATGTCAAAATTAAAGCGTCCAGTAATTTTTTTGTGGTTTATATTTTTTCATGCATGGTAGTCCTAAACATATTAAATATTTAAAATTTTCTTAACTTCCTGATTAGGAAAAAATTGAATATGCCCTTAGTGGTTTTATAATTGGGGATAGCAAGAGTGCTTCCGTGTCGAGTATTGTAATCATGAAAAAAATTATTAGTATTAAAAATATCCATATTGGTTCTAACATACATTACAGTTTCTAATATGAATATAGGCTAATGGAAGACGTCTTAGTTCTTTAAATAAAGGTTTACAGGATGTACGACTAGAAACGTTTTTTATATTTCGAATATGCTCTTTTTGAATAACAAAAACACGCTCAGCATGATGCGTAAGTCACCAAAACATTATGCTATATGTTATTCTAGAAACAAATTCCGAATAATAGTAAGATCTGATGACTGTAGAGCTTGCAATATTTCTCAGTGTAGATAAAGCATAACAAATTGGTGAAATTTTCTTAACGAGATTATTGATGTGTGATCCCCAACTGAGACTCTGATCAATGTTAAGACCCAGAAATAACACAACTTCAAAATAAAAAATTAACAATTAAAAAACAAATTCTTTTTTTTTAAACGTAAAAAAGTTTAAAAAGGTAGATTTAAAAAAAAAGAATTTATTTTTGAAAATAAAAAATTTTTATTTTTTTTATTTTTCTTATTTATTTATTTATTTATTTTTTTTTTGAAGTTGCTTTTTTTGGGAAAGTGCAATATACCATCCACTGTGAATAGTATATAATGGAATGCGTTGCATTACATATCTTCACGGCTTGTTTTATCTTTAAAACTGTAACAATATAAGAAATTAAACAATACAAATACCTCATTATTATGTAACTGAGTTGGGCGGGGGTCAAAAAATGTTAAAGTAACCTGAAATTTGGTATACAAGTATAGTTTTTCAATTGAAAGAACATAGGAGGGGTGTATATGAAAAATTAGAAAAAATTAGAAAGATGTGTTTTTTTTGCAATTGCAAATAAGGTGTGTTGCTAACCACATCACTCCATATCACTTGATTAGGTAGTAGAAAAACGTATAATATGAAATGAATGGCATTAAATATCTTCACGGCCTGTTTACCTTATACACTGTAAATACAATAACTTCAATATCGCTGTAAAAATAAATATAAAAAAATAACTATACTCGTGTCAATCTGAGAATGCGACTCTGACGTCATTGCTCGTAAACTAAATACTACTCGGTAGGGTAATTGAAACTTATTTCTTAAGATTTAATAATAGTTATTTATGGTACTAGTGGGTAAAGTAAGATATTGCCCATGAGAAAATTAACCTGCGAGGTGTCAGCCAAGCAGGTTAATTTTCGAGAAGGCAATATCGGTTTACCCATGAGTGCCATACAAGGTTTTATCCAATAAATAGCTTAGAAATTCATATTTTTATTAAAAATTTTAATGACCTTTACAAGAAAATAATTTGACAAGTGACAGTTGAGTGGGTAAAATAAAGAACTTTCCACTCAAGTAAAAGCCACGCGGGGGTTATTATTGAGTTTATCTATTTAAAATAAAGCGGATAATTGTCTTATTATATGTATGTATTGGATAAATTGATTTTTGTTTTTATGAATTTTCTATATAATAATTATGTATTAAGTCTTAATAAATAAGTTTCAGTTACACTACAGAGTGCTTTTTAATTTACGCGCTGTGACGTCAGAGTCGTATTCTCAGATTATCACTACACATTTTTAGGTTGTAAATAGGAAAGTGTAAATTGATATTCAGAATTTCAAGTTAAATTTCAGAAAGTATAAATTGTAATTCAGATTTTCAAGTTATATTTCAGAAAGTGTAAATTGTAATTCAGATTTTCAACTTATATTTCAGAAAGTGTAAATTGTAATTCAGATTTGCAATTTATATTTCAGAAAGTATAAATTAAATTTCAGAAAGTGTAAATTATATTTCAAAAAGCATAAGTTGAAATTCAGAAAGTGTAAATTAAATTTCAGAAATATTTATGTATCGAGAAACTTATAATTTATTTTTTATAATTTATACGTATGTAATATAATGAAGTGACCTAGCCATTTAGAAATTAATTTTGTTAAATGTTTAATTTTATGTAAAAAATACATTTTTTTTTAATTTTAATTTATTGCTGTTCAATATTTAATACCGAATATATGTATAATACATAACTGCTACTTTTTTTTTTAAATTTTGTTTTATAAAATAATACGTTCCGAAATAAAAATTATGATTTCTGATTTACAAATTACCGTTTCCTAAAATTAATTTACACTTTCTGAAATTGAATTTACAGATCCAAATTTAAATAAAATAACACATTCTGAAAATTAATTTCTACTTTCTGAAATATAATTTACACTTTCTGAATTTCAACTTACGCTTTCTGAAATATAAATTACAAATCTGAATTTCAATTTATACTTTCTGAAATATAACTTGCAAATCTGAATTACAATTTACACTTTCTGAAATTTATTTTAAAAATCTGAATAACAAATTACACTGTCTGAAATTAATATCACACATTCTGATTTACAACTTGAAAAGGTGTAGTATATTATAAACTGCAAAATTACAATACAATGCATTTATATTTTTAGTTACATCTACCTGTACCACATTATTCATAGTATTGCATGATGAGTGTGCCGCAAATTATATTATGGACTATATTTGTGGTATTAATTGTATATATTATGAAAAAATTGGTTAAATTTTACTGGAAAAGATATTTAATGTCAAATATCCCATCTCCACCAGGAACGATTTTCTTGGGGAATTTACCAACGTTTTTTAAAAATTCAGGTAAAAACACCCATGGTAATTTTTTCCACATGAAAATTTTTACATCACATTAAGGACATTTCGTCAGTCCAGTATTGGTTTATTCTTTTGTTCTTTCCACTTTTTCATATTTTAGATCTTCGATATTAATGGATTGCTAAAAATTGCTTTACTTTAGGCGCTTTCATTTTATATTTTTTTTTTCGACAAAAATTCAATAAAAATAAAGAAAATGATACTTTATTATCCACAAAAGACCCATATAAGGTATTGGACTAGTCCAGGTTACAAATTTATATATAATTATAATATAATACAATAATTATAAAATTAAAGTATAGTAATTAATATAATTAAATAATACATTGTAATTTAAGAGATATATATATATAAAAAATATAATAAATATATAACTTATAAAAGTAGATAGCTTTAATAAAGCTGCTTTATAGATATTTATGATACAAGTGAGTTAGCAGCATCATTAAGATATGCGTGTGGAAGTTGCACAAGGAGTGAGTAGTACGGGTTGTGTAACCACAAAAATATATTAATGGGGTTAACTCACTTGTATTGTACAATATTTTATCTACGCCCGTAAGTTAAGAAGCTGTTACCTCACGAATTTTACGTGAGTTAAAAAGCTCTCACCTCACGAATTTTACGTGAGTTAAGAAACTCTTATCTCACGCAATTTTCATTACAGCACTCTTATTGAAAAAGAGTGCATTTATTTTTTTTTATTTTAATATTTTTATTCTAACAGTTCAAAATAAGTTTGTTATAGATTTTCTATTAACAGGTATTATTTCAATCGATAATAAAACAACACTTTTTATTTTACTAGTACATCCATTTTTTAGTCGTTGGTAAACTTTTTGGCTAAGTAACGAACACAAATGTTAGTTAATTATCAAAATTATTACCATCGACTGAAGAAATGGCTGTAATAATAAAATAAAAAGTTTTGATTTCGAAACTAAGAGTTTACTATCGATTGATTTAACGGCCGTAAGAATACATCAACAAAATATGTGAAATATTAAAAAAAAAAATTATTTATGGTAAATGTACTCTGGAACACTATTATTGTATTATATAATTTATATATTTTACCCTTGTTAAATGTTAAACAGTTTTAATACATAAAAATGATTTATAAATTATAATTTATAATAATTTATAATTTATAATAATTATTAAAGTTTCAAACAAACGTGAGCAAGTGTCAAATGATGTTTTTTTTTTGTAACGACAGATACACTCATTAAAGTAGCTGCAGCAAGAAAACTACAATTAGCTTTACAATAATACTTAACATAAGGAAAGTAGTTCCTATTGCAAGTAATATACATACATTAAAAAAAAAGCATTTGAAGATAGTTTTATATTGAGAGATGTTTGTGTTTCAAGTATCAAAATGTAACGCCCGGTACAAAAAGAATGGATGAATACGAAAATGTACCTTTTGAAAAGTTTGTTACCCTAAGACGGTTAGAGATTTAAAATTATAAAATACAGATTTGAAATCAGTGAAAAAAATCTTACAAAATAAATATATTTTTATTTTTCTTTATTCAAAAATCCATATCCATAAGATATCAAGTTCTGCTAGCAGATTTTGTAGTGCATTTTTTCTTTCTTTTTAATTCCAGCTGAACCGTATCCGTTAAAAATTTCTTGAGATAAAAATAAAATTTTGGTAACCCTCTTATAAAATATTAGCATTCTAAAGAGACATTTTCTAGCCTATTAATTATATTTGTATTTTTAGAAGCTGTTTTTGATATTTTAAGAGACTATGCAAACAAATATTGGCCCATTTATAAACTTAGTACTTTCTATACTACATCCATTGCACTTTTACACCCTGATGATGTGGAGGTAAGTTTAATTATATTTTCAAAATTCCAAATTCATCCTGCTATATTATTATATAATTACTTAAAATTTATTATAATAATGTTATAGAAGAGAAAAAGATGCAAGTCGCTTGTAAAACAAGTTTACACTACGATATTTCATAAACGCTTTGACTCAGTGACTTTTTGATTTTCTAAGTAGTAAACAAAATTTGTTCCAAATTTCAAGTCTCTATGTCAAAGATATATAAACCCGCACTTTCCTTAGGGGAAATGGCTTTCGGTCAAATTGGTTCATTTTTTTATATGCTTTTGTTAATGACCTCCTGATCAAAAGTTATCATTACGCCAAATTTATGCATCGGTCAGTATTTTGTGCTCTATCGCTTAATCTGTTAACCGTGTAAAAAAAATTCTTAATTTTTTAATTTTTCTTGATAATAAAAATTCAAACAATCAGAATCCTTTAATATTTTGATATAATCAAGTACTAACAACATATTGAAAAGTTATTATCAAGAACGGCGTAAGTTTTTCACGCGTCTGTTTTTTTACTTAAACTTCTTCACCACATAGTAAATCTTGAACGACTTAACCGATTTTGACAAACTATGTGTCGCTAGATTCCTCTCAGAATCGTTAGTGATGAAAAGCAAAATGGCGAATCATGGATGCCAACTTGATTGTCCGAAAAAGATAGAAATCTACAAAATCACATTAAAGTTATTGTCTTTAACCGGGCTCAAAAAAAAATATTTCTTTTATATTTTAAAAGTGATTATTAAAAAATGTTTTTATCTATATAAGCTTGTTATCTTATGGTTTACCCTATACCCTTTATTCCTACCTCTCTTAAGCGGGGTTTTTCTTATAAACTAAGCAACATAGATAAATTCTGAAACCAGATTCGCATTTAGGGCCATTCCAGCGTTTCGGGTGTTTCACTAGTACATATTAAAATTGATTTTATTAATACTTATTATACTAATAGTTTGGTACACGTGTGCTACAATTAGACTAATATACCAGTTAAACAAGCTGTTAAAACCCGAAATAAAATTTAAAAAAATAGGGAAGATATTGGCAAAATTTGCCGTTTCGGGTGTTTCATTTGTTTGCAAACAAAATGATGACTTTTGATCAGGAGGTCATTAACTAAAGCATATCAAAAATTCAGCCAATTTGACCGAAAGCCATTTCCCATAAGGAAAGTGCTGGTCCCTTTATTTAATTATTAAAATTTATTTAATTATTAAAATTTAATTAATATAACGAATTTATTCATGCTGATAACGAATTTTAATAACCATCAACAAAAGCGAACTTCAGTTTAAAACTAATAAAATCTCGTAAAATCCTTTTTTCGGTATAACAACGTTGAGTATTCATGGTTTAGGGTATGCTTTTGTGTGTTTAAAAAATACTTCACCTTCGACTTAATTTTTTTTTATTTTAGTCTTAGAGTACTCACTAAGTTTCCAGAAATTTCCCTAAATAATAATATAATTTGAAAAAAAAAATCAGCCATACAGATCTTTTGATTTAAACTTACAAAAGCACACTCTAGTTTATTTATGTAATAAGCTTTTATCAATATAATTTGAATATATTTCCAGATTGCATTGTCTACCATGAAACATACTCGAAAAAGTAGAATTTACACTTTGCTAGAAAATTGGTTAGGACAGGGGCTTTTAACAAGTTATGGTAATAATTTAAATTTAATCAATTTTTTATTATTAGTTTATAATCGGATTTTTTCTAACTTGCTTCTGTTTTGTTTTTAAAAGAACCCTGCACACTGTGCAGTGCAGTGCACAGTCTTCGTGTGATTTTGGCTTTCAGTGAATTTGGCTTATTTTTTTTGTGTAATGTTAAATATGTTAAGCTCATTAAAACTGTTGTTTTCGTTTTTTAATTGTATGGCTAGTTAGTGATGCACATTTGCACATTTAAATATGAACAACTGACGCAAACAATAATATTGCATATAATAATTATTAGGGTGTCCAGGACCTACGGAATTGTTTAGGTCCCACTTCTCAAAAGTATTCCTTTAGGTGAAAAAACAACCCTGATCTTTTTTTAGATTTTTTAAAAAATATTTAGAAATCCCGCCCGGCTCTTTTTCGGATAGAAAATCATATGAACTGTTTTTATTTTTTTAAGGATAAAAAAACTTTGATATTGGAAGTTTATGGAACAAAAAAGTGTTTCTGGATAATAAAGAAATATTCTCAATTTTTATGCCCCTCTAGAAAAATAAAACGGAGTTTGTATGGAGTAAATACACTGCCCAGTAACAGAGCTTTCTCATTTTTCACCTCCGCGCGTAAAATGGTTTTTTTATTATCAGATTCACTTTTAGCAAACTTAAAAATATACCAGTTTTCGCGAAAACTACCTCCTCCCTTAGGGGGTGGTTGGAATTTTTTTATAATGAGATTCACTTTCAGCAACCTCAAAAACCTCAATATATGAATGTTCACGAAAACTACCCCACCCCTCAGAGGGTGGATTTAGAATTTTTTATTATCAGATTCACTTTCAGCAACCTTGGATATTTTGTTTTTATTTTGTCCGTACGTTCGTCCGTCCGATGTCACGTTTTTGTGTAGACGGTAACTCAAGAGCCAATAATCCGATCGACTCAAAATTTTCAGGAAAAATCAAGTTCTATGAGGGGAAGATTGAAAGTAATCCCCCCAAAAACAAAAAAGTTATGGGGGTTAAACTAAAAAAAAAAAACGAAAAAAGCTAAAAGAAAATTCCGATTAACGTATTTTTTTCAGCAAAAATTACTTTTATTATAAGGATGAATTTTACCAAAAGAAAATTTAAAAAAAAATGAAAATTTTTGATTTTTTTTTAATTTTTCGTTTTCGCAAAAAGGAAAATTAATAAAAAAATTGAAAAATAATAATAATAATAATAAATAAACTTTTTTTTTGATTTTTTTTTCAATAATTTTTCGTTTTTTAAAAAAGATCTTTTTTTAAAAAAATGTATTTTTTTTTATTTAGGGGTCATTTTGGAGTGTTACGCCCATGTTAATGGTATATGAAAATATCGTTACAGGGGGGGGTGAGGGTCCAAAATGATCAAAATTTGGGTTACGTTCCCTTATTCAGGGCAATTATTTTTTTTTGAAAATTATTTTTATTTGGGAAATGCAATATACTATTTACTATGAATAATATATAATGGAATGCGTAGAATTACATATCTTCATGTTAATATTAATCAAAAACTAGCTTTATGATTAAAAAACAAAAACATTAGCTTTGATCAGTTTAAAATATTTAGCAATATCTATATAAAAAATATAATAATTACCAAATCCACCGAAAGCCAAAAGCAGATGAAGACTGTGCGGGGTTTTTTATATTGATAAGATCGTAGAAGATGAAAATGACTAAAAAAGCGGTATTGACATACTGTTTATTTGTATATTAAAAAAAAAGAATTGGTTCAAATCATTTTAGGAAAAAAAAAACAAATAAAAAGGTATTTGTAAGAGTATATACAATATACTTATATTGTTTGATAGCCTCAGTTGTAGGGAAAACTTTTATAATTATTTTAATATTTATCAAATGGTAAATATGGTTCACTAATTAAAAATTTAATCCAACTTTTATTTTTAATTTATAAAAAATCAAACTAGGTAACGAGAAGCTTAGCATGCTAGCACACAACAAACATCAATAGTGTTTTTATAGAAACAATCCAAGTTTTTTATGAACTATTTTTAAATTTTAGGTCAAAAGTGGCAAACAAGAAGAAAAATATTGACACCAGCTTTCCATTTTAACATTCTGCAGCAGTTTTTAAATGTATTTAACGCTGAAACTGATAAAATGGTTCAAATTTTGGAACAAGATTGTGATAAAAAATATTTAAATATGGTACCATACATTACTCAAATGACTTTACAGTCTATAGGAGGTAAGAAAAGCTGACTTTGATTTTAATTTTAGATGTAAAACTACATTATTTTAATCCTAAAATTTTAAAAGTACCTACTTTAGCTAACAGTTATCATTGCCTTACAAATTATTGAGCTTTGCTGAGAACTTAAGTAAGTCTAGCATTAGTCAATATAATTGATATTATATAAAGCATTTATAAAGCAGATTTAAACTTGACATCAAAGTTGTTATAAATGCATTATATTTTCTAAGATCTTCTGAAAAAAATTGTGTATATCTAAAATATCTGTTTTGTTATTTTAGAAACAGCAATGGGATTGCAAAATATGAACGATAGTGGACACGACTCATACACTCAATCCATCCATAAAATGGGAAAATTACTCCTAAACAAAATCACTAATCCATGGTTTTTAATACCAGCTATCAACAGATTTTCAGAAACTGGCAAACAAGAAAGAGAAACTGTCAAAATTTTACACGATTTTTCAAATAAAGTAATAAGAGAAAGAGAAAAAACATTTGAATATATTGAAAACAAAGATGGTGACATGGTTTATTCAACGAAAAAGAAGATGGCGATGCTTGATTTACTTTTGTCTGCCAAAAAGAATGGGGAGATTGATTATGAAGGAATAAGAGAAGAAGTAGATACGTTTATGTTTGAAGTAAGTAATAGTCATAGAACTTTTACCTCAAGAAGTTATTTCAGACCAATGTTTATGAAGGTGTCATCTTTTTGTTTGTTTATTTACTAACAGAAATGCGATACAGCTTTGTGGTGTAAAATGTAGATGTCGCTAGTCGACTTTCAGGTTACCTAGTAGCGATGTTGCGTAGTTTCCACCTTATGATGAATTGAAATCATTATACTTAAATTAAAAATGTAAAAAACTTTATTGTGTATACTATAATTATGTTTAATAATATAGTATATTAAAATCTATTAAAATTAAACTACTAGTTCATATAAAACTCATACAGAACTAATGTTTCCTAAAATTTACAATAAAATATCCAATCGGCAACACTGTACCCCTGTCAGACATTTTACGACATTAGACTGTGAATTTACACATGCTTTCTCTCTCGTTGAGTGTTTCAAAATGTAAACAATAAACTCCCCATTAGCCCCTCACCATAGTTGATCCACGCTTAAACAAAGCCTATAGCAAATTTCATAATTTCTGTTCTTGAGATGTAAGTAGTATATTACGCACTGAGTACGCGAACCTAGTTTTCAGTGCACGAGAGAAGTGCACCGAATATGGTTTGCGTCGATGTGCTTATACTATTTTTCCTACGACCTAACTCCCAAACATCCAGAAAAACGCAAAAATTGTCTAAAAATTAATTTGTCAATTTGAGGTTATATGTTTGACGTTTACGCATTCTCTGACAGAAGATATGTAAAATCAGCTGATTTTAACTTCCCGATCGCTGTCATGGCAATGGTTGGAAAATGAGCACTATACTCACTAGGTCGTAGGAAAAATACTTTTTTGTTGTCTCAATCGACCTGTCTAATTTTTTTCTTGGCCAATAATAAGTCTGAAGACTGAAATCGAGTCATTTTCTTCAAAAGAGTTAAATAGATAATGTAAAAAGTTATGTATGGATTAATTGGTTCACCTATACATTTTAAATAAGACTAGTATTTTTTTTAGGGTCACGATACAACAGCGATGGCTATATCATTTTTAATGCTCTGTCTAGAAAATTACAAGGATGTTCAGGTAAGTTCTTGTAATAATGAACATTAAATGTTCACAAGCTGAATTTATATTATAATCAAATTTTGATTATAATATAAATTCAGCTTGTAAGGTATATCACAAAAATCACATATATGAGTGGATTATCTGGAGAGCGTATCCTCTATTGCTTGATTAGGTCTAAAACCAAGTTTTATTTCTGGAAGCAACTTCTCAGTAGGCAAGCGATTTATTAGGATTATATCAAAAAATATAGGAATAATATTAAATTACACTATAAAAATAAAAAGCTTTTCCTGAAAGAAAACAAAAAATTCTAATACGGAATAGACCTCACTTAGACCAGATAAGAGATTGCTGAACTGCACCAATATTACCCCATATATTAGTCGCATCAAAGTATTGTATAAAATATTTAAAAGATAACACAGGTTTACATAAAAAAAAAGTCAGCACTATTTGACCGGACTATGGTATTCCTAGGTATTTTGGCGCCAAGAATCAGATCCCGGGATCAGTTTTGCCCCATCACTTCAGGAAAACGAGATTTCAAGGTCATTTGAGGTCAAAATGGTGATTTTTTGGAAGCGCCCCGCGACAATATGTCAATGGACCTGTTAACTTTACGGGTAACTGTGTAGGTCTTGAATACTTTCTGAACGTTGAGATGTTGTCCCGGGGCAGCTCCCAAAAAATCACCATTTTGACCTCCAAATGACCTTGAAATCTCGTTTTCCTGACGTAATGGGGCAAAACTGACCCCGGGATCTGATTCAGGGCGCCAAAATACCTAGGAATACCATGGTCCGGTCAAATAGTCCTGACTTTTTTTTTGTAAACCTGTGTAATTGTCTTTAATTTAATTAATTAGGTTATAATAATCTTTTTTCATTATTAAAATAATTAATACTTACCCTACCCCAAATTTTGACAAAATTAATCCTTCTTACTAGCTTGTCTTACAGTTTTTTAGTCTCACGACGTTTCTGTTGTATTGTAGAATTTCCAACCGTCATCAAAAGAATACCCCGTAGAATACTACTATAAGTAGTTTACAGTCCCTGAGCCTTTAATTTGTTATATCTTCTGAGGGCTTCTCAGGGAGTGGTTGCGGAAAATCCCTTTATTCTGTTGTATAAAGGCTGTTTCTATAAAATTTCTTTTATATTATTAAGGTTCTGTGTGTATGATTCTTGCGTCGCGTCATTTAATCCATGCGTGTCAGATAATTCCTGACTTATTGGTTTCTCCCCACTGTATATTTGTCTTGTGAATGAAAAATTAATAATAATTTAAAAAGAAACAATACTACTATTCTGATACAGGCACATAATATCCTAAAAGGACTAAAAATGTAATAAGGTATGGTACTTTTTCTTTGTTCTGCCAAACTATTTTTTTAATTTTAAGGACTAGCTATTGGATGACTATTTTCTGGTAGAATTCTTCCAGAAGATGCGGACTGATTTTCAACCTTCCATAAACTCATTAAAACACCTTCTTGTAAGATACTTTAAACTTTAACAGCATTAAAACAAGATATCAACAAAAAATTTCACTAAAAATATGTTATGTAAAAAACATTTAGGCAGTTATCAAAAATCACAATTTCAAAAAAAAAACAATAACCTAGGTAAAAGCATCTTCTTTCAAAATTCCATGGCCTGCTAATTTGCATCACTTATGCTCTGCAGTGTATCCTCCTTAAGGACCATAAGTTCTTAAGGCCTTAAGAAATTATGGTCCGAATAAACCTAAAGCATTCTTTAGTTATCGTACACATAAATTTATTGGGATCAAATTGAAATATGGGTTTAATTACCATTATTATTCACCTAAAAATAATTTTTTTTGTGACAAAATATTTAAGATTTTTTTTTTACATTTCAGGAAAAGGTCTGTCAAGAAATCGACGATATTATAGGTCTAAAATCCACGAAACACCCAACATATAATGATTTAAACAAACTAAAATATACCGAAAGAGTTATTAAAGAAACGTTACGTTTATATCCGAGTGTACCATTTATTTCAAGATATTCAAGTGAGGGATTTACCACAAAAACAGGATTTTTTATACCGAAGGGAACTGTCCTTTATGTGCACATTTTTGATCTTCACAGAAGTCCGGAAATTTTTCCAGAACCGCTAAAATTTGATCCGGATAGGTTTTTGCCGGAAATTTGTAATCAGAGACATCCCTTTGCATACTTGCCATTTAGTGCAGGACCTCGAAATTGTATAGGTACGTAAGTATGGTGCTGAAAAAACTTAGTGGCCCAGTTTTCTGGCTTAGACCCACTGAGCATGCAACCTTGACTCCCCCAAAGTTGTTTTCGACAAAATCCCAGGGATGTGCGAGATCAATTTTTTATAACTGTTTTCAGAGGCTTTTTTTATTCATCAATCAAAACCTGCGTCGGACAAGGCCAGATTTGTTTTGTCATCAAAATTTTCGTCAGATACATTTATTTTACTTTTTAATTTTCTTCAGGGAGAGGGAGAGGTCATCAAAGTTTCCATCTTTTTAATTTTATTTCTTATTTCAATATTATCTCCAGCTTTCCTGAACCTTACGAAAGTAAGGTTTTCCAAAGCTTTCCTCCTAACTTACTAGCTTGAGGTAAGCTTCTTGTAAGTTAGTTTTGTTCAGTGGGTAGGTGGCGCCATATTCGCTTTTCTACCACTAAACAAAGTTTTAAAGTTTATATACTGATTAAAAATTGATGACTTGAAAAAGTCTTTTTCTGGAATTACGTAAACTGAACAGTACTCTCTCTCTCTCTTTATTTGGTCTTTTTCTTCCGAATAATTAACCAGGGTTTCTCTATATAATCATGAGGTTTCCAGTGCGCAAGTACTAATCGGATATGTATCCTGACTTGCACACTATCACTGATAAAATACTACTGTAGTAATTTCCACGCTAATATAAAAAGTTATCATTAAAAACACAAAAAAATTATCTTCAAACGTCCATTATTATTCACTTAAAATTCAACAGTTCGCACGATTAATAACCATATATATGGTTCACTTTTACTTGTACATAAAACATTAACATAAAAATACTCGAGGCACATCATAAAAGATGACAAAACAAAAATACACGAGGCACATCATAAAAGATGGCTTAGCACGATGCTGACGGTTCATCGCCCAGTACTTGAATGCTGAACAGTACTGTTTAGTCGCTAGTTAGTTTGATAATTTGATGTTTATCATCGGATTAGTACCGTAAGGGGTTCTCCATGCCTGTGAAAAATTACTTTCACCGAACAGGAGAAGATATGTGCAGGGGTTAATGGGAAAAAGTTTTTTATGAAATCCTGTCATAGGATCTCATATTTTAATATTGCCCTCTCTAAAATTAACCCAGTTCGCCTCCAGCCCTTGTGGTTTAAATTTCTCATAGGAAAAATCGTAGTTTCCTTTTTCATACCATAAATCACTATTAATTTGAGAGGTATATAAATTATTAGACTAACTATTAAAAAACGATGAAAAATCGGCTGTTAATTTTTTTTGTATCTTGTTTATTAAACTTTAAATAAGCTTATGATAACCTTCTGTTAAGATTACTCTAAACATAATCTCAAGCTTGCCCGAAACTTGCGAAACTTACAAAACTAACAGATGCAAGCTTTAAAAAGTATTTTACAAGGTCTTTACAAGCTTACTGCCTGCTTACTGTAAGCTTTCTTCTTAACTTACACACCCAAAGAAAGCTTGCGGTAAGCTGCTCGTAAGATTATTTTGCTTAGAATAAAAAGAAATATAAAAAAAATAAATTCGAAATTTAAATAAAATAACAAAAAAAAACGGTTTCCAGCGGGGTAGTGATTTATGGCAGGTAGAATTTCTGTCACGTCAGGTTTTCTAGAAAAATGAGCTCAACATTTCCAAAAATGGATTTTTTTCGTGCTTTTTTGAAACTGGTCTGTTTTTCAAGCAAGATAGTAAATTAAAAATTGCACAGTAAATATTTTTACAACAGGTTTGAATAGTATATGTTTGTGTATAGAATATAGTTGTTTTATAAAATAAACTACGCAGTATATTCGCACAACCAATATTCGAATCTGTTTTGAAAATATTCACTGCGATTTTGAATTTCTATTTCTATCTTGCTAGATCCAACTCAAAAAGTTTTCAGATTCGGATTTTGCCTTTATGTGCTACCTAACATGTATAAGTTTGTTAACAAAAATAAAGCACTTACTTTTAGGTTGTACCTTAGGGTGGTCGCGAAAATTCAAATTGAATATACGAATGCTACCTACACAAAAATTTGTTGCCCTTTATTGTAATGAATTATCCAAAATATGAAGTCAATCGAAATACGTTAAGGTACCGCACAGTGGTCCTAAAGTTTTTAGACTTACCCATTTTACGAGCTTCTTTAATTTTAAATCTATAAATTAGCAGATTTTGAAATCTTTTATCACTTTCACAACTTTTATCAACTATTATTGTTACCTAATTTGTGACTATTGCTTACGGAAAATTTAAGGTGGATCACAAGTGGTTTAGAGTTGGCACAAGAACCTTAAACCTCAAAAATTCCATCATTTTACTAGCTTTTTTTATCCATTTTCTACCCTTGTATCCACAAGGTGTAAAAATGTTAACGGGCCCTAGTCTGAAATTGTAGACCTATACATGTATATTATATATGCAAAATTTTAGGAGAATCGGAAAAAGTTAGGAGGTCGCGCAAGAGCTGTAAATGTTTAAAAATGGACGATTTTAACTCTTTTTTTACTTTAAAATTAAAAAAATATATATGAAATTTTAAGGTTACAAATATTTTTATTTTTTTTGCTCTAATACTGGTTTTACTTTTTTTTAGTTTGTATTTAACTTGAATTTCTAGTTTGTTAGTTTGTTACTATGTTAGTTTGTTAGTTAGTTTGTTTGTTAAGCAGGACACCTAAGGTTAATGATAGAAAGCTGAAATTTGGTATAGTTATTTATCTTCGAAGACAATATAATAAAATAAAATAATCCCCCCAACCCCCCCCCTCCTTGGGGAGGTATACCTCTTTTTCAATTCTTACCAATATGTTTGTGTAAATTTTGTACTAAAGGTTTTTGCACTCCCTAGAGCTAAATACAATATTTAAAAAAATGACCCCCACCCCTAGGGGCAATTTAAATATTTAAAAAGGACCGTTTAAAAATATATTCTATTTTTTTATACCTAAACTGGATTCTCGTTAAGCTCTTATATCACTTTTAGATTTCTAGTTCTAGATTCAATATAGCTCCCAACGGAATATGGCCATTTTCCCCGAAAAGGGCCAACCCTATTAGGGTGTTTGTACGTTTTTCTTGTAGAGTATACCTGAATTTTTAATTTAGCAAAATCAAAAATAGGTGGTCCCATTTAAAAATTTAGCACAAACTGGCGTTAAAGTTGATGAATTAAAAAAAAAACATAAAATAACGCCATTTTCCGCTTAGACTGAAAGTGATATTTTTTATAATGACGATGCCAAAATGGGGGTATTTACGGTTCATATATATTTCAAAAAGTTATCTTTTATAGTTACGGAGATAATTCGTAGGCAATACTTCTTGTGTTAGCCGGTATATAATTATACATTATACATTTTAATGTATATAAACTAGAAATCTGAAAGTGATATAAGAGCTTAACGAGAATCCAGTTTAGGTATAAAAAAATAGAATATATTTTTAAACCACTCTTTATAAATATTTAAATTGCCCCTAGGGGGTGGGGGTCATTTTTTTAAATACTGTATTTAGCTCTAGTGAGTGCAAAAACCTTCAGTACAAAATTTACACAAACATATTGGTAAGAATTGAAAAAGAGGTATACCTCCCCAACGAGGGGGGGGTGGAGGAATTATTTTATTTTATTATATTGTATTGTCTTCGAAGATAAATAACTATACCAAATTTCAGCTTTCTATCATTAACCTAAGGTGTCCTGCTTACCATCAAACTAACTAACAAACTAACATAGTAACAAACTAACAAACTAACAAACTAGAAATTCAAGTTAAATAAAAACTAAAAAAGTAAAACCAGTATAAGAGCAAAAAAAAAATAAAAATATTTGTAATCTTAAAATCTCATATATATTTTTTTAATTTTAAAGTAAAAAAAAAGAGTTAAAATCGTCCATTTTTAAACATTTACAGCTCTTGCGCGACCTCCTAACTTTTTCCGGTTCTCCTAAAATTTTGCATATATAATATACATGTATAGGCCTACAATTTCAGACTAGGGCCCGTTAACATTTTTACACCATGTGGATACAAGGGTAGAAAATGGATAAAAAAAGCTAGTAAAATTATGGATTTTTTGAGGTTTAAGGTTCTTGTGCCAACTCTAAACGACTTGTGATCCACTTTAAATTTTACGTAAGCAATAATCACAAATTAGGCAACAATTTTTGTTGATAAAAGTTTAAGATTTCAAAATCTGCTAATTTATAAATTTAAAATTAAAGAAGCTCGTAAAATGGGTAAGTTTAAAAACTTTAGGACCACTGTGCGGTGCCTTAACGTATTTCGATTGACTTCAAATTTTGGATAATTCATATTACCATAAAGGGCAACAAATTTTTGTGTAGGTAGCATTCGTATATTCAATTTGAATTTTCGCGACCACCCTATTGTACCTGTATTTAACAAAGTCAGTGTATTAGACAAAAAATATTTAGAACAACCTAAAAAGATAGCTATTTCATAAATAAATGTAACGAAACATTGTTAAAAAATATGATTGTTAAATATATTAGGACTTATTTATAATATCTATATTATTTATATGTATAAAATTTATATCTATATTTATATCATACATTCCATTTTATAAAAATTTGGTAAGCGTACCTACTAAATTTTAATAAAATAGCAGTTCACTACCTACTAATATAAACTGTTCCAATTATTATTATATAATTATATGTGACGAAATGGTAACAATGTGGGAAAGGGAGTCTAAAAGTTGAAAAATTAGGTGACATAATTTTTTAACAGCCCCAAATTTCCTAATTGGCCATGTACTTTTAACTTAAAAATCTAAAGTGAGATCTTGGTTAGATTAACGTTTGTAAATAACGTTACATTCTAAAGTTAAAAAGCAAGACATTTGTACATATTTTATAACATACTTTTATAAAATTTTCTAACGTTTATTTTTTTTATTATAACGTTAAATTTCTACTACAGAATGGTAGGAAAAATATAATATTGTAAAATTTATTAACATACCTAGATTGTAAGGTATCCCAGTAGAATTAATAAGTAGTACCTATTACAAGATTTGTTTCATAAATGATTTATGATAAATCGATAGAATTCCTTTTACGTAATATTTTTAAAGGGGTAAACCACTAAGGAATTCAGGGGTATAAATTAGAGAAAATCTTGTAGGTAAGATCTTGAGGAAATCCGAGGAAATCTCATCTTTACCAAAAAACGGGACATTTTTCTAATTAATTTTCAAGATTTTTCCAGGTTAAAGAAAATTCCGAGGAAACCTTAACAGGTTGACTGTCGATGCTTTAAAACAAGGAGTTGTAAAAGGTTTGTTTTGGTTCTCCAAAATAGCAGTTCTGAACTGATTCGGAACCGGCTCAGATCCAACTGGGCATTGCTTAGTCACAACTGTGCCCATTCCGAACCAGTAAAAAACTGCGATTTTCGAGAACCAAAACAAACTAACCACCGGAGTAGGCGGCGTTAGCGAAGGAAGCTAATGCACTGCGATCAGAGTGATCGGCAGTTAACCTATTACGGGATTACCTCGTAGAAGATTTTTAGATGTAATTTTTTTTCAGTGGTTTACCCCTTTACTTTTAGAGTACCGCAATCGACTTTACGTATGCCATATCCTGATTTACAAATATGAAAAATCAAAGAATATTCCACCTTATTTCTTTTTCTGACAATTTATCATTTTTTACTCTTTTTAGGTCAAAAGTTCGCCATGTTGGAACTAAAATCAGTCGTCTGTGGAGTATTGAGGAAATTTACATTGAATGCTGTGGACAAACCATCTGATATAAAATTTTCTCCGGATCTTGTATTAAGGACGAAGAATGAAATTAGAATTAAGCTTACTCGTAAATGACAATATAATGTACACCGAGAAAAAAGTATATTTGTGACAAATATAATTTTAATCATCACAAATAAAACGTATAACAAGATAGAGAACAAGAGTACAGGTTAATCCCCACAAATAAACTCAGTTTTCTAAGTATATTAATATACCAATAGGTGGTAAATAAACTATGTATTCTTAATATATCATGGTATGCGGAAAATAACTGTAAAAATACATTTTCGAATAGTTTAGGTCTTTTACTTTATTTTAAGGCCAAAAACAGAATAATCGTTTGTTAATTTTTTTTTCAAAAAAGGCGTAAGTCCTTAACATTGATTTTAATACATTTTTTGCTTCTACGTATTTTTAAGCAGATTTTTTTATGTAAACCTTAGTTAATCGAAAACAAAAAACTAAATATTAGGTTTTCTCAAAAAAGGCGTCCACAAAATCACAGGATTTGAAAACATTTTATACTTTTTCTTTCTGTTTCTTTCTGTGTAAACTCTGGTTAAATATTTTCTGTGTAAACTTTGGTTAAATAGTTTGTTTTGAGATGAAAAACAAAATAAAAAAATTATTAAGTTAAAAAAGGCTTAAGTCCACAAAATTACACTATACCTTCGATAACTTCGGTTTAATTTTACGTTTTTTTTCTACGCGAGCGTTAGTTTAGGTTAAATTCTTCATTTTAATGTCAAATACAAAACAATTATTATCTTGTTTTTAAAAAGAAGACGTAAGTTCACAAAATAGTAATTATATACAGTGCGGTCCAAAAGTCACCCAGCCCCTCTTAACTTTTGAACGAGTTGGGATATCGATTTCAAATTTAGAACTCTTAAATAAGACAACTTAAACTATCTTTAAGCATATATTTGATACTTTTATCTCTTAAAATGTGAGCAGGGGGGCATGGGGGGAAATTTTTTTAAATGGAAAGGGGGGTCGTGTGATACATCATTTTAAAGCCTTTAAAATTCTCTATATAACCATACATTTTTAAAAATTTTAAACATGTTTTTTAAGGTTTTGATTTTTCAGTTTTTTGTGCTAAAAAAATAAATTTTTAAGTTTTTTTTTTGTTAATTTTTATTTATGTCAACTAAAATTAGTTTAAAAGTATAATTTACTTTTTTCATAATGAAATTAGGCATTTTTAAAAAATTGTTTGGATTTTTTAGAGAAATTTTGACAAAAATACCCATTTTCAACCCTATTTTAAACCCAAAAAAAAATGTTTATAAAAAATAAAAAATTTACAGTTAAATGGAGAATTTTATAAGCTTTAAAATGATGTATCACACGACCCACCTTTCCATTTAAAAAAATATCGCCCCATGCCCTCCTGCCCATATTTTAAAAGCTAAAAGTATCAAATATATGCTTAAATATCGTTGTCTTATTTAAGAGTTCTAAATTTGAAGTCGATATCTAAACTCGTTCAAAAGTTAAGAGGGGGGGGGTTGACTTTTGGACCGCTCTGTATATAATACATACCGGGTGTTTTTTTTTACCTGAAACTTTCAAATATCTCGAATACTATGCATTTTAGAAAAAAAATATCGGAAAAAATTTGTTTATTTTAATGATGGAAACAAAATGGCGTATTTATTTTTTACGGATATTTACGTTTTCAAGGTCATTTCAAGGTCAACTTTGTTTTTTTATTCAATTCCCCTCAAAAAAATAAAAATCTTTTGTAAAAAACTTTTTTTGATCGGACTTTTAGTTGCAGAGATAACACAGCCACACAAAATTAAAAAAGTTGCATCTCCGACGAACTTGACTAGTCAATCCCTCTGTATTTTGAGCCGCTGAATCCGAATCTGAGGTCGGAATTTGAAAGTTCCCATTTTTAACAGAACCTCAAAAAACATACTTTTTGCAATGGTATGATATGTTTTTTGAGGTTATGGTAAAAATGAGAGCTAACTTTTAAATTTAGACCTCAGATTCGGATTCAGCGGCTCAAAATACATAGGAATTGACTAGTCAAGTCCGTCGGAGATGCAACTTTTTTAATTTTGTGTGGCTGTGTTATCTCTGCAACTAAAAGTCCAATCAAAAAAAGTTTTTTACAAAAGATTTTTATTTTTTTGAGGGGAATTAAATAACGGTAAAAAAAATATGTTTGAACTTAAAAAACAAAGTTGACCTTGAAATGACCTTGAAAACGTCAATATCCGTAAAAAATAAATACGCCATTTTGTTTCCACCATTAAATAAAATAAACAAATTTTATCCGACATTTTTTTTTCTAAAATGCATAGTATTCGAGATATTTGAAAGTTTCAGGTTAAAAAAAACACCAGGCCACCAAAAATCAAAATAAAAATGACTCTACATTATAATATTATTATACCTAAAAAGAGCCTGTATAAATTTGAGCAAAATCGAAAAAAAAAATAAATAAAAAAATGAACCATCCTAGTGGCGCTGAAATTCTTTTTTCAGATTTTGCGTCCATCTTTTTTCTCAGCCCACTGTGAAGTAGGGAGCTTTCCTCTTGGATATGATTTTTTTTAGTATAGACATTTCTGTCAGGAGTGCTGATGGCTGAAGAGGAACAATTGACTGAACCATAATTTAGAATTACTAAATTATCGTTCTCGATTAGCTCCTGTAAGTATCTCCCATTTTGATTTTTGAGAAAATATGATCCAAAAAACCCTCAGTGAAACTTTTTTTCGAAATGGAAATCAATGACCGTTTCTGTGAATATATTTAAATTCTTTGACCAAAATTTATATAGAATTGGCTAAAACAGTATAAAATGAAAACTATTAAGTCGACTGTGGTCATTTCTGATTTAAGATAGTCCATTATCTTTCAAAACCGAGCACCTCAGATTTAACTGTCAATGCATTGACAGTTAAATCTGAGGTGCAATGATTTTCTAATGTGTAGACTTCCTATTAACAGGACTAACTGTTGGTTTGCGTTTTGCAAGTCACTAAAACTTAATTTGTATTCAATTGTGTAGGGTCGTATTTTAGGTTTCAAAACCTCCCTTGCCGTCGGCCCTTTCCTGCCTACTATAGAAATAGTATCCTGGAATTTTAAAGCTATCTCTAAAATGTAAAAAAGTTTTATTACTAAGAGGAAAAGTGAAGCTTTTTTTTACTAGTCTGTAGAATTTACGGACTCCGCTTGGCGGAGTCTGGAAACTACAGACGAGTAAAAAAAAGCACTTTTCACCTGAGCGAAACATACTATTTTTACTTCAAGCATCCTATATATATTGTAGTACCAAAATTCGTTGTAGTACCAAAATTGTATTGGGCGCCGAAATGGTACAGGGGTCGTGAGTAAAACAGTTATACCAAATATAGCAAGTTTATTCAATGTGATCGAAGTATCGGAAGAGTGACCTGGTTTATCAAACCAATATAAAAATCTAAAAAATAAGTTAAAGCATTAGCTTGAGATAAAAATAATGGTGTTAAAAGACTTACCTAACACCAGGATGTTATTTATTCATTAAATAACTAAATTATCCCAAAGGATGATAGAAATAAATAAAGATTTTAAAACTAAGCTTCTTATCGAAAGGTGAAAGTAAAAATGGAAGTGATTGACAGATGTCAAACTAATCAATCAGAAATTCCCTAATTAAAATGTTAAGTCCCTAAAAGGTAACTAATTATTTAGGTTGCGAACATGGTAAATCCAAGGTCACTCTTCTGGTGCATAAGGTAAACAATGGTCTATATGAACCGAACAAATTTAATTAAAAGTATGGTAAATACCCAATTACATTACAACTACCCCCCCTAGCTCGGTATAATTAAAGCAAAATTTTAGCGAGATATAAAATCACAGTTGCAGGAAAGGGTATACGGTTAAGGGTTAAAATGTTTCAAGTGTGATGCATGAAACATTCCGCGTTCAATATCTGTTTCTGGTTCATACAAAATATAAGTTAATTTATCCACCGTCTTTTTAACTTTATAAGGACCTTCAAAAAGAAGCATCCATTTTTTGGTTCTTCCTTCAATTGCAGACGAAATTGGGTTGGCTTTTAGCAATACTTGATCACCAACTTTGAAGGTAGGCAATGGATTTTTCTTACTAGACGCGTTGCGGCGTACTGCGTGGGATAGTAAGCTTTCTCTGGCAAAATAAATTTTAACATGGTTTTCTATTTTTTCCAGATGGTCTGGGAAATCAATCATACTTCTTAAGGGAAGTTCAGCGGGAAACCCAGTTTGAAGTTCGGAAGGGGTATACCCGGTTGACACATGCACTACATTGTTTAGCAGTTGCGCCAAGTGGTTTACTTCCGAAGCCCATTTTTTATGCTTGTCGTGGATGAAAGTTCGAAAAAGTCGAGATAGTTCTTTCATAATTCGCTCTGAAGGGTTGCTGGACGGGTGCCGGACGGAGGATTTAATTACCTTGATGCCGAGGGCTTCAAGGGTTGCAGACCAGGCCCCAGCAACAAATTGTGTGCCGTGATCCGTCAGTAGCCGTTTAGGGGTGGAAAATTTTACAAAATAATCCTCAGTTAATTTTTTAAGGATGGATTTTGTAGTGGCCCTTTTTAGGGGGTAAAGTGTTACAAATTTAGTAAACACGTCTAATGTTACACACAAATATTCCACGCCCCCTCGACTTTTTGGTAAGGGACCATAAATATCCAGGGCCAGCAGGTCCCCTGGGGCCTCTGGGATAATGGCTTGCAGTGGAGGGTGAAGAATAGGGCCGGATTTGGCCAACTGGCATATAAGACAGGACTTGATAATTCTTTTTATGTCTTTGGCCATATTTTGCCACCATACCTCCCTGCGCATTGTGGCATGCGTTTTAAATACCCCGAAGTGTCCTAGGCCGGTATGATAGGCAGTGATAAAATCGTCAATGCGATTTTTCGGCACACAGAGCAGACAATTTTCTTCTGGGGTTTTGCGCATAAAAAGCACATCTTTGTGAATGACAAAACGGCTATTTTCTTCTGGAAAACGCTGAACATTTTCTCGTATTCGGGCCAGTTTTTGATCATTCTTTTGATCTTCGGCAATAGAAGTTAGGCTACGACTGAAAATCGTATCAAATTTTGTAAATAAAATTTGAAAACAACGGTCCGAGGGCACCGGTAACCTCGGAATAGGGTTTCGAGATAAAATATCTGAAATTATGTTGTCCTTACCGGAAATGTGTTTAATACTAAAATCATAGTCTTGTAATGATAAACACCAACGAGCCAATCTAGGTGTTAACATGCGACATGTTTTTAAATAGGTTATCGCTTTGTTATCAGTAAGGCAGTAAAAGGGTTTTCCTACCAGGAAAACTCTCCACTTTTCCAGGGCCCATACCATAGCGAGAGCCTCCTTTTCCGCCGAGCAATACGAACGTTCTCGGGGAAGCAACACCCTACTACCATAGGCGACCACTCTTTTGTGTCCCTCTACCATTTGGAAGAGCTGTGCCCCTACCCCTACATCGGAGCTGTCGGATTGCACCCAAAATGGAATGGATAGGCTGGGATGGTATAGTAGTACTTCCTCTTTAATCATTTCTTTCAGTTTATTAAAAGCCTCTACTTGAGTGGAACCCCAAGTCCATTTATTTTTCTTGCGCAGAAGTGAAAAAAGAGGTTCAGCTACTGTTGCGTAGTGTTTGCAGAAACTACGATCATAGTTCGTTAAGCCTAAAAAAGCTTGAAGTTGCTTAACGTTCCTGGGTTCTGGAAAATTGGTGATGGCGCTAACTCGGGATGGGTCACTTTGTAGGCCTTTTTCTGAAAGGACATAACCTAAAAAGTTTAGCTCTTTTCGGAAAAAATGGCATTTATTTAAACGGAGGGTTAGGCCAGCTGATGATAAGCGACCCAAAACTCGATCTAAATGTTCTAAGTGAGTATCCACATCAGGAGATAGTACTAGCACATCATCGATGTAGATTCGGACGAATTCGTCGAAAGCTGGGCCCAAAATAACAGTCATAGCTCGGGAAAAGCTAGAAACTGCCGTTTTAAGCCCGAAAGGCAAAACTTTGAATTGATATGACTGACCATTGTGCAGAAAACCAGTGTATTTTCGGTCCTTAGCACGTAATTTAATCTGCCAATACCCGTTAGTCATATCAAGGGTTGACATAATCTTGACTACAGGGGGTAAAGTCTTTAAAAGGTCCTGAACTTGTTTAGGGAGCTCAGTATCGGGCTCCATTCGACTGTTCAATTGGCGTGCATCCAAACAGACACGCACTGTTCCGTTTTTACGGACTACCGTTACTAATGGGCTCGCATAGGCAGAAGAAGATGTTCTTTCAATTATTCCTTCATTCAACATTTCTTGAATTATTTTTGCCACTGCGGGTCTGTGATGTACCGGGATGGGGTAAGACTTTACATTCCAAGGGGTTGTATCGAATAAGACAATATTATGAATGTACTCATTTGTCAGTCCAGGTTTATCAGAAAATATATTTCTATGTTTTTCTAATAAGTTTTTAAACTTAAGTTTATGTTGATCGGACAGAAAAGTAGAATTTACCACATTTTCTATATCCGTATCATTTATTAAATACGAATCATTTTGTTCACCGGGAATCGGCGGGCTTTTCGACTCGGCACATATTTTTTTTATAGGGGAAATTACAGGTGCTGAATAATCATGGAAAATTCTAGCCTCTGGAATTTGTAGAATTTTATTTTGATATTTCAAAAAAATACTTTTGTGTTCCAGACTAATGTTAGCCTGAAAAAAACGCAAAAAGTCACAACCCAAAATAATCGGATAGGCCAAGTCTGGAATGTGTAACATTTCAAACTCAAATTCATGGTCTTCGATAGTAAATGGGACTAACGCTTGGTGAGAAACCTTACGTTCTTTATTTCTAAAGGCGCCCGTTACCCGCACACCTGTTACTGGGAACATGGGAACATCTGTCATTGACAAAATATTTTCGACATTGGCTGAGAAAGCGCTACATTCTGAACCGCTGTCGACCAAAGTCGGAAATTCCGTTTTGTTAATTTTAATGGTAATTATAGGGGAACGAAACGAGTCATTTACCTCTGATAAATGATCAAAATCACATTGGAGATCTTTTTTTGGGTTGTTTACTAATGTAAACTTACCTTTATTATCGTGGGCAGTTTTTGAAATATTTCCCATAGAGGACAGACTGCCTATATCCTCGGGAACTATTAGTTTTCCGAAGGTTTTGCACATTCGGTCTCTTGTATCGCTGAAATATGCTTTTTAACGAAAGACTGACCATTTTTTAGGTTATGATTATTATTATTATGGTTCATTGGCCTATTTGCCACCACTGGCTGAGTTGTATAAGTTGTGGAGGAAGAAGAAGAAGATTGTTTATAATTATCAAAGTTGTCAGCCAAACGCAATCTGTCAAGTACATCTGATATATTACGACTGCCAATTAGTGCACAACTAATTGAAGGAGGAAAGTGACGACTAATAATCAAAATAAGTTCTTGTTCTGTGTAAGGTGGATTCAAAAACTTAGATTTCGCAAGCTGACCAAGAAAATAGTGTGTGTAGTTGGTAGTTCGATTGTACCGACCTGTTTCCAATGCTAACTTTAGTTTTGATTGGTGAGAATAACCCCAGAAATTTTGTAAAAATGCGTCACGAAACTGGTTAAAATTTCTAAAACTATTTAACATTGCTAATAACCAGTGCTTCGCTGGACCTAAAAAAATGTCTGACAATTCTGGAGCAAATAGGTTAAAAGGTACGTTATAATTATTTAATGTTCTCTCTAATCTTTCTAAAAATTCGCAAGGGTGAATTTCACCTCCTTCTGAGAACAATGGTATTAATTTTTTAATACTAGCAAGTGTTTCAGGTGTAGGGATTGGTGGGATGTTAGGGATATTTGGTGCATTCTGAAAACTAGGAATATGAGGTGCCCTTGTGAAATTATAGCCCCCTGTATTAAAGTTATTTAAATTAAAATCACTGTAAGATGGGGTTTGTAGTTCAATGTTTACATTTGGTATATTTGCATTATTTCTAGTAAAATTCAAGTTACTATGGGTATATGTTGGTAAATTCATATTACTTTGAGAATAATGTATATTACTATTATAATTTCTTTCTAAGAAGTTGTTTGATGCTGTTGGCCTCCTAATCTTAGGCACTGCACCCTGAGCTTGCATATCCCCAGGTGGATTTAGCTCTGTTGTTGTGATTATACTTGGAGCATAAATACCTGGTTGGATGGCTTGTGTAAAAACCTGTGGTGAAAGTGATGGTGGTCGATGTTGTGAAATCGCCCCTGCTGCAGTTAAAACTGGTTGAAACTGTCTTTCCGAGCTGTGGTGGGTTGTTTCACTGGTGGTTAAGGATGGCAATGCTGTTGCTAGTGACTCGATACCCCCTTCTACACTAATGTCAGCCATGGGCAGCTCCCTACGAGGACCTCTGCTGGTGCCACCATAACTTGTGCCACTTCTGGTATTTTTGGTGTGTGATGTTGGACTGTGATCCACCGGCATATTGTTTTGTGCTATATGTGAATATAAAACTTGGCCCAAGCCTGGACGGTTAATTGTATGCCTCTATAGCTCTCACGTTGGGCAAACACGTTGTAGTACCAAAATTGTATTGGGCGCCGAAATGGTACAGGGGTCGTGAGTAAAACAGTTATACCAAATATAGCAAGTTTATTCAATGTGATCGAAGTATCGGAAGAGTGACCTGGTTTATCAAACCAATATAAAAATCTAAAAAATAAGTTAAAGCATTAGCTTGAGATAAAAATAATGGTGTTAAAAGACTTACCTAACACCAGGATGTTATTTATTCATTAAATAACTAAATTATCCCAAAGGATGATAGAAATAAATAAAGATTTTAAAACTAAGCTTCTTATCGAAAGGTGAAAGTAAAAATGGAAGTGATTGACAGATGTCAAACTAATCAATCAGAAATTCCCTAATTAAAATGTTAAGTCCCTAAAAGGTAACTAATTATTTAGGTTGCGAACATGGTAAATCCAAGGTCACTCTTCTGGTGCATAAGGTAAACAATGGTCTATATGAACCGAACAAATTTAATTAAAAGTATGGTAAATACCCAATTACATTACAATATATATATATACTTAAATATTAATTTTTGAATTTAATTTATTCCGTAATAAAGTATGTTTTTTTTTTAATAGGCCAATAAAACCCTTTCAAAATAAACTTAAACCTTTATTAGCTCATTTAAAATGTTTTTCGTAGGCTAAATCGTACACTTTTCGCTATTTCGATGGTAGCTTGTCTAATGTAGCATTTGCAATTTCGGAGAGATTTGTAAGTGTATAAACCATATATTCTTCTTCAATCAGTCAAAGAGTGCAGCCGCCAGTGGTAGTTTTGCTAACTTTTTTTTACGGCGTACAAGAATTAACTTTTTTTTACTGTAAAAAAATAGATCACTTCTAGTATCTTCAGTTATAAAATATGAAAATTTTAGTACGCTTGAAGAAAAACATGTTTATTTTACTGTAGTAAATAAATAGAACTGGTTTAAGGAAGAGTAGGAAAAAAAACAATATAATTTCCAAAATGTTCTGTATTGATCTTGAATATACAGTATTTGATGTTAAATGCGACTGGTATTATTCTGATGTTGGTACTGGAATCGGCGGTTGTTTAAGTTGTTACACTGAAAGCAATAAGTTCCACATTAGATAAAATGTTTACAATTAAAGATGACTTGTTAAAAACAAGTTTTAGCTTCGTAGAAGACCGGAGAGGTTTTTTATATTGGATTCAGTTTCAACGACCAGGAAAATTTTCGTGTTACTTCTACATACAAATTTTCATGAAAAAGTTGTTAACATTTAAAAATTAATGGGGTGGAGTTAAAATGTACAGAACGGGATATTTTAACTTCACACTAATAATTTTTAAATGTCTAGAAAAAAAAATTATTTTTTTTTAATTTTTCATTTTTGTTTTTTTTTGGCAGACTAACATCTCTACTCTAAATTTCTCTACTCCCTAACATCCCTACTCCATAACATCCCTACTCCACAACAACTCTACTCCGTAACATCTCTACTCCATAACATCTCTACTCCGTAACAACTCTACTCCACACTATAAGGACTTTATTAGCCACTTAATAATAAATGAGCAGTTCAAAGAACAAAGAATCTTCTTCTAGATTATTTTATTTATTTCGTAGAATCTTTAAATTCAAATCTAGAACAATCATAAATGAATTATTCTAAAAGCCACAATGACCGCGTACTCTTAATATGCACTAATAAGTAAGTAATTAATAAATTAAATTCATATTTGACAGTGACTTAGCATGACAAATATTCATTTGAGTTAAGACAAGTGGCTAATCGAGTGCATATAGTGCGGAGTAGAGTTGTTACGGAGTAGAGATGTTATGGAGTAGAGATGTTACGGAGTAGAGTTGTTGTGGAGTAGGAATGTTATGGAGTAGGGATGTTAGGGAGTAGAGAAATTTAGAGTAGAGATGTTAGTCTGCCTTTTTTTTTCAAAAAAAAAAAATCTAAAAAAAATTTTGAGAATGATTTTATTGTTTTAAAAAGTTTAACCCCCCATAACTTTGTTGTTATAGGGGGGAAAAACGAACAAATATTGAAAAATTTAAAAAAATAAAAAACAAATTTCATAAAAACTTGCAATGTGCAAAAAGAAACAAGCCACAGAGGACCTGTATTTGCAGAAAACTGTTGTAATTTATTATTAAAAAAAGGTGATTTTTTAATAACAAATTACAATAGTTTTCTGCAAATACAGGACCTCTATGGCTTTCTTTTTGCACATTGCAAGCTGTTGTACATTTTTAAAATCTTTTTGGCATTTCGCACTTATACACGGTGTCCCACGGTAGACAAATCAGTCAAATTGTGGCGTTATTATCAAAGCTATTAAAATATATTTTTTACCAGTCAATATAGACCTAGTTACCTTCAATTTACGCCAGAAAAAAGTGTTGTACTTTTTTCTGTTTTTAGGCTAGAGCAACAAACAGAATTTTTTTTTAGCATAATAACATTTTTTAACGCCAAAATATAAAAAAATAATATCATTTCTTTATCATATGATAGTTTTTTTTACTAAAAACAATAGTTTTTTATTTAAATTTTTAATTTTAGAAAACGGTAAAAAATGGTAAGTGCATTATGGAATGACCCCGCTAATGTAAAAGAGAGGATGCTATGAAAATAAATGTTTGCAAATATGACGTTCACGATAAAAATAAATGTCAAATCTAATGTTATAAATTAGATTTTTACTTAGACTTAGTAAGGACCTTGTGGACTAGGGTATTTTATACTACAGAGTGTATTACTTAATTACTAATAAATTTTGATTTTTTGCGCTCAATCAAATTTTTTAATTGGTATGATTGGATTAATCTTAGATTAATCTTAGCAGTTTTTTTTACAAAGTCAAGGCTATATCATAATGAAAGTATTGGTAAAGCAAGTTATTATAAAACCTATTGGACAACTTATGATAAAACATGTTTTATAATTATGAGATTTTAAAAAACATAATTAATTAGCTTGTAAAGAACCCCCTTCCCTCGCAGTTGCATGAAGTTGCAGCTGTTTCATATTAGCAGGGCCGGATTCAGGGGGGTGCAGGGGGTACAGATTACCCGGGGCCCGGGCTCGAAGGGGGCTTGGCGACAAAAGTTTTTAATAAACAGTTTATTTATTTATACTCCCCCAGATCGATAAGGCGTCAAAATGAGCAAATAAGTAGATCTCGTTCCAAATGGGCAATAGAAAAAATTTCACCGCGGCAGCGCTTAAGCCTTTTTGGATTCTTGTAAAAAATAATAGTGCACTGTTACTAGTGTTTTAAAATTTGTAAAAAAAGTCGCCCGCGGCGCTAGGGCTAATTTACCTACGTATTTTTTTTAGTTCAAGCTTGCAAAAGCTTAAAATTTGTAAAAAAATTGCCTGCGGCGCCAGAGCTATCAAAATTGAAAAAAATTTCGCCTGCGGCGCTAAGACTTTATTATTTTTTACATACTTAAGCTTGCTGAACTATGAAAATAAAACAGTCAGAAATTAACATAATTTGGAAAAATTTTCGACTGCGGCGCTTAGTTAATGAATGGGGGCGCCGCTTCGGCCCTTAGTGCCTTAGCTGCAGGCCTGCATGGGACAATTATGTTTTGAAAAAATGGGGGCCCGAGTAAAAAGTTGCACCGGGGCCCGGACGTATTTATGATATTTGAATTAATTAACTCATCATTGTGTCAAATTCCATACATCTACAAAATATTACGCCTTTCTAGAATATTTTCAGTGTTATTAGAATTGTTTTGTACAATATTTCAAATAAATCCATGTTAGTCCTTAGGTTTTCCCAAATCACTCCAGTTCTGATGAAAAAAGGTCAAATTCCGCATCTAACTTCAGAGAATCATGGGAATATAAATGCAATTTCACAAAATCTATTATTAGCAAATAATTCTAATTCTTTGCGAGTCTTCCACGATTCAAATTTTTTATGACTAAAAAAAAAAGGTTCTCACCTCCAAAAATAGCTTTGTGCCTGACGGTTTTTACCAAAACTAATGCAAATTAATACAAAATAATACAGATAGTGCAGATTAATGCAGAATAATGCACAATAATGAAAGTAATCCAGAATAATGCAAGTAATGGAGATCAATGCAAGTACTGCAGATATAATGCACAGTAATGCAAATAATGTACGTAATTTACAGATAATGCACATTTAATACAAGTAATGCAGACACTGCAAGGATCTGCATTATTAACAGTCATCGGTGAATTTCCGGTTCTCGCATAGGCGCCGCGTCGATTCTAGCGTTGACGCGAGGTTTTAAATATTTACATTTTATTTCTTTTTAACTTGATTTTTTTAATGATTCCATTTAAACGAGTTAGGTGGGAAAAAAAGTTATCGATAAATAAAATTTAAAAACTTTCGTATTCTTAAAAGATAAAAATCGAATATCGGTTTTTTCTTCGAAAAACACATACATATACATATTTATAGTTTATAGTCAATATTGTTGTGTGTAACAAATTAGTCGTCAAATGTTTCGATTTAGTGACCTTTATAAAAATTTCCCTCATAATTCGGTAAAATTATTCCGTAAGCCTATGTTTCTGTGTTTATTTTCAACGTTGATGAGTCAAACTGCTTTTATTCCAATTACTGATTATAATAATTATTAATGCAGACAATTTTGTACATCGAATGCAGCAGTGATAGACCCCTCGTATAAAGAAGTGTCTAAATGCAGCTCTCTGTACAGGATTTTGTTTTGGTTTTTTCTTGGTTTGGTCTTTTTTTTAATGAGGGGGCCTTAACGTTGGTTTGGCGTCTGTTTGGTTTGGACTTTTGTGCAAAAAAATGTTTTTTATTTAAAATAACATATTGAAAAACGGTCAACGGCCCATGCACGTGCGCATGCGCAGTTTATCAAAACATTGCATAAAGAGCTGCACATAGGCGCTCCTCTCGTATAATAGTGTAAAGAAGTCTTGCAAGCGACCTGCACCATTAATATTACTTTATCTTCACGGCTTGTTTACCCACACAGCACAGAATATTCTATCAACATTCTGAAAAGGTGTCAATATACTTCTTGTAGAATATTCTTCGAGAATATTTATAAAACATAACAATAACATTCTCTTAAAAATGATAACATGCATAGAATGTTCTCTCCAAATAAAAAAAATATATTATATTAAAATTAAAATATATCCGACATAAAATACATCCCTATTAAAAATTACTGATTTTTTTTTTTGAAAAACTTGTTTTTATCCCACCTCGGTTTTTACCAAAAACGATCCCAGCCTATAAGGATAATTAAGAGTATAGTACTTTTGTGCAACATTAGATGGCGCCACCATCTGTACGCTTTCACTACATTAACATTTTAATTTAATATATTCTTATAAGGATTAATTCCCTTCAACGATCACTGCTAAAGTCATTTTGGTAGGGATTTTCTCATTATGGAAAATTCTGTGCTAGAGCAATCTATCTATAGATTGCAGGTTGCAACATCCGATCTTAAAATGGTCGGTAAATGGTTGGATGTTTATTGCTTACGTTATATAGTCTAAGTAAAGCAACACAAACAAACCTATTATATTCACAAAAATAATTTTTAAATATACCAAAATATTCTAAGTATATTCTATAAATGTTTCATCAAATGTTCTCAGAACGTTCCTAGAATTTTCAAAATAGTGAACATTTGAATGTACATAGAACGTTCTATGGTGATATCAACACATTGTGGGAATGTTCTTATAATGTTTCAATATTCCCGGAGAATATTCTGTGTATATAATAGGAACGTGTTTGTGCTGTGTGGGTATTTTTACATACCTAACGGTTGATTCCAATTTAAAACTGCTATCAGATGGTATATAGCAGTGGGACATGTATTTGGAGCCCTTTACGTGGGGCCCAATGGTGCAAACTTTCCAAATTTATATTAACACACTTATATGTGGCCACCATGTTAATGTATTAATACAAATTTGGACCTCGAAACCAATCAAGGTCAGGGCCACTAAATCAGATATTTCACTATTTAGTGGCCCTAACCTTGGTTGCTTTGGTTTGAGATTCATCAAATGATGAATTGATGTCATTAATAGTTTGCTTATATACATTGTCGATTTCTTCTTAGTATGTCGCGTTTTTGATTCTTCACATTTTGTTTTGTTTTTTGTTGGTTGTTTTGTTTTGTTTTTTTTTGTTTGGATTTTGTTTTGATTTGTTTTGTTTTTCGTTTTGTTTAGGTTATTTGTATTTAATCATTATTTTGTTTGGTTGGTTTAGGAGGTTTTTTTGTTTGCATTTTTTGAGGATTTTTTTTAGGCATAAGTTTTAAAAGTTATCCTTATCTCGACTTAGTCGTCACCACAAATGGGCATTAAATGCCAGAGTGAGGGGACTTTCCGTCAGAGAGCGAGGCAACATGCCCAGGTCCTCCCAAAGTCCTCACGTTGGGTGGTACCTAAAAAAAAAGCATATATTAATTACAGAAAAAACTATAGATTCATCTTAACTAGGTACCCTATAAAAAATTTCAGATTCAAACGGATTAAAAATAAAATGTTTTTTAAACCAGTTTGAATTAGTTTGAATTATTTCTATTTGCAGCAAATTATCAAAATTAATCCGTTTCAATTCGTTTGGTTTGGTTGACTAGTTAACCTGTTTTAATTTGGATTTTCTTTTTAAATTTAATTCTTTTTAATTTGCATATGCGGAATATCATGTTTTAATTCGTTTCTATTTGCAAATGCGTAACATATTTTAGTTCGTTTCTATTCGAATATTCGGAATATAATTTTTAATTAGATACTATTTTCAAATACGTAACATGTTTTAATTAGTTTTTATTCGCATATGCGGAACATTATTTTCAATTACATACTATTGACAAATGCGTATCCGATTTAATTCATTTCTATTTGCATATGCGGAATATCATTTTTAATTAGATACTATTTGCAAATGCGTAACATGTTTTAATTCATTTCTATTCGCATATGCAGAATATCATTTTCAATTAGCAATTATTTGCAAATGCGTATCGATTTAATTCGTTTGAACCTGTTTGAATCCGTTTTTGCTAATTGAAAATTCATTTTCAATTAGCATTTCGGAATTGATTCGCATAAAAAAAGTCGAAAGGAAATTGTATACACATTATACGATTTTCAATGGATATGATGCTTAGCCGCGGCCTGCGGGCGTCTTTAGACCATGGACTCGGAAATTTTTTATGCTATACCTACATACAGGGTGTATTTGAAATAGCGTCGGAAATTTTAACTGATGATTCTACATCATAAAATATGACAAAAAGTTCCTATAAATATATGTCTAAAAATGCGTCATAAGAGAGCTACGCCCCTTTGAAAGTGGCTAAAAAAAATCGGTTTTTATTTAATAACTCAGGAACCCTTTGAGATATGTTAACGAGGTTTTGCACGTGAAATAATCCTAATAAGGCCCATCTTTGTATGCCATTTTCACGTACTTATTTAAACCAGGGGTGTGCAAAACGGGGGGGCCTTATCAGTTTTTTGTCCAAAACTTTTTTCTGTGTAACTTTTTTGCAATTTTATTTTTGAAATATGATTCCTCAGGTCAAAATACATAAAAAATGTACTCTTGTTGTAATACTGTAGGATTAACCGTTTTCGAGAAAAGTTCATTTAAATGTGAAATTTCACGGTTCGAGGACGAAAAATTAAATACTAAAATGTCGAAAACTAAAATTTTGATGATGCAATGTTATTCTACATCAAAAACTAAGAAAAAAGTTTCCATACATGTAGGTCGAAAAAACGCTTTTAAAGCTACCATAGCCCTTTAAAAATGGTGCATATTTAGGAGACCATAGCTCCATTAGGATTGATTTTTGGAAGTACCTGTATATGAGGTTTTTTCTTAGTTTTTAATGTACATTCGCCCTGCGTCATTAAAATTTTGGGTTTCAACATTTTAGTATTTAATTTTTCGTCCTCGAACCGTGGAATTTCACCTTCAAATGAATTTTTCTCGAAAACGGTTAATCCTACAGTATTACAACAAGAGTACCTTTTTTATGTATTTTGACATGAGGAATCATATTTCAAAAATAAAATTGCAAAAAAGTTACACAGAAAAAAGTTTGGGACAAAAAACTGATAAGGCCCCCCCGTTTCGCACACCCCTGGTTAAAATAAGTACGTGAAAATGACATACAACGATGGGCCTTATTAGAATTAATTCACGTGCAAAACCTCGTTAACATATCTCAAAGGGTTCCTGAGTTATTAAATAAAAACCGATTTTTTTAGCCAATTTCAAAGGGGCGTAGCTCCCTTATGACGCATTTTTAGACATATGTTTATAGGAACTTTTTGTCATATTTTATGATGTAGAATCATCAGTTAAAATTTCCGACGCTATTTCAAATACACCGTGTATAGCATAAAGGACTCAGTATATGCCAAGACCTAATTTCACATATCTAACTGTTTGAACCTGTCTGATTCCGTTTTTTTTTTGCTAATTGATTGAGATATAAAACAAATTTAAGATTAGATTTATGTATTTTTACTTTTTAATAAAACTGCAAAAAATGTAGAAAAAAGAAAAAAGTTTGAGTCAAAAAAGTGAAAAGCCCCCCTTCCCGTTTTGCACGCCTCTGCTCAAAATAGGAACATAAAAATAACATACGAGTAGGCCTTATTAAAGTTAAATTACATGCAAAACCTAGCTGCTATGTTTTAAAGGGTTCCTGAGATAATTTTTCCAGATATCAAAAGAGCATTAAATTTTAGTCTTAACCAAGACAATTTTTTACCACCAACTTAATTTCAATGCTAAATGCAACTTGCCAAATTTAAAAATGCTATCCCCAAATACACCCTCTTCGATTTTTTTTAATTTTTTGTCAGTTGACTCATATATAGTGGTAGAGTATGTCTATATAAGAAAAAGTATTTGACATTCGTAGTTCTTGAATTTGATACTTTTATATGTAATAAGTACGTGCCAAAATGTTGCAACAATTTAACAAAGCTCTCACCCACCCCATAAAATGACCCCCTATTTTGTTAAGTTTTCGCTCAATTTCCTTATTTTTTATTTAATTTATACAGTGCGGTCCAAAAGTCACCCCCCCTCTTAACTTTTGAACGAGTTGAGATATTGACTTCATTTTAAAGTTCTCTATTAGACTATATATTTTTTAATTTCTTAAACATTTTTTTTAAGGTCTACATTTTTCAATTTTTTGTGCTAAAAAATGCGATTTTTTAAGATTTTTTTGTAAATTTTTATTTATATTAATTAAAATTCGTTTAAAAACATAATTTACATTTTTTTATCATGAAATTAGTAATTTTTCCAAAATAGTTTGTTTTTTTTAGAGAAATACCCATTTTTAACCCTATTTTAAACCCAAAAAAAAAAAATGGTAAAAAATTTACTGAAATAGAGAATTTTATAAGATTTAAAATAATGTATTACACGATCTCCTTTCCATTTAAAAAAATTTTAAGTGCTAAAAATATTAAAATATACAAAAATAGTTTGGGTTGTCTCATTTAAGTGTTCTAAATTTGGAGTCGATCTGTCAACTTGTTTAAAAGTTAAGAGGGGTGGGGTGACTTTTTGAGCGCTCTGTATAAAAATACGCATTATTTATTAATTGGGTTTCTGATTAATCGCTTTTATTTAGTTATTAAACAGGGGTAAATTGGGATAAATTTTACTTAATTTTATATTAGGGAACGTTCATGTATTACGTAACGCAAATTGTACCAAAATTCATACACTTCATACCCCAGTTCTCGCGTTATTATAGCTTATAGAGATTTCATATTTTGGCTACCCCCCCTAATGGGGGGTGTGTTAGGGGGGGTAGCCAAAAGATGAAATCTCTACAGCTTTGAATAACGCGAGAACTGAGGTATGAAGTGTATGAATTTTGGTACATTTTGAGTTACGTAATACTTGAACGTTCCCTTAGTGTTTTCTTACCGCGTTTTATTTAAATTCGTTTCCATAATTATTCGAAGTGGGGGCATGATTCCCACACTTGCGCAGTAATAGTGTAAATATGTGCTAAAAACTCTTCCGCTTTAATTTTAATGCTAACCCTGGTAGAAAAGTACACAGCTTAACATAACATTAGATTAGTGACATTTTTATGTTTAGTCTCAAACCTTATACAAAAACGTTATAAAATATATAAATCCTATTTTAAAAACTAACGTTTGACAAAAACGTTATCAAATACATAAATCTAACGTTAGTTTCCCAACTAAATTCTAACCTTTTTCTAACCCTATTCTAAATTTAAATATTTTTTTAATTTTCATTATTAATACGTAAGCTATAGTAGAAAATATATAAATATATAAAAGTTTTTCTGAGAGGTAAACGTATTTATCGAAGTATAACAATATATTACACGAAAAATATTTAGGGCCACCTAAAAAAATGGCTATTTTATAAATAAAGGTAATGAAATTATGTTTAAAAATATTATGATTGATAAAATATATTAAGATTTAGTTATATGAATAAATTTGTCTTCAACTGCCATTTTATGATGCAGGTAGAAATTTTCTAGTTGGCCACGCCCTCTGAAAGTTAAAAATTAAACGTACTTATAACCTATTTCTAACTTAAAAATCTAACGTTAGATTAACGTTTGTAACTAACGTTTGATTCTAACGTTAAATAAAAAGCGGGACATTTGCACATATTTTATAACGTACTTTTATACAGTTTTCTATCGTTAAAAAAACGTTATTCTAACGTTAAATTTCTACTAGGGAAGTGCTACTTTCCGCTAAATAGATGTGACAGACTCTCTAAAACCCGCCAGGAATGCATGACAGATCATTTGGGCGCCCAGCAATTCAACAGAAAATACAGATGTCAACAGGTCATTGATTCGATATTTTAATACAAGCTTTGATGGTTTTTGATATAGAACTAGCTAATTTATTTTACTATTTTCTATATTAAACGTGCACATTTTGGCCCTTCGAGCCGGATACTGTGTAGATAGATAATAACTGCATAATTCGATATTTTTTAAAAAGTGTTGCTGACTTTGTCTGCTGCGCAGGCTAACGCCATGCTCTTTCTCTGTTACTCGCAACTCTCTTCTTAGGGATGAATGAAAAATACAATGAAAAATAAAAACTTATTGCCTAAATCGCTACGCAAATTTAACTCGTTTATTGAGAACTTCGCTTGGATTTGGGAGTAGATTAACTCATTCTTTTGATTTAGATTATGATAAAAAAATTCCGCTTCTATTGCTCCGCGATTATCGACTTACTTAATTATTGATGAAGATTGTCATAAAAAAAATCTTCATGTTGGTTTGAAAGCTTTACATTTTTTGTTAATAATGAATTTCTGGATTCTATTTCCGAAACGTTCTATTAGACCTTGCCTGTCTAATTGTTACCGCTGCAGCGGTAACAGAGCGCTGTTTTCGCGCTAAACCTTTACGCTACACCCCTTTATGGGTGTTTTACCTTAATAATAACAACCCTGTATAGTTATAATTAGATACTACTTACTCCTCTCCTAGATGTAATAGGCTGAAACAAAAAATATATAAATTAAAAAACTTTTATGCAAAAATTAATATTTTAATTTTAAATGCCCGACCGAAATCGGTTTTTATCTTAGTTTCGGACGAAACCCAAACTTTTTGAATTAATAGATGTACCCTCGATATCCATGTAACACAAACCGGTGGTATATCGGTGGTATATCATTTTCCATTACCAATGGCTATTACTGGTAGTAATAAGAATTTTGTAATATATCGTGATATCATCGTTACTGTCGTCATCATCCCTGGCATCATTACAGTACAGTACATATCAAAAAACGGCACGACCTCAAAATTAAATTAACTGTCATTTGGAAGAATGATGCCCAAAACCAATGGTAGTTTGTGAATAATGCTAATTAAATATGGTTTCTAAAGTTTGGTTAAATTTAGTTGACACTTTTGGCATTATTTGACATAGTCATAATAAAACTGATTAAATGTGGCTGAAAGAGGCCAAATAATTGGAAATTTAGAAAATGGTAGGTCAGTTAGTGATTTGTCACAAGAATTTTAAGTGGGAAACAGCACTATTCAGCGTATAAAAAGCAAATGGGAAAATGAGGGAATTATCGAAGAAGAGAAGGTTCTGGGAGAAGGAAAGAAAACAAGTAGTTGGATTCATTTCTACAAGGCCTAGATGATGACAATAATTGTCACCATCAAATTATTTGATTTCTGATGGTAGCTTAATTTTATAATGGGGTTTAACCAAAATTATTAGATTACGATTAAATAGTTAACTTTTTGAAAATATCTATGCAAAAAAATTCGCATTTAAAAAAACGTTATTATTTTTTTTTTTCGTTATTAGCACAGTCTAGCATTTTTTTCCATAGAATAATATTAATATAGGTAAAGAAAAATTTACATGGAAAATGACACGTGACAAATGGTGACCTTTTATTATATTTATGATTTAAACTGATAGTTATATTTTTAAGTTTTAAATGCCTTTGTACATATTAGAATACAGACACTTTATACATTAAGTAATATATTTGTAGACTTTTTTAACTGAGTACATGTAACTTAGTATCATTGTATACAATTAAGCAAATGTTCTATGATTAAACAATTTTTGTTTTACTCATGGTTTAAGAACTTTAAATAAAGATTTTCACGAAAATAGGCTAAATGTATTTTTAGGGTTATCACATCTTAATCATATTAAATGCTTTAATTTTAAGTATTTCTCCGAAACTGATGACTTTGCAAAACAAAATTAGCCCTAATTTCGTGCAAATGCAGTTGATCAAAAACCGATGGGCCATATTGACTCCGCGGTTTTAAATTTTTAAGTTATTGACATTGGTCTACATCAAGTACTGGCATGCCAAAATTTAGAAGGTGATTCTACATCGAAAAATTTCAAAAAAGTTCCTATAAAGGTTGGTCCTGAAGTATACACGGTATATTTGAATTAGGGCCCGAAATCTTAAGGGGTAAAAAGTTCCTATAAACATATGTCTAAAAATCCGTCGTAAGGGAGCTAAGTGGTTAAAAAAACCGGTTTTGCATGTCAACTAATCTTAATAAAGCCCATCTTCGTATGTCATTTTTATGAAGTTATTTTAAAGGGGTGTGCCAAAGGGGGGCCTTATCAGTTTTTTATACCAAACTTTTTCTCTGTAACTTTTTTGAAATATGATTCCTCAGGTCAAAATACATAAAAAATGTATTGTTGTTGTAATACTGCAGGATTAGCCGTTTAGGAGAAAAATAAATTTAAAGGTGACATTTCACGGTTCGAGGACGAAAAATTAAATACTAAAATGTTGAAAACAATGATGCTGGGTAAAGGTACTTTCAAAACTAAGGAAAAAATCTTGTATACAGGTACTTCCAAAAATCAGTCCTAAGGGAGCTGCACTGATAAAAAGGATTTATTTGGATATGGCCAATTAAATTATTTGGTTGTGAGTAATAAATATTATTTGAGTCAAATAAATATTTTAATTTCAAAATGATTTATTAATGGGAACAAAATAGTTTATTTGACAGAAATAATATTTATTTGTCACCACCAAATAATTCAATTGGGGAACGTTCAAGTATTACGTAAAGCAAATTTTGATCATTTTGGACCCCCCCCCGTAACGCTATTTTCCTATACCATTAACATGGGCGTAACACTCCAAAATGACCCGCACCCCCCCTAGGATCGTTACGTAATACTTGAAAGTTCCCTTAGCTATATCAAATCAAATATTTTGTTGACACAAATAAACTGTTTTATCAGTGTATAGTCTCCTAAAAATGCACCATAGAAGCTATATATAGCTACTATAGTAGCTTTAAAAGCGATTTTTCGACCTACATGTATAGAAACTTTTTTTCGTAGTTTTTGATATAGTATTTAATTATTTGGCCTCGAACCGCGAAATTTCACTTTCAATTTTTTTTTCGAAAACAGATGTGCTTTATTAAAATTAGTTTACGTGCAAAACCTCGTTGCTATATATCAAAGGGTTCTTAATTTATTAAATAAAAACCGAATTTTTAGCCACTTTCAAAGGGGCTCCCTTACGACGCATTTTTAGACATATGTTTATGGGAACTTTTTGTTATTAAGAACTTGAAATAAAGGTTTTCACGAAAATAGGGGATTAAATTAAAATTTTTAGTGTCATAATAATAATAATTATTATTATTATAAAATATTATCGTAATAAATGCTTTAACTATTTCTCCAAAATTGATGACCTGAGATGCAACAGTTTAGAACTAAGACAATGTCTCAAACTGAAAATGAATAAATGTTGCATCTCTAAATTTTTTACATAATTTTGGCATACAGGTATGTTACCAAAAGTTCTCGCTGGGGATCGTTTTTGGTGAACATTGGGGAAAAATACATTTTTTTACAAACATTGCAATATTGCTATATAGGTTGCTGAAATTGAATCAGATAATAAAAATTTTCTAACTCCACCCCCGATGGGGTAGGGGGTAAATATTTTTAAATAATTTCAATATTTTCCTTAAAATTGGTATATAGGGTTTTTTGGGGTCGACGAATTCTTGAGAGGGGGGGGGTTCGTAAAGATTGCTATATTAGAGTTTTTGAGGGTCAAATTTTCACGAAAACCACCCCCCACCCCTCAGGGGGTAAAATTAGAAGAAAAAATATATTGTCAGATTCAGATACGTCGACCCCAAAAACCCCTATATACCAATCTTGACGAAAATATTAGAATTAATTAAAAATATTTACCCCCTAACCCCCTCGGGGGTGGAGTTAGAAAAATTTAATTATCAGACTCAATTTCAGCAACCTTAAAAACCCCTATATAGCAATTTTCAATTTTTTGTTAAAAAAATGTATTTTACCCCAATTTTCCCCCCTTGCACATGTTCACCAAAAACAATCCCGAACTAGCACTTTTGGTAACATACCTGTATACCAAACTTTAAGTCTCTAGCTTCAAGTGTTATCATAAAAAATTTAGAGATGCAACCTTTATTCATTTTCAGTTTGAGACATTGCCTTAGTTCTAAACTGTTACATCTCTCAACTGTCCCCATGGGCCCATTTATCTATTTTATAAATATGTTTACTCTTTCCAGATTTAATTTTTCATGTATTTTAGTAAAATTTAGATATATTTTAAAAAAAAGTTCTTACCTGAGTCCAAATGTAGTCTTTATAGCTTTATAGTTTTATAGATATGAAAAGTATTTGGCGTAAAAATGGGTTTATTGGTTTTCTTTTCTGTTTCGTTTGGTATTGGATATTTTTTCTGTGGATATAATTTAACCCTTTTTTGGAATATTTTTCTTCTGTACCCAAATGATCTTAAAATTATTTAGTCCTAAGAGAATTTTGTGCAAAAATAGGTTAAAGGGATTTTATTTTTTTTTATTTAAAAATTTATTTAATATATTTTTATGCTTAGTTCTATGAAAAACTAGCATTTTAAGATCACTATTTGGGTTCAGGAGAAAAAAATATGCGAAAAGAATTATTTTAAAATAAACGAAATATATTTAATTTAAAACGAAACAGCAAATACAATTTAGTTAACCCCTTTTTACGCCAAAACCTTAAAATATGTAGTAGGTCTAAAATTAAATTTGGACTTAAAAGAGAAATTTTTATCAAAATTTACGCTAATGGAAAAAATTAAAGGAACAAAAATGTTCCTTAATTTTTTAGTGATTTTTGAAAGGCTATATCTCAGTGAAAATGGTCGTATGGAAATTAAAAAAGAGAAATTTGAAGCTTTAAGTCTCTAGTTTTAAGATCTTTTGGCAAAATTGTTTTGTGAGGTACGGTTATCGCGCAATTATAAGAAATAGAGCGAGACAAAAAAAATCCATTTTTTTTTGGGTTCTCGGACTTGGGAAAAATTTTCTCAGTTAAACCAATTTGTTGATCAGTTAGCTTGTTTATTGAGCTTTAATTTGCTTTTTTTATTCTCTCTACGTCGATTTTTCGCTGAGATATCGGACTTTAAATGAAAAAGGAACCTTTTGTTTTTGATCATCGATATCTCAGCAACTAATGACCGCACAGTTAATCAAAGGGCGGTTTTTAAAACTAGAAATTACTCCACCATAATTTTTAAAGAAACATTTTTTTCTCATTCTTCACATTAATTTGAAAAAACAGAAAAATAAATATCTTTCACGGTTTTTACAAAAAGAATCCTTTTCTTTCCCAAGTTTTGCACAAAAAAAAAGAAAATTGGAATTTTTTTGTCTCGCTCTATTTCTTATGACTGCGCAATAATCGTACCTTACTTTTTTTGCCAAAAGATGTCAAAACTAGAAACATAAAGCTTCAAAACGATTCTCCATACGACTATTTTTCACTGAGATACAGCCTCTCAAAAACCACTAAAAAAATAAAGTAAATTTTTTTGTTCCCTTAATTGTTTCCAGTAGTGTATATAATATAATATAATAATTTTACTGAAATATATAAAATATAAAATCTGAAAAGGACAAACGCAGAAAAATTGAGTAGCTAATTTTTGCATCAAAGCTACATAATAATTTATAATTATGATTTAAAAGAAAAAAATAGATAGGAACACACATTTTAATAGAAAAAAAGTAGCATTTATATTATGAGAAGTAAGCAAGAAATTTCTTTAAAAGAACCCATTTTCAGCATCATTTTAAAATGGTTCCCTTCTGATTTTGGGGTTAAATTAAGTACCGTTGACTTCGCCTATCACTACCATAGACAAGGATGATCACTATTCTATGATCTATGATCACTACTCTTTCAAAAAATATATAGAGCGTGTTAAAACTCCGCCCCCTTTAACTTTTAAATGGCTTAATATATCAACTTGAAATATGAAACACGCAAATAACGTAATCCAAATAATTTTTTGGTATATATTTGATATGGTTAGGGGGGACATTTTTTTTTAATTGAGTCGTGTGGCACATAATTTTAAATTTATAAAATGTTTTATTCGCCCATATATTTTTTTAATTTTTCGGATCAATTTTTGGGGGTTTAAAATAGGGTTAAAAATGGGAATTTTCGTCAAAATTTCATTAAAAAAATCAAACAGTTTTTGAAAAATAGTATATTTCGTTTGGAATTGATATTGTGGAAAATTTGCCAAAAAAGGAACCTTAACGGTCGGTTTCTTATAGTATATTAACGTACTAGTTACATAACATACGTTTTTAGGGCACGATTACAAGTTTAGAAAACGAGCCGCTTGCGGCGAGTTTTCTAAAGTACTAGTGCTCTAAAAACGTGTTATGAAATGAGTGCTTTATACAATTTTTTCTATTTTGCTCTAAAATTTAAAAAACTTACATTTAAATTGATGACTGATTTAGAGATTTTTGTTTTGGGTGGGCATTACAGTTTACACTATGTTTAAAATTCTAAGAACAAATGATATTTTGATATATTTTACAGTCATCTCTTCTTTTTTCACTGCAATTAACCAGTCCACAATTTTAACACGGTAAAAAATAACCCAAACACAAAATTTTGTAAAAAATTAAACTTTAAATTGACATTGACATTCGCGGAAAACGTCAAAAGATCGGCTTTTGTATGTTGCCAACCCCACAGAAAAAAAAGTAGAGACCTCTTATGGGCCTATAAGAACACGCAAAATGAGTGTGATTATGAGCTTATAAGAGTCGCAAAATAGAAAAAGGTATTTTTCTATTTTGAAACTCTTATAAGCTTATAATCACGCGCATTTTGGGTGTTCTTATAGGCCCATAAGAGGTCTCAACTTTTCTTTCTTTTGGGTTGGCAACAGAGAAAAGCCTATCGCTTGAAGATTTCTGTGCAAATGTCAATGTCACTTTAAAGTTTAATTTTCTACAAAATTTTGTGTTTAGGCTATTTTTTACCGTGTTGTTGTGTCTTGGTTAATTGCAGTGAAAAAGAGAAGAGATGACTATAAAATATAATTTTTTCTTGGAATTTTAAACATGGTGTAAACTTTAATGCCAACCCAAAACAAAAATCCTTATATCAGTCATCAATTTAAATGTAAGTTTTTTTTTTATTTTAGAGCAAAATAGAAAAAATTGTATAAAGCACTCGTTTCATAACACGTTTTTAGCGCACTAGTACTTTAGAAAACTCACCGCAAGCGGCTCGTTTTCTAAACTTGTACTCGTGCGCTAAAAACGTATGTTATGAAACTAGTACTTTAATATACTATAAAATTAATTTTGTAAAGATGCTTTTTTTGCATAAGGGAACGTTCAAGTATCACGTAACGCAAATTGTACCAAAATTTATACACTTCATACATTGGTTCCCGCGTTATTAAAGGCTGTAGCGATTTTATATTTTGGCTACCCCCCCCCTAACACATCCCCTATTTGGGGGAGTAGCCAAAACATGAAATCTCTACAGATTTTAATAACGCGGGAAGTGTATGAATGTTGGTACAATTTAAGTTAAGTGATTAAGTCCAAACGTTCCCTAATGTTCGAGAATAAATTTAAGTATTATTATTATTATATTATTCACAGCGCCTGCGCTAGAATAATATAATACGGTAGTTTTAAATTTTCAAAATTTTCAAAAATCGTCCTACCCTGCTGAAAATGATGGGTCTGGGCGGGTATAAATGGTCCATAAACCGGACTTGAGCGGATGAATTTCACCCGCTCAAGTTCGGTCTATGCAGCATTTATACCCGCGCAGACCCGTCATTTTCAATAGGGTAGACAAAAAAAATTCTTGGATATAAATTTATTTCATAAAAAAATAAGCAACTTTTTTAAATGTCAGTCTGTCCGTCCATTTGTCCGATTTAACGATTTTTGTGAACGCGATAACATAAGAACAAATAATCCGATATACTTGAAATTTCAAGAAAAATCAAGTTCTACGAGGGGAGGATACCTATTGTTTTTAAAACAAAAAAGGTTATGGGGGTTAAACTTTTAAAAAAATATTTTAAGTTATGTTGATGTTGTATTAAGAAAAGTATTATCAGGAAAAAATCAATAGTAACACTTCTGTTATTTATAGGACATTCTTTCGATTTAGAGATATGATGGTATTGTATTATCAAAGATAACATCTAGAACAATATAACAGAGAAAAAATCTCAAAATCGACAAATTTTGAGTTATGGTGGTCTTGCACTTATAGTGCGATATATCAAAAACTTATTTGGGTTATGTTATTTGCGTGTTTCAAATTTCAAGTTAATATCTTAAGCCGTTCAAAAGTTAAAGTGGGGGCGGACTTTTGACACGTTCTATATAAATCTTACGTACCATCCATAATGCCAAAAAGGTGCTATATTTCCGGGTCCCCTTTGGCCCAAAATTTAGGCTAAAGTAGACCCGTATTTAGGCCCTAAATACAAACAAAATAAATCAATACAATATGTAATAGCAAGGTACTTACATGTGAGCTTTCTTCTAATAGCACACGTCGCAAATGGCTATTAAAATACGACTAAAGAACGAAAAAATCGACCACTATTTATACCAATGAATTAGGAGGATTCACTGGTTTATGCCAGAATGAATCAACATTCATTCTGATTCATACTGCAATACTGACACTCTGGAATAATCAGATCCGCACTTTTTTTTATTTATTTTCTTATCAATTTTTTGTGTAATTAAATAAAAAATATAGCGGATATCCTTTCTAAGGGAGCTCCCACACTTATATTGAGGCGTATAGTGCAAGAGTGGCCCATCTCACTTTATGGAAATATCGAGATAATGGCTATTTAAATTTCTCCGATTTTTTAATCTTTGATCTAGGACGCATTATATTATTTAAAATTTTTCTGTTAGGATTTTTAGACTCAACTAACATTTAGGTAATGTATGACAAACAAATTTATTTTACTTTCTTCACTTTCTCAGAGAAAAAAATTGGTGGGTCACGAGACGAGATCTGACCTTCAATAATATGTTTTTTTTTGAGTAGATCTAACCTCACATTTTACTTTGAAATTTTAATTATTTTTACATGTGAAAGAAATGTTCGTTATTTAATAACAGAATAGTCAAAATACCAATAATTATGCTCTGGAATAGTTAAATAAACGTTTTTTTACTGTTCTTGGAGTAATTACCTTTAAAAATGAAGAATAACTAATGCGTAAATATTTTTAAGTACCTAAATGAATTTCAGTTCCTATGATCTCAAAGTTTAAGGTTAGTTGTAATTATTTTTGATTAATAAAGCAAAATGTACAAAATTGGTAACATAACGCTCCTGAATTTGTGCAGAAAATTATTTGTTTTGGGGCGAACAAAAAACTTTCTCGAGAAAACAAATTTTGGCTTTTTTAAGAATCTTTCTAAAAACATCTCTATAAATCCTTGGTAAAACTTGCCTTGTTAGCTTTTTTAAGAATAAAATTGACATTTTTAATGATGCAGCCCTGATAGCACCAAAACCTTCTAAGAATATTCTTAAAATAAATAGCCGGAAGTACAGCATGCTTCTTAGAAGCATGTCTATTTTGCTCAGGATATTCTAAGAACGATTAAAGAAATGCAAAGGATACCGTTTTAATCATGCTGGGAGTTCCTAAGAAGGTTCTTAAAAGCCTCTGCATCAAATAAGAATGTTTTAAGAAGCATGTTAAGAATATTCTTAGAAGTAGGTACATGTACTTTTAAGAATATTCTTAGCATGCTTCTAAAAATATTCTAATTTGATGAATTTAAGTAATAATATTGAATATTGCGCATGCGCAAACAAAGTAGGTAGGCGTTTTAGAATTCTGCATTAATGTAGTTTTTCTCTTTCTTTCAATTTTATTTTATAATACTCTATCCTTTTTATGGAGTGATATCATAAATTTGGACATGGCGAAAATTTTTACATCTTTGTGATAAACCTAATAATTAAAGTATATAAAAATCTTTAGATATAGCATCCATCAGGTAAGATTCATATGGGATATGCAGTTTTACTGTAAAAGTAAACTTTGTACCAAACATAAAAATCATGCGCCACACAAAAATCCAATGTTTAGAGAAAAAAATAGTAAAAAATTATCATTTCAAAAAATAATAATTTTAATTTTATGCCTAAAACTATATAATAATGACTTTATGTCTAAAAATACATCCATTTCTACTACTACTACGGTAAAACTTATGTTATTAACTACAATTTTAAGAATATTTGTTATTCTAACCTAATAAAATTAAAATAATATAACGCCATATTACTATTCTAAAAACATTCCCATTAGAATATTTTAAGAATATGTATTTGAGCATATTCTTAGCAAAATACTCTAATCATGCTTAGCATGTGCGCTATAGCATTATTCTAATAATATTCCCATTAGAATATTTTAAGAATATGTATTGGGAATATTCTTAGCAAAATACTCTAATCATGCTAAGAATGTTTAGAGTAGAAGCACTTATACTACTACAGCAGTGCACCTTTTAAGAACATGCTTAGCATGTTTACAGCATTATGCTAAGAACCTTTTCAAGGGAACGATTAAAAAACCTTCTTAGGATGAAGTGTGTTATCAGGGAGTTGGCATTTTCAACATCCCCAATAATATGTTTGACTGGTAGCCTGTGAGCCACTCTTGCACTAATAAAAGCGATAATTTTAATATTGCAATAGTGCTTTAAATGCTTGTATCGTGCCAAAAAGAAAACCCTCTGTTACGAAGGTGGTATGTAATGAAAGATATAGATGTCCTTATTACATTTATAAAAAAAAAACGCAAATCTCAAAAAACACATGGGCCCTCTTGCACTCTTGCCTCATATATTATTCAACGAATATTCGACCAAATTGCAGTGGACCAACGGAAGGTATACCTTCCGTTGCCTATAGGCAGTGACTATAGTCACCGACTAGTATACTAGGCACTATAGTAGTTTTATCTGGTCAGAATTTAAAATTTTCAGTAGGGATTCCATATTTGTTTGTATTTATCTGTTAAGATAAGGAAAAATAAAATGTTGTTCGGTCAGATTTAATGCAGTCCTGTAATTTCATATATTTATGATGCGAGAAATTCACATGTGAATTACCGGTTTTCAGATTGGTTTCACATTTACACAGGACGTAATTATTGTTGATATACCATACGTGACTTTTCAATAAACAGTATTCGATTATATATATTTTTTGGTATTCGGTGTCTGGGAATGGAGATTTAGTTAATGTGTCGAATAACCCGACAATCAGGCCTATTCATACGTACCACTGAAATCTATTCAATATTGACAAAAATTACAATCTCATGCAGTTTTAATACAGTTGACGTAAATGACCTTGCAATTTTCGTCAATATTGCCACAAATCTCAATCTCAATGGTACATGTGAATAGGCCTGAATAATGTGTAAAAATCAGTACTCGGCGAATTTCCAGTACTTGCACAGGCGCCGCTTCGACTCTAGGGTTGACGCGAGGTTTTAAATATTTACATTTTTATTTCTTTTTATCTTGTTTTTTTTTTAATGAATCCATTTAACCCTGGATCCTGACACTTATTTCGTGTATACACAAATGCAACTCTGGGGTTTCAAAAACCCCAATAAAAAATAATTAATAACAATTGAGAAACATGTCTTTTATATTTTGTTTTGTTCAAACTTCTTTCTGGATGTATTTTAAAAGGATTTATTAAAATATATGTATATCACCAACAATATTTACGTTTTGCTCAAGGTTCTTCTGAATCAATCCAACACCTGCTCACTCTAATAGAAGCGGTAGTGGGGTTTTTGAGACCCCACAGTCGGGTTCCAGGGTTAAACGAGTAAGGTTGGAAAAAAGTTATCGATAAATAAAAATTAAAAACTTTCGTATTCTTAAAAGATAAAAATCGAATGTCGTTTTTTTCTTTGAAAAACACCGATATATATATATATATATATATATTGTAACGATATAAATCGTCACTTTGTAATATAGCAAGGGTTAATTAAACTATTCGTTTACTTACGTTATAATTTATGTTTATTTTGTATATAAATAGTTACGTACGTACAGAACTATTTTGTATCTGGGACTATTTTGTAGCAGGAACTGAATTCTAACCATATGAGTCTCTATTCCATAGTTCTACCTGAAAATAACATAAAGAAAACATAATTAGAATATGATTTTTAATAATAAAGAATCATATGACTTATTTCTCTATAATACATTTGTCTATGGACTTACCTGGTTTTTATATGTTTCAGAGTCTATTGAGGGTTGGATTTCACTGGCTTTCATCTGTAGCTTGTTTCTCCTGGAAAGTTTCGTATGATTATTCCTTCGGGATAATCCAGAATTTGTTGAAAATAGTTTGCTGGAACTGCTCACTTAGATTCAGTATTTTGTTTATACTTAGTTCACAGGACACTTAGTATTCTGTTCGTATTTTTATTAGTTTTGCTGATAAACAATAAGTATTGTTTATATTTGTTTCTTAAAGTAATATTTTGAGGTTAGATATCACTAATACGGATTTATTAGGAAATATTCTTTTGTTATTATCTTTGATGTAGTTTTCGTTACCTTTATTAGGAATCCTATACGGTAAAACTGTAGTTGATAATGACTTGCATAGATGTCGCTAATAGTTCAGAAATAGGATTTTATTTACCTGAAGGGTTCATACTAGTGAATAAGGTCGATTTTCGCTCCTTCTTGAAGCAACTCTGTACAATGGTGGTCTCATTTTGACGAGTGTTTATTTTCTGTAATCATCGAAGTAATCCTTCATGTATTTTTATTTAAAGTTAGTGAAAATGAATATTTAAACAATGCGGAAGATATTATAACTGTTATTTTCTACAATTATGCATTTATAACGTTTCGATGGACATCGAAGACTTAGAATGACATCACCATTAATTAAGCACCATTAAGCACCATTAACCACCATTATTACTAGACCATTAATTAATTACCATTAATTACTCACCATTTCTATACCATTAATATGGAATTACATTAATTTAAGTTGAAGTTTATTTTGGTATATTTGATATACAAGTTCTCCGCATGGAGTGATGTTCTGTTGGAACATGGTTCTGTATTTTTCGGCATAGATAAATTCTATATGACCGTCTAGCAGACAATTTTATATTGGACATAATTTTCAAAAGCATATTTAATCCCGGACAACATTTTCAATCGTACATTTTATCCTGGAAGATAATTTTTCCAAAGTAGATGGGACAGCCTATATTTTTTTTTTCTTTCATTTGAGAAATGAATTCATCAGCATAGGGGAGACTTGCACAGATGGAGACGATGGAATTCATACCTCATGGATTTTGCAGAAACCAGCTAAGTACTCATTCTGAAAACTTTTGAAAGCAATATTTCATATTTTTAAATTCTTTTATTTCAATATTCTTATAACTGTAAACTTTATCAGATCTGATATAGTATTGATTAATACTATATGCCCTTCTGGCTTTTGTTCATTTTTAGGTACTTATTTTTTTTTAAAAACATTTAATCTCATTTATTAATTATTAAATATCATACTTTTGATTAAATGATTTCTAATTTAAGCATGACTTTTATACACTGCAAGAAATGATTGTTGTTTACATACATTTCTTGGTGCTTGCTGAACTTCATGTTTTCTTTATACATTTAAGTCGAATGATTTCTGAATTTAGTAATTTTTATTAAGATTTCTTTAATTATATCTTAATATAATTACACATATTTTTTATATATATTAATACATTACTTGATGTGCTTTCATTAAGTTTATTTATAATAAATTTCTCAAATGAATTATCTTATTTTATTTAGGGGTTATATTTTCTCAAACTGAAAAGCTTAAGTATTTACACTAGGTTGTTACTTACCTAAAGGAGTAAAAGCTAAAGTAACTGGCGCCCCTAACAACATTAATAAATTCTTTCTATTTTTCCCTTGCCCATACCCATTGCTCCGCTGTCAAAACTAGCCGTTGGCAGTGAACGTATTAATTACGGTACACTAATATTGGCGCCCAAGAACGTGGTATTTGGATAGATAGAACACTTGTTTTTTTTTAATTTTACTCCATTTTTCTCAGTGTATTTTTTATAAAAATCTAAAGCTTATTTTTTTCAGTGTAACTTAAAGTTCATTTTGAGAAAAACTACATATAACTGTTGAATAAAATATTTTTTGTTGAAAATTAAGTCAAACTAGAGTTAATCTGATAAGATATATCAGATATGTGTTTTTTATGTTTTTTCTGAATTTTATGGAATAACATGGAATAGAGAAATTTTGGTGTGGGTTCAGTTTTTCTAGAAATTATCTTTTATTCAATAGAAATAAATGGATAATAGGGTATTTATTTATGCGAAGGATATGAATAAATATTAGCTAATTTTGTAGTTTTGGAGACTATTTATAATTATTAATTTGTCCAATTGAGATAAATAATAATTTAGTATTTTTTTGACATATTTGGGAAATTTTCCAAAGTATGCAAAAACTTTGTTGAACAGTGTACACAAAAAAAAATAATAATTTGTGGTACAGTATAAATATTTTATTATAAAATAAATATTTTGAGTAAATTGAATTTAAATTTTGAAAATAATTATTCAAAATGGAAGATTTAGATAAAATGGAAATTCGATTTTTGACTGCAAAAATGGTAAAAATTTAGCAAAAATAGGTCTAGCTTTACGAACGTCTGTAAATGAAGTTACGGGGTATACGCCGGCATTTCTTAATTTTGGGAGGAATGTACCTATCACAGGAACTTATTATGGCAAAATGACATCAACTGATGGTGTTAAATTAGAACCTTGTGACAGAGACTCGTATAGTCAAGACTTGGGAAATCTTAAAGAGATTTTTATTGATGTAAAGAAATATTTACATGAAGCTTATGAACGTAATAAGCGTACTTATGATTTGCGCAAGCGTGAAGTAAATTTTGATATAGGTGAAAAAGTTTGGAGACGAAACAAAGTACTCTCAGATGCTAGTAAAAGTTTTGCTGCAAAACTTGCTCCAAAGTACATACTTTGCAAAGTTGTTGCGAAAAAGTCAAAGTTAGTGTATATTTTGGAAAATGCAGATGGTCATAGAGGCGACTGGCATGTTAAAGATCTAAAGAAATATTTTGGATCGAATAGTGACATTTCAGTTGGCTAGATTTTATTAAATAAGAATATATTCTTAGTATCATTCGGAATGATATTTAAAAAAATATCAATGTATTGAAAATATTTAAAGGGTACCCAAAACTTTTGTATATAGTAAAAAAAAAATATATATAAATATATTTTTTGTAGAAGAGGATTCTGATGCGCGTAGTCAAGTCTTATTTCTATTTTTTTATCTTGATAAAACTTAGCTAAAAAGAAAAACAAAATTAATTATGACAATTACCTGATTATGACAATTACCTGATTATGACAATTACCTGTTTATGACACACACCGATAAAGTCCCAAAATTATGTTCTACATAAGAGTAGGCGGATGATACACGTAGTTATCAAGCTTAGCTATTGTTAATTATCAAGTAGTATTTCGAATGATTTACATAAAGTATTGTATTTTTTGTTGATTTATTAAATAAAATATAGTATATATTTTAGCTATTTAAGTTAAATAGTTTTAGAGTTTGGTATAAAAATATTTTTTGTATATAAATATTTTTATTATTTTTGGAGGGGGCATGTGTAACGATATAAATCGTCACTTTGTAATATAGCAAGGGTTAATTAAACTATTCGTTTACTTACGTTATAATTTATGTTTATTTTGTATATAAATAGTTACGTACGTACAGAGCTATTTTGTATCTGGGACTATTTTGTAGCAGGAACTGAATTCTAACCATATGAGTCTCTATTCCATAGTTCTACCTGAAAATAACATAAAGAAAACATAATTAGAATATGATTTTTAATAATAAAGAATCATATGACTTATTTCTCTATAATACATTTGTCTATGGACTTACCTGGTTTTTATATGTTTCAGAGTCTATTGAGGGTTGGATTTCACTGGCTTTCATCTGTAGCTTGTTTCTCCTGGAAAGTTTCGTATGATTATTCCTTCGGGATAATCCAGAATTTGTTGAAAATAGTTTGCTGGAACTGCTCACTTAGATTCAGTATTTTGTTTATACTTAGTTCACAGGACACTTAGTATTCTGTTCGTATTTTTATTAGTTTTGCTGATAAACAATAAGTATTGTTTATATTTGTTTCTTAAAGTAATATTTTGAGGTTAGATATCACTAATACGGATTTATTAGGAAATATTCTTTTGTTATTATCTTTGATGTAGTTTTCGTTACCTTTATTAGGAATCCTATACGGTAAAACTGTAGTTGATAATGACTTGCATAGATGTCGCTAATAGTTCAGAAATAGGATTTTATTTACCTGAAGGGTTCATACTAGTGAATAAGGTCGATTTTCGCTCCTTCTTGAAGCAACTCTGTACAATGGTGGTCTCATTTTGACGAGTGTTTATTTTCTGTAATCATCGAAGTAATCCTTCATGTATTTTTATTTAAAGTTAGTGAAAATGAATATTTAAACAATGCGGAAGATATTATAACTGTTATTTTCTACAATTATGCATTTATAACGTTTCGATGGACATCGAAGACTTAGAATGACATCACCATTAATTAAGCACCATTAAGCACCATTAACCACCATTATTACTAGACCATTAATTAATTACCATTAATTACTCACCATTTCTATACCATTAATATGGAATTACATTAATTTAAGTTGAAGTTTATTTTGGTATATTTGATATACAAGTTCTCCGCATGGAGTGATGTTCTGTTGGAACATGGTTCTGTATTTTTCGGCATAGATAAATTCTATATGACCGTCTAGCAGACAATTTTATATTGGACATAATTTTCAAAAGCATATTTAATCCCGGACAACATTTTCAATCGTACATTTTATCCTGGAAGATAATTTTTCCAAAGTAGATGGGACAGCCTATATTTTTTTTTCTTTCATTTGAGAAATGAATTCATCAGCATAGGGGAGACTTGCACAGATGGAGACGATGGAATTCATACCTCATGGATTTTGCAGAAACCAGCTAAGTACTCATTCTGAAAACTTTTGAAAGCAATATTTCATATTTTTAAATTCTTTTATTTCAATATTCTTATAACTGTAAACTTTATCAGATCTGATATAGTATTGATTAATACTATATGCCCTTCTGGCTTTTGTTCATTTTTAGGTACTTATTTTTTTTTAAAAACATTTAATCTCATTTATTAATTATTAAATATCATACTTTTGATTAAATGATTTCTAATTTAAGCATGACTTTTATACACTGCAAGAAATGATTGTTGTTTACATACATTTCTTGGTGCTTGCTGAACTTCATGTTTTCTTTATACATTTAAGTCGAATGATTTCTGAATTTAGTAATTTTTATTAAGATTTCTTTAATTATATCTTAATATAATTACACATATTTTTTATATATATTAATACATTACTTGATGTGCTTTCATTAAGTTTATTTATAATAAATTTCTCAAATGAATTATCTTATTTTATTTAGGGGTTATATTTTCTCAAACTGAAAAGCTTAAGTATTTACACTAGGTTGTTACTTACCTAAAGGAGTAAAAGCTAAAGTAACTGGCGCCCCTAACAACATTAATAAATTCTTTCTATTTTTCCCTTGCCCATACCCATTGCTCCGCTGTCAAAACTAGCCGTTGGCAGTGAACGTATTAATTACGGTACAATATATATATCTATAGTTAATATGTATAGTCAATATTGTTGTGTATAACAAATTAGTCGTCAAATGTTTCAATTTAGACCTTTATAAAAATTTCCCTCATAATTCGGAAAAATTATTTCGTAAGTCTACTCTGTGTTTATTTTCAACGTTGATGAGTCATAACTGAGTTTACGCCAACTACTGGTAAAAATATACACTATACACATGGGGGGATTGGTGTAGTGGACTACCGCGTCTTACTTGACGAGTTTACTACCCAAATAGCGTGAGTTCGATTCTCACCGGCGCTGATTTGCCTTTTTCATTTAATTAATAATTGAAATTTGGCGAAGGCGTAAGTGAAGCGGACACTCTATATAAATAGGTTCAAAAGTCAATTAAAGCCGATGGTTCCCTCTACTACTAGCCCACACAAGTCCTGGACTTAGGGGATGCTTAATTAAGTAAAATAGTACGAGGTTAAACAAAAATGTAATGTTAATGTACCTATACTCCGTCCAGTTATGCAAGATAGTAAGGGACGCGGCCCGTTTTACACCACAGAGCGCATAAATAGCATAATTATGCATAAATCGTATCGTATCAAAAATTTAACAGATTTCGGTGCTGTTTTCCTGGAAAGGTCCTTTCCCAAGACTCGCATAACAAGCCTAGGACATAAGAATGCGATGCCAGGATTGGCTTGATGTGTCATCATGTATCTTGTAATGGCTGTTATGCAAGCCTTTGGATAGGCCTTGAGTTGTAATTGTAACCTAAAAATTTGACGTTTTCCTTGTGTTCAATATAATTTACGTTTGTACAATATGTATCATAGAATATGCTAATTTAGTGTGAGTGTATGAAGAATTCTTCATACACTTTTTTGGTTTATTAATAAACCAAGAAAGTACTTTTTTCAGTACAATTTCTATACAAAATAACATTAAGTATAACCATTTTTTTATGTAACTTTTTCTTCAACGACCGTCAATCATTGTCATAGACAATGTCACAATATATTATATGTTAAAAGGTACGAGTTTTTAACCAATGATGTAGCTTAAAAATCGCGGGAATTTTAAACTACTATCTTGCATAGGTAGACGGACTATAGATACCTACTTATTACACAGGTCCACAAAAAACAATAAAATTAGTTTTTTGTAAACCAAACTATATTTGTTTTACGTATTTTTGGGCGCTGAAAACGAATATGGCAATAAAAAAAATCTTGACCCTCAAAATCTTAAGATACAGCCCACGTTGGTTTTTTTTGTATGCATTCAAGCCAAAACAAAAATCCGCAGGATTTCAGAAAAAGTTTTTTTATAGAAATATTTCTAAACAAAAATGATTCATGCCATAACTTGCAGATTTTAAATATCTACCCTAGTTAATTTTTTACAGGTCCACATACTCCAAATATTGCACTTTTTTCGTGTTTTTTCCGATATACACGGTGTATTTGAAATCGGGTCCGAAATTTTAAGGCGTGATTTTATAATATAATATATGATATTATCATAAAATATGACAAAAAGTTCCTATAAACATATGTCTAAAAATGCGTCGTAAGGGAGATACACCCCTTTGAAAGTGGCTAAAAAATTCGGTTTTTATTTAATTACTCAGGAACCCTTTGAGATATTGCAACGATGTTTTACGTGTGAACTAATCCTAATAAGGCCCATCTTCGTATGTTATTTTCATGTACTTACTTTACCCAGGGGTGTGCGAAACGGGGGAGCCTAATCAGTTTTTTGTCCCAACCTTTTTTCTGTGTATTTTTTTTTTAGAATATGATTCCACAGGTCAACATACATAAAATAGGCAGCGTGAATGTACATTAAAAACTAAGAAAAAAAAACTCATATACAGGTACTTCCAGAAATCAATCCTAAGGGAGCCAACGGTCTCCTAAAAATGTACCATTTTTAAAGGAACATACATATATTAGCTTTAAAAGCGATTTTTCGACCTACATGTATGAAAACTTTTTTTCATAGTTTTTGATATAGAATATCTATGCATCATTGAAATTTTGGTTTCCAACATTTTACTATTTAATTTTTCGTCATCGAAAAGTGAAAATTCACCTAAAATAATTTTTCTCGAAAACAGTATTACAGTATTACAACATGAGTACTTTTTTATGTATTTTGAGGAATCATATTCCAAAAATAAAGTTACAAAAAAGTTACATACAAAAAAGTTTGGGACAAAAAACTGATAATGCCCCTCGTTATGAACACCTCGAGGCCTCTGGTTAAAATGAGTACATGAAAATAACATACAAAGATGGGTATTGTTTATATTAGTTTATGTTTAAAACCTCGTTGTTGTATCTCAAAGGGATCCTGAGTAATTTTGGAGTGTTACGCCCATGTTAATGGTATATGAAAATAGTGTTACAGGGGAGGGGGTGGGGGTCCAAAATGATCAAAATTTGCGTTTCGTAATACTTGAACGTTCCCTAGGTCCTAATAAAATCTAATAAAAATTTTAGTCGGTTTTATTAGATTTTATTAACATGGTTTAAAACCGACTAAACTATATATTAATTAGAAACTTTCTGTTTTTTAACTTACAATTAAAACCAAATCATTTTTATTAGTTTGTAGTAGGATTCCTAATCGCGTAAGAAATTTTAGTCGTTTTAAGTCGGATAAGCTTTTATTTTAATTCATTAGGATTTTTTTGCATATTTTAGTCGTTTTAAATCAGAACTTTTTGTTTTTTAACTTTAACAATAAAAAACATGAATTAATTTTTATTAGTTTGTAGTAGGATCCTAATCGCGTAAGAATTTTAGTCGTTTTAAGTCGGATAAGCTTTTATTTTAATTTATTAGTTTTTTTGCATATTTTATTAGAATTAATTCGTAACAGTTTTTAATAAAAAAACTTATTACTTTTCCAAAGGGAAGAAAAAAAATTAAAAAAAAAATTATTGCTTTTGTTTACATTTCTCAACGTTGTATATCCAAAAAATATGATTTCTTTCAAAAAAAAAAAAATCTCTCTGTCGGTCTGTGTGTCCGGGAAATTTATGACCAGGATAACTTAAGAACGCTTAGAGCTAAATACTTCAAATTTGGTCTATGGGTTGATTATCCAAAGTTCTTAGCTGGGATTGTTTTTGGTAAAAATCGGGGTGGGGTAAGGGGGTAAAATGTTTTTTTTTTCAAAAACCATTTTTCAATTTATTTTTCGTTATACGAAAACGAGAACTTTTTTGAAAAAAAATGAACATTTTTTAATTTTTTTTTTCGTTTTATGAAAAAAGGAAATTTTTCGAAAACATTTTTTTGAATTTTTTTTGTTGAAATTTTTCTTTTGATTTTTTTTGTTTTTGATTTCAATGGACCAATAGAATGCAACTAAAATAATTAAAGATTCCGACTGTTTCTAATAAAGCGAGGAACGACAAAATCCTAATAATAAGAAGATAAATAATATGGGAAACATAAAGATTTATTAAGAATTAAAGAAAAAAGAAGAAAATTTAAAATTTACTGTCAGAAACATATTTAAAATTTTGAATAATTTTGTAGGCCTAAATTAATGGGGAGTCCCTAGCACAAGCTTAAAGCTTATTTGGGACTCCCCATGACTTTTTTTTAATATTTTGCTTAATAAATAATAATAATAAATAATAATAATAATAATAATAATTCGGTTTAAGTCGGATTTTTAATATCAAAAGTGTTTCACTAACCGACTATATCCTAATAAAAGCTTCCTAATAAAATCCGACAATTTTTTTTTATTCGGTTTTATTAGATATTTTCGATAGGGCAATCATTACATGCAATGATTTAGAATCATTGGTATAATCATAGGGGCTTCTGCAGAAGCTTGCAGAAAAAAAGTAAAATTTTAAAATTAACAGTATACATACAGGGCGTATTTGAAATAGCGTAGGAAATTTTAACAGGTGATTCTACATGATAAAATATGACAAAAAGTTCCTAAAGTTTCTAAAAATGCGTCATAAGGGAGCTACGCCCCTTTGAAATTGGCTAAAAAAATCGGTTTTTATTTAATAACTCAGGAACCCTTTGAGATATGTTAACGAGGTTTTGCACGTGAATTAATCCTAAAAAGGCCCATCTTTGTATGTCATTTTCACGTACTTATTTAAACCAGGGGTGTGCGAAACGGGGGGGGGGGCTTATCAGTTTTTTGTCCCAAACTTTTTTCTGTGTAACTTTTTTGCAATTTTATTTTTGAAATATGATTCCTCAGGTCAAAATACATAAAAAAGGTACTCTTGTTGTAATACTGTAGGATTAACCGTTATTCTACATCAAAAACTAAGAAAAAAAGTTTCCATACATGTAGGTCGAAAAAACGCTTTTAAAGCTACCATAGCCCTTTAAAAATGGTGCATATTTAGGAGACCATAGCTCCATTAGGATTGATTTTTGGAAGTACCTGTATATGAGGTTTTTTTCTTAGTTTTTAATGTACATTCGCCCTGCATCATTAAAATTTTGGTTTTCAACATTTTAGTATTTAATTTTTCGACCTCGAACCGTGAAATTTCACCTTCAAATGAACTTTTCTCGAAAACGGTTAATCCTACAGTATTACAACAAGAGTACCTTTTTTATGTATTTTGACCTGAGGAATCATATTTCAAAAATAAAATTGCAAAAAAGTTAAACAGAAAAAAGCTTTGGACAAAAAACTGATAAGCCCCCCGTTTCGCACACCCCTGGTTGAAATAAGTACATGAAAATAACACACACAAACGGGCCTGGATAGGATTAGTTGACGTGCAAAACCTCGTTGATATATCTCAAAGGGTTCCTGAGTTATTAAATAAAAACCGATTTTTTGAGCCACTTTTAAAGGGGCGAAGCTCCCTTATGACGCATTTTTAGACATATGTTTATAGGAACTTTTTGTCATATTTTATGATGTAGAATTATCTGTTAAACGACGCTATTTCAAATACACCGTGTATTTCTAAAAAATTAAACAATTTAAAACATTGGGATTTAAAACATTGCATAGACTCGATTTTTACTAAAAAATAAATTGGTAAAAAAAATATTATTATTATTTCACTATATTGTGAAATAATAATGTTTTTTTTTAAGCAAAGAAACCATTAATGTAAAGGTATACCTTTACAGATTAGCTATAAATAAATAATCTATATATTATTATTGTTCATAACAATTTCTTGATACACAAAACGTGACTTTTATTTAAACAGTATACCTACTTACGGTGTCTGGGAATGAAGATTTAGTTCAACTTCCGAATAACTCAAAAAAATATATATATACATAGCTTTATTCTACGAAACATTTTATCATTTTAAGATTAATTTTAAAAAAGTTTATGGAGTGCAAATTTCTTTTGCAAGGAGCTTTTAAAAACCCAATTTTCCAGAATTTTTTTTGTAGTCGTAGTGGTAAACTGAGGGGCTGACCGCGTCTTAAATTTATACAAAAGAGTTCCTTTTTGCAAAGAGTTCCTCTGAGTTCCTTCGGAGTTCCTCGGAGTTCCTCCAGAGTACCTTGGGAGTTCCTTCTGTGTTCCTTAAGAGTAGAAATTACCGCTATGCAAGCACTACTGCCAATAAGGCACCCTAAAAAAAAAAGTGCCCCATCACGAAAAAAGCTTTGTCCCTGACGGTTTCTATCAAACTTGGCTCCCCAAAATTACCTTCTAGAAAAAAAGCTTTGTCCCTAACGGTGTTTTTACCAAACTTGGCACCCCTTCAAAAAAAAATAAAAAAAGGGGCGCCCAAAGGTAGGATGATTTGATAGTTTGTAACGGCGTAACGGCTCATCTAGTTTGAAAATAAAAACGTAAATCCGCATGGGTAATAAATAATAATTGTTTCTGACCGGGTCATAATTTGTACAAAAGAGTTCCTTTTTGCAAAGATTTCCTCGGAGTTCCTCCGGAGTTCCTCGGAGTTCCTCGGAGTTCCTCCAGAGTTCTTTAGAGTTCCTCCAGAGTTCCTCCTGAGTTCCTTTGGCTTGTACACAGGGTGCCCGTTTTTCGACCTCAAACATGGGTATCTCGGTTATTATAAGAGATACAAGATCGGTTAAATCAGAAAAAAGTTGCTTTTGAGTTTCGTTTTTACTTATTTTCTGAGCAAAAACCGACAAAGCTAGACGTTTTTAACTGAAACATTGTCAACGTACTTTTTTGCAAGAAATTTAAATTTCCATGGTATTTTACATGCAAGAGTTACAACACATAACTTCGTTTTTTTTATGGACGCCATTTTGGATTTTTACATTTTAGAATACCTACAGTTTTTTTTCTGATTACGATGAAGTATCACAAGAGATAATCAAGCCCTACATTTTGAGCGAAATTAAAAAAAATCAGTTTTGCACAGAGTGCTTTGGAAACAACGAAGCAACATTTCCCATAGCAATTTTGTTTTACAAAATTTTGACACTACAGTCACATAAAAAAAACTTATTGCACTCAAACCAAATAACAGCATTAACAAACTGAACTAAAAGAACTATTAAAATCTAAAAATTTGTTATATAATCAACGATAATCAATTAATGGAGGTTTGGTTTGAAACTGTAAACATTGGCAATATGACATTGCCACCTACGCGCATGCGGGAGCTTAGAATTAAGATCTAGAATTACCGCTCCTCACATTTCGATTGGTGCAAATAATTTTTTAATTTAATTAATAAAAAGTCATTTTCCAGTTTAGAAATACGGGACATGCTGGAATTTAAGAAATGTGCAAATTACTTCTAAAACTTACCTGTAGAGGTATCCAGAAAAGAAGCAGCCAGCTCAGCTAAGAATAAAGTTTCGGGTTATCCATTTGTTCTTAATTTAAAAGTTAATAGTCAATGGAGCTCTCTACAACTAGAATTATGAAACAAAAGACGTCTACCCTATCTCTATCTCATTTGTGCTACACTTTCCAGCTAACCAAATAAATACTGTATTTGTTTTTCATACAACAAATACAGTATTTATTTGGTTGACCGGAAAGTGTAGCACTGAGCGGCACGAACGAACATAGCTAATGTGAATCTGTAGAATAAGATAATTCTACTAAAATTTAGATGGCACCAGTAATTTCTTTAATAAAAATAATATAGTTACACTTTTGGCCCAGCCAAGTAAATATTGTATTTGTTCAACAAAGAACAAATACAGAATTTGTTTGGTTGGGTGGAAGTGGGAGTGTATGTATGTCTTCTATCCTTTTTGGGTAGAACTTTTGTCCCTGTCTAATCTAACGGGAGAAATCGCCATTGTGCAGAAATGTGAGCGTTCAAGCTCTAAATTTGATCAACAGTCAAAATTTTGTTAAATAAAAGTGTTTCCAAAGCACTTCTACGCAAAAATGATTTTTTTTTTAAATTTCGCTAAAAATGTAAAATTTGATCATCTTGTGTGAAAATCGCACCTATAAGAATAAACCAAGTAAGGTTTATATCGAGGTTTATATAGAAATAGAAATAATTTATTAAAAATAGAAAGACTAACCATTATGAGAAGCAAATTTAAACTTAATAAAATTCAACCCTCTCTTCTCAAAAATTTTATTAAGTTTAAATAATTTATTCTTGCCCAAAGGTTTACAATCGTCTGATACATAAATATAAAATAATAAAATATAAGTTATAAATCACTGAAGTTATTTAATAAATATTCATCAGTAGGTACTGTAAAATGCCTTATTCACTAAATATAATTTAATACGATTAAAAAAAACAGAAGACGTCTAAAATTGTACGGTAACATATGTTTAGTTCTCATCCTGTATATAGTAGATTTTTATAAGTCCCTTATGCGGACAAATATAAGGTTTCCTGCGCATGACGTACTACCTGACGTTGCTGGCGTCAAGCGATATTTCAGCAATTTGAAGAGAGTACAACAGCACGGTTCGGACAATACGCTAAATTCATCAGGGGCGTGATACTCACCCCACTATCGCTTCCAAATAACAAAAATAACAATAGTTATTCGTAATGAATCACGCTATGGAAAATACATCCAATAAATAACATTTTGCGTAAAACGAGTTCCAAATAGGGCTTACGCCATTTCTCCGAGGAAACATCATCTTGGGCCCAAGTACAAGAAGACACCTGGAACAATACAAGTTAGTCCTCTTTGCCTCACGTCACAAAGGTCCTTCGAAAAAACAACCCAGCGGTTAACAACATATGAAAAAAGATTTTGCAATGAAAGTTTGCACCTGTTTTAGATTTGCTTAATCTGAGGAAAGGTAAGGTAAAATTATTGTTCTTTCTCGTATTGTAAAAATGTACATTTAAATGGTGAGTAAAATTGTTGTTTTTCATAACCACTAGACAATTTAAAATATAGAGACAAGGAAAAGTGACTATTTTTAAACTTTCAAAATGTTCCCTACAGTCATCCCTACACTTTAAGCCTGCTATCACCCTAACTTCCTGACGTTGCAGCCCGAAAACTCTTAATTTACATGTGGAATGACCCCATGCTAAAATCCCGTAGTTCAAACTAGATTGAATTAGTGCAAAATATGTATTCCTTAATATGGACTGGGAGAGTGATCTTAAAAAATAAATATTTTTGCATAGTTTTTTGGCCAAGTCAAACCAGAATCAAGGTGCACACCCAAAAATTTTGTGTTGTATTTAAAGTCAAAATCATGTTCATCGACGTTTCTGAGATAAAAAATGGTCATAAGTTTCAAAATAAGTGCAAATCTGATTAAATAAGATTCTTTCAAACCCTTTGGACATTATTGAAAGATCTACTATTCGTTTTTTCGATTGCGTTATATTTGTTTGCCCCTAATTTGGCCATCAATCTGGGAAACTCCGCCACCGTGCAGGGGTTTGTTTTTTAAAGCTTTTTACCACTTCTTAAACTAAAAAATAGCAAGTGTAATATACCATTGTATTAAAACGCTCAAGTTAAATCCAAATCAATAGAAAAAATATAGGGGTGATATTTAAAAAAATAAAGTTAGTGGTAAGTTAAGGGGAAGGCTTAAGGGGTGGATTTTATTTCTAGCCACTTTTATAGATACCCTATTGAAAATGACGGGTCTGCGCGGGTATAAATGTTGCATAGACCGGACTTGAGCGGGTGAATTTCATCCGCTTAAGTCCGGTTTATGCACCATTTATACCCGCCCAGACCCGTCATTTTCAGCAGGGTATTCTTGTCTCATTTAACCCCTTTCCGCTACATTGTATCCAAGAACGGACATTTGTAGGTAGAGCAAAATATACCACAATATCCACAGTTGGATATTTGTACCTTGAAAACCCGGCTGGAGCGGAAGGGGTTAAGGTGTTTTTCGCAGAACCTAATTATCTGTTTTAGTTTTCGAGAAAATACATGGGTCACCCTGTATATATACTTTTTCTTTTTTTAGGCTTAAATTAGATTTATTTATTTATTTATTGTTTTAATCAATACTTTAAATGGGTATATAATTATTATATATAATTGTTTAAATTCAGTAACTTTATTTACTATATATTTACAACTTTCTGTGATTTATTTTAGTTTAACCTTGCTTTGGCTCTACTTATTACTTTATATAAGATATTATTTTACAGTATACCTTTTATTGTTTCATATTTATCATGGATTCAGAAAACTGTGTTTCTTGCTTACAAGATGTCAAATATTATATGATGACAGCAGGGGCATGGCCCTTTTTTGTAACTAATAACAAAATAAAAAGAGCATTTATGCGATGTGGGTCTTTACTAATCTATAATTGTTTTATATTTTTCACAATTAGCCTCAACATTAGAATAATTATTGACTACTGGAAAGGGAACGAAACAAATGTTATTAACTTAGCATCAGTATTGGTAATTTTGGGAGTGTCCTCCAAGATATATTGTTTGAGGCAAAAGTATTTTAAACCTATTCTGTTGGGGATCCTTGAATACGAAGAACGAATAAAAAGGAGTACTCAAAATATAAATATTATATATGTGAATCATATTAAAAGAGTTTTACTTTTTTGTAAGGTGTTTAATTCAGGTATTTTGATCTCAACTATATTTCTATATATATCTGAGAGTTTAAACTATAGAGCAGGTAAAAAGTATTCAGTTACTCCTTTGTATTTGTGTGGCATAAGTGAAGATAGGAGACTTTTAATATTATTTATAGAGTTGGTTGGTACTACATGTGTCATTTTGTACTACAGCCTTAGCCAAGGGCCTTTGTTATCAATTGTTGCATGTATTGTAGGGAGGTTAAAAGTTCTATCGCATGTTATTATTAACATGGAAGCATTTGCCGAAGAAAGGAAGCATTTATACGAAGACAAAGATGATGCAATTTATAATGTATTAAAATTTATTATCAGTGAACATGAAAATATTAAACAGTGAGTTCTTATTATCAGTAACCGGAATAAACTCAGTTATGACTCATCAACGTTGAAAATAAACACAGAGACATAGGCTTACGGAATAATTTTGCAAATTATGAGGGAAATTTTTATAAAGGTCACTAAATCGAAACATTTCACGACTAATTTGTTACACACAACAATATTAACTATACATATTGACTATAAATATGTATATATATCGTTGTTTTTCGAAGAAAAAACAGATATTCTATTTTTATCTTTTAAGAATACGAAAGTTTTTAATTTTTATTTATCGATAACTTTTTCCCACCTAACTCGTTTAAATGGAATCATTAAAAAAAATCAAGATAAAAAGAAATAAAAATGTAAATATTTAAAACGTCGCGTCAACGCTAGAATCGACGTGGCGCCTATGCGAGCACTGGAAATTCGCCGATAACTGCTTATTATAATATAATATAACGTGCTGTCCAAAAGTCACACCCCCTCTTAATTTTTTAACGAGTTGAGATATCGAACTTTTAAATAAGACAACTTTTTGCATATATTTGATATTTTCAGCTCCTAACATGTGGGCAGGAAGGCGTGGGGGGACATTTTTTAAATGGAAAAGGGGGTCGTGTGACATTGTTTTCAAGCTTAATAAAATTATATATTTAACCATATATTTTTAAATTTTTTAAACTTGTTTTTAAGGTTTTAATTTTTAAAAAATTGTGTTATTTTTTTAAGAAATTTTGATGAAAATAGCCATATTTAACCCCATTTCAAACCCTCAAAAAAACGTATAAAAGAAATTAAAAATATACTATTGAATGAGAATCTGATAAGCTTTAAAATGATGTATCACACGACCACCTTTCTATTAAAAAAATCCCCCTACGCCCCTGCCCACAATTTAAGAGCTGAAAATATCAAATATATGCAAAATAGTTATTTACATACCAAAGGACTAAACTGTCTGTTTTAGTCCCGCTGCATGAGTAGCGAGCGTAGCGAGCGAGGGAAACAGATATGCAAGAGACTAAACTAGCCACGTTTAGTTGTATATACACTATTTTTTGCATGACCAAGCTTAATTTAGGTAGGTATATAAAATTAAAATTAAAAACCAGGCGTCTAAAATCGGGTGTTTTATTTTCGTAATTTAATCAAAATGCCTGGGATTTGCGAAAAGTCACTTTCACGGCTATCGCGATTTCAATTGTTTTTTAATATGTTTGACACAAACGTCAAAAAAATGGACGAAGAAGATAAATTTTAATTAATTTTAACAATGTTATTTTTAAAAGTTTGCTTTGTTAAAATCAAATAAATTCGTTTGAATAGCTAATCTATGTTTTGTACATCACCAATATTTGAAATTTGGCGAAGGGGTACTCCCTAGATATATTGGTTCTAAAGTCAACTAAAGCCGGTGGTTCCCTCTATTACTAGCCCACACAAGTCCTGGACTTAGGGGATGCTTAATTAAGTAGAATAGTACGAGGTTAAAAATAAACATAAAAAATAAATTATCAAGGTTGCCGTGATTTTTTCCCTTGGGAGAAAAATAGCAAGTTTAGTCCCGAAAATGAAAGCGTAAAATTAAATTTTAATCTTGGTCGTGCAAAAAGATAGTTATTTATGCGTTCTAAATTTTAAGTCAATATCTCAACTCTTTCAAAACTTAAGAGTGACTTTTGGATCAAAAGATATATTATATGCATACTATTATAAAAAAAAATAAATATTTACTGCACGTAAGCACTAAAATGGTGTAATATGGTAGTTAAACTACCGTAGTTTGAAACGTCCTTGACAAAAAATCCTTGGATAAAAATCTGTTTCATGAAAAAAAAAGAAACTTTAGAAATGTCCATCTGTTCGTCAAGTTTTCTTATGGACTCGATAACTCAAAAACGAATCTTCCGATCAATTTAAAATTTTCAGAAAAGATTAAGTTTTAGAAGAAGAAGAACCCTATTATTTTTAAAAATAATCCCCCAAAAAACAAAAAAGTAATTAAAAAACTATCTTCCCCAATTTTTTTTTAAATACATTTTTTTTAATCCTTTATTTTTACTTATATTTTTTAATATATATTTTTTTGAAAACTCAAACATTTTTCAGAGGTATTGTTTTGTTGGCAGAAATATTTTATTTTGAATATTGGATAATTTTAACTTGCGTTTAAGAAGTATTTGGGAAAATTCATTATACCATTCACTGTGAATATACAGTAGAGTCTTGACATAGTGAATATACCATATAGTGAAATATCCACTGCAATGAACACAAAAATATTAAAATATGAATATTTACATAGGGAACGAAGTGCCTCGCTAGAGTGAATTGCACAAACCGTACCGTAAATAGTGATTTTCACCTATTATTATGGATGTACTTTATAGCTTGAAATGTTAAGTTGTTATTGTAATAAATTCACTGTATATAGTGATAATTATAAGTATCACTAAGGTGTATTTTTACCTGCTTAGAGTGAACAATCTCGGTGGAGTCACAAAGCCGTTCCTCAGTGAGTTCATTCTATCGAGGCTCTACTGTAATAGAATGCATAGCATAACATTTGTTTTCCAAATCGAGTTCAACGTCGCAAAATTGTTTTTTTATTTGCGGCCATTAACACTACCCAATAAACCGAAAATCAAAACTCCCTGAAATATTTCCGGGTAAAACCTCTTTTATTGACCTGAAGACTGGACTGCAACTGGAAATATGCCGGGTACTGATCATAAACTACTATTACTAAAAGGACCAATCTCACCAAAGCTTGCAAATGAGAATACGAGAAAAACCGACGTAAATGCGTAAATATTTTAGGTTTTTATTTATCCTGAATAAAACTATCAATAAGATCATGCTATTGGATTTTATAGTTTCCTCAATGCAGATTGGAATAGTGGGTATAGCTATATTATTTGTAAGTATGTATGTATGTAAGATTTTTATTATATAAAAAAAATCAGGGCCCTACCAAATTTGAAAACTTTTAAAAAGTCGAAAAAATAGAGAGAAACTTACTATCCATGTAATTTCTCCAGGAAATGTTTCTTTTTCATTAAAAAGTCATATGTGAGGCGGAAAGGAAAAAGGGACCTCTTTTCGGCAATTTCCGGTTTTTAGTTATTGATATTTGAATAAAATAAGAAGAAATGTCCTGGTTAAATGTCAAATGGATTTAATTATATATAATTTAATTATATCATTTAAAATTTTTGTAACATGAAACAGTATTAGGTATAAACTACCTTCAAATAAAGGTCCCTGTATCACTATAAAATAAATAAATAAATAAATAAATAAAATAAATATTTTTGAATTAAGCTCTGAACAACAACAATTCTGAACAATTTGGTTCAAAAATCATGTCTCTATGATTTTTGTTGTTTAAGTTACGGGCATTTTATTTTATAAAATGAAAACGGGGGTTTGGACTTTTATCTCATATACTGAAATCTTCAAAATTTAAACTGATTTACTAATTTCGACTACTGAAAAATTGACATCGCCGACAAGAGGACCTTTTTTCTTTCCCGCCTCACATATTAATTAAAAGAAAATTAATTTAAGAACAATAAAATTTTAGGGGGCGCCACTTAAAAACTATAAATATCCCAAAACAATTTAATTAATTACGTTTCAGTTTAACTTAACACTACACCAGGAAAAAGCCATGCATTGGAAGTATAATACACTTTTAAAAGCATTATACTAATAATATAATATTATAATAATAATGACACACTGTTGATATTATAACCACGGTTGTTTTTATTTCAGGCTTCAGATTTCCAAGTTCTGTTTTTGTGGCCCTTTTTTGTAATTTTATTGTTACAATTTGGCATCACCTATTGGCATGCCAGTCAGATTATGGAACAGGTAAGTCCTACTTTATAGGTTATTTATTTACCTAATTTGTTGAAAAGATTAAAAAAATTAATGTTCTCCTCCTCCTCCTCCTCCTCCTCCTCCTCCTCCTACTCCCCCCCCTCCTCCTCCTTTGTCTCTTTTTTTCTTCTTCTTTCGCTTCTTATTTTTCCTTCTTGTTTTTTCTTCTTGTTTTTTCTTTATTTTTTTTTTTTTTTCAGTTTCTTATATCGGCTAAGATTTAGTCCAAATCTTTTTAATTGATTAAATATTTAATCGATATTGATTGATTATAATTGATTTTCATGTGTAATATAAATTAAATTTAATTTATTTTGTTCTATAAATTTAATTTATTTTGTTCTAGGGTTTTTTACTTTCTTCTGATATGTATAATACTAAATGGTATACTTTTAATTTAAGGTGTAGAAAAGTTATGCAACTTTTTATGCTTAATACCAATAAGCCTTTAGCCTTAAGCATAGGTGGATTTCAGGATATGACTTTAGAAGTATTTCTCAAGGTAAGTTATATAGAAGGAAATACTTTTGTATGCTGGACGATTCTATTTCGATACGAGGCTCACAATAAGGCATGTTGTACAAATAAGGCCCGGTACCTTAATATCCCTGCCGCCTAACTACTTTCCTAAAATTATAAAATTAATTTTAGCACCGTTAAATAAAAACCTACCAATCCACAATAACTTACTTTTGAGAAATAACGACACTCCCATCCAACAAGGATGTAACTCAAGTTAGACCCATTTTGAGTTTGGACTCATAGGTAAACGCCTTGAAAAAAGATACACATGGTGGTAATGCTCAGATTTCTCCACAGGCTATTTTAACCAAAAGTTTACCTAAAAACACTAAAGTAGGAATATTGAATATTATCAGAAACAAGCAATAAATAGAAAATAAATACTTATACAGTTAAATAGAGAATTTTATAAGCTTTCAAATGATGTATGACGTGGTTACCGTTTCTATTTCAATCATTAGCCCACCCTTAAATACAAAAAAAATATTTTAGAAATTTAGCTGTCGTGAAAAATGACAATATATGAGTTACGGCTTTGTTGCTTGGGGGTATCGATAAGTAGTTTACTGTTTAAAAAACGCAGTCATTGAAAAAAAGAATTAATTAAAATAGTTTTTGCCTCACGAAATGGAATATTTTAAGCAATGGGACCACTTACATTTCTTATGGGAAATGGCCCCTCTTAAATTTTCTGAAATTCAAGTTCTTAACTGACTGATTAAAAGTATCCGTGGGCACAAAGCTCTAAGTCTTATAGTTTTCGTGCTAGAGCTTAACAAAAATGGCATTTTGTAGAAACATCTTTTCATATAAAGAACTTTCACTTTCGGGTTTAGACCGTGTTAATGGATTTTCACTTTCCGACGTTTCGTCTCTTACTACTAGAGACATCTTCAGGGATTAATCTGAAACTAAGTTTCGAATCAACTTGTGTCACTATTTATGACGAGTTGTGGTTATTCACCCGTGACGAGGTTTTTCCTATCAAAGACTTCCATATTGCAGGTAAGTGGTAACCAGTGTCCCGATTGATATTGTTAGGATGCTTGATGATTTCTATCGATTCCCGTATCTTCCTTGGCATTTTTCTGTTTTCTGTTAATATTTGTTTTGTTTCAGACAAATTAATTTTATGACCTGTTTCATGTACATGTTCGACAACTGCCGATAAGGAAATTTGTTTCTTTCTTATATTGCGCTCATGCTCTTGAAGTCTTGTAGAAATTTTTCTCTTAGTTTCACCTATGTAAACCGTACCACACGAGCAGGGTATTTTATATACGCCTTCTGAACTCAGGGGTATTTTGTCTTTTGTTAAAGTCAAACATTGACCTAATTTTTGGTTGGACCAAAATATAAGCTTAATATTTGACTTCTTCAAAAGTTTACCTATTTTATCCGTGATACCGCTTACATAGGGAAGTATAACTTGTGTCTGTCTGTCATTGTCACTATTGTCCTGTTGTTTGGGATTTCTGTATTTGTATATGGTCTTATTAATGTCTTTTTTGGTATAACCGTTCATGGTCAAGGCTTTGGTTAGTTTAAGGAGTTCTGTGTCTAGGGAATTCTTGTCTGAAATCATGAAAGCCCTATGAACAAGTGAATTAACTACCGAGCGTTTTTGAGAGGGATGGTGATGTGAAAATGCGTTTAGGTATCTGTCAGTGTGGGTTTTCTTCCTGTATACCGAGTGTCCTATTAAGCCATTTTCCGTTTTGTAAACCAAAACGTCCAAAAAGGGAAGTGATCCGTTGTTCTCAATTTCCATCGTAAACCGTATAGATTTATGTTGGGAATTGAGGTGATTTAGAAAACCTTGAAGGCTTTCCATGCCATGGGGCCAAATAGCATAGACATCGTCTACGTATCTGCGCCAAATTTTAGGTTTTAATGGAAATGACTCAATAGCTTTTTTCTCGAAGTATTCCATGAAAGCATTGGCCGCAGGGGGTGATAATGGGGATCCCATTGCGGCGCCTGACACTTGTTCATAGAACTCTCCCTGTATCAGAAAATATGTAGATGTCAGACAAGCTTTAAATAATTTACATAACTTAGGGTCAAGATTTCCAGTTGTAAGTAGGTCTCGTATAATATTTATTGTATCGGGAACGGGAACGTTAGTAAATAGAGATTCTACGTCGAAACTAACCATTATGCCCGAGGGGTCCAGGGTCACTGTCGATAAGGTTTGTACAAAGTGTGTGGAATTTTTTACATAAGACCTCGTTTTTCCAACTAACTGATTTAAGATTTGGGCAAGGTGTTTGGCAAGTTTATACGTAGGGGAACCTATTGTGCTGACAATTGGTCTAAGAGGGGCACCGTCTTTGTGAATTTTAGGTAAACCATATAATTTTGGTACGCGGGAGTCTCGGGGGGTTAGATTATAAATTTCAAGAGGTGTAAGGGAGGATTGTTTAAGTAATTGTGTGATTTTTCGTTCAAATTTTCCAGTAGGATCGGTCTCGAGTTTTTCGTATGTGTCATTGTCTATGAGTTCCGTTATTTTGTTAAAATAGTCAAGTTTGTCCATCACCACAGTGGCATTACCCTTATCAGCAGGCACAACAATAATATCGTCATTACGATTAAGATTCTTTAAAGCTAAATATTCCTCCCTTGTCACGTTAGACTTAGGTGGTTTTGACTTTTTCAGAATCTTAGCCGTTTCATAACGTACTATCTCTGCATCTACCGGGGGTAATGAAGACAAGGAAGACTCCACTATAGAAATTATTTCGTCTGTTGGTACTGTCCTAGGTGTAATGGCAAAGTTATGTCCTTTGGACAGCAAAGAAATCTCACATTCTGTTAAGTTTGTCTTTGACAAATTAACAACAGTGTTTGAATTTACTGGAGGTTTCTCTTTACTATCCAAAGAAGAAAACTTTTTCTTTTGGATTTCTGAGACTTTAACACCAATAGCATGAGCGTGTTCATAAGTTATAGTATCTAGTACATGAAATAAATCTAAACCCGAAAGTGAAAGTTCTTTATATCTTAATGGCCGTGAAAGCTTAAAATCTTTTCATATACCTAACTCTCGAACGACACCAGATTTTTAGATAAAACTTGAAGTATATTAACTCTCGAACGACACCAGATTTTTAGATAAAACTTGAAGTATATTACTTTTAAGTAAAAAAAAATAATAACACCTTGACTTTAAAAGTCAGTAAAGTCCGGCAAATATTATATTTTTTATTTTATTTTATTATTTATTATATTTTTTATTTTACCCTTTTTACTTAATTGTTAAAACACCACTGACCTTCTAAGGGTTCAGTATATTAAGCAATATTGGGGACATACTTAACATAATTAAATCAGTGGCGTTCTTATTTTAAATTTTATTTAAAAATTACCCTTTTTGTGTACGGCACACTTTAAATTGTAATGACTTTTCAACGAATTTTTTAGATATAATTTCACAACAAACAATATATAGGCCAATCAAAACCTTGAATTTTTAGTTTCATGACCAATCAGATCAAAATGAATCTGATTTTTGCACAAGTGCAATTATCACTTGGTTACTATGGAAACAAGAAACTGACATCTTGATAAATGTTATATTTTTGCAAAATGTGTTTTTAATTTGTGAAGATTACCTTTAGTTGATTTATTTTTATTGATAAGCAATATAAATGCTTATTTTATTACCAAAACATCCTAGGTATAAACCCTAATTAATTTCAGATTATATATTATATTTTATGCACTTTCTTTCTTAAAATCACTGATATTCGTAATTTTTTTATTTATTTAATTGAATCTTGGTATTAAAAACAGGCCACTCAAAACTAATTTAAGCACTTATTTATTAAAAATATATTTACAGTAAAGAAGCAAATAATTTACTTCTTTTAAATGACGGAAATAAAAACACCAAATTTCTGCGCTGGTTGCGTTGCCAAACTTTATTAGAAACCGATCGCAAAT
>OY294044.1:18615334-18696291 GCA_958510825.1 Brachypterus glaber | reverse complement strand
TAAAGTTGGCGCTAAAATTATTATCGGATCTCCGTAATATACGGAGTCAAAATATATTATACGGAGTCAAAATATTATATACGGAGTCAAAATAATATATACGGAGTCAAAATATAATATACGGAGTCAAAATAGAAATAAAAAATATCTATCGTCGAATCAAAGGCAATTGGAAAATTAATGGTTTTAAACATTAGGTATAAAAAAACAAGGCATTATTTATATATTTAAAGTATTGTATGTAAAATGAAAAATACTATACTTACCTGTCGTTTTAGATGCTGGATTACTCATTTTATATCAAAAATAAAGCACTGCACTTGCTCACTCTTTAAAGGCATGCCGAATAAAGAACCACATAACCAAGATTACTAATCCCCACATATTAATCCCCACCCAAAAATTTAAAGTACACCCCCTGGATTTACACTAGTATAGTCAATTAAAACAATAACGATCTTTTTGGGCATTATTTGTAATTTATACTAGGATATTGTTTATGTGGTTTAAGAACAGTAACAAAAATCAAAACCTATTCAAAAATAATAGTGGCCACCGGGGCACAGTAACCATATTACAATCTTAAAAAGTATTGCGTTATATTTGGCAGATAACAAAAACCACAACCAGGGGGACAAATTATATTTGATGGTTTAGTCAGATGCTGGCGGCGGTCCGACGTTGAGCCGATGTAGTATTTCGATTATCATTAAGCCGACGGCGGACCGACGTTGAGCTGATTTAGTATTTCAATTATCATTTGCCATCATTTTGCCGACCGACGATCAGACGTCATTCCAACGTCAAAAAGCGATGATCATTTGCCATTACTTTACCGCCTATCGGCCGCCGAATTATTTTTTATTGGGTAGGTTTATTATAATAAAAAAAATCCCCCAATGCCCCCGGGGGCACGCTTAAATTATTCTGACGCTTCCAAATAATAATAAAAACTTAAAACATAACGTGGCCCCGGGCACTTTATTAGTTATTTTACTTCCAAATGTAAAATGTAGCATAGAATATGAAATCAATTTATGTTCAAGGAAAAATAAAAATTATAACCATCAAATATAATTTGTCTCCGAAGTGCCCCCTGGTTGTGTGTTCTGTTATCTCGTTTTCTAGTATAATAGAAATGTAAAATTTAACACGAATATGGAGTATTTAATGGTTTACGTAACACATAAGTTTATATAAAGTTATGTAAAGTTAGCGCCAATATTATTTTCGGGTCTCCGTAATATACGCAGTCAAAATATATTATATGGAGTCAAAATATTATATACGGAGCCAAAATATATTATTATACGGAGTCAAAATATTATATATGGAGTCAAAATATATTATACGGAGTCAAAATAGAAATAAAAAATATCTAAGGTTAATATAATAACTTAAAAAGTATGGCGTTATATTTTTCGCAATCTATAACACATATATAAAATTCAATTACACTTTTGATACTCTATTTTTTATTTTTGTATGGAAATAGTATTTTAGTACATCGCTATGTTTCATTTTAGGCAGTAAAATTGTTCTATGCTTCGATTTTTTTTTTGTGATAACTTCGCCAATGACTAAGGTAAAGTAAAACTTTTTGTTTGTTAGTTTGAGTTATTTAAGTAAAAAATGTATTCCACGATCCCCTTTCTATATAAAGTTCAATTTGAATTTTGCCACTCTATTTTTATTTTGTGTGTAACAGTTTTTGAGTACGTGTCATTTTAGGCGGTAAAATTGTTCTATAATTCGATTTTTTTGTGATAACTTTACCAATAACTATGGTAAAGTAAAACTTTTTGTTTTGTTAGTTTGAACAGGTATATACCTAAGTAAAAAATGTATCCCACGATCCCCTTTCTATTTAACTCGTTTAAAAGTTAAGAGGGGGCTACTAAACCATTTATAATTTAAATATGTACAACTATTTGTTCTTTTACCAATTCACGAAAGTTAAGAATTCATGTACCAAGACAATATTTAACAATACAACGTTGCCAAGCCGTCGGAAACAAATTAGTCGTCAATATGAAAGCGTATATTGATGATTCGTATATTGATCAGCGTGCGTCAGCGCCTCTATGTTTCAAAAGGTTGAACTAAAACCGACTATTTTGCATCCGATTAAACGTTAAATTTACAGGCGTACATACGTCACTCTACAAAACTATTAGTATTAGCGGAATAGTTATGATGCTATGTCTCACGTAATATGAAAAAAAGAGTTAAATATGGTTTAATGGTCATTTTATAAAGAAAAACTATTTTGACTCCGATATTCGGAGTCAAAATAATTCCGGAGTCAAAATGTAATGTACAGGAGTAATGTGTGGACTCAATTTGGTCGGCCGGATATATATATATATATATATATATATATATATATATATATATATATGTATATTTTTAAAGAGCTCCAGGTCATAGCTATGCATATGTCCAATAGACCCTACGGCCTGCTAAGCACATGTTTTAATATTTTATGTGATTTTACTGAAACTTTATAGTTTTAACTCATAATTATAATTATAATTATAATCTAAGATTTAAATAATACTAATACTGAAAAAAATTTAATGATATGTAGGCCCTAGGACCTTAGGGCCCCACAAAGGGGCTTTTTTTGAATGTTTTAATATTTGTAGTGCTATTTAAAAAAATGATTTTATTCTATATAGTAAAAAGATTAAAAAGATAAATATATATTAGTTTTAAAATTGTAGTGATTTGCAGACATGCATTTTTAACTTCAAGCAAAAACTGGCAAAGGACGAAGAAATATTTCGGAGCCTAAATTTTGGTGGGACACTTGTTAATACAAATAGTAACTTTTGAAATTGAAATTCTCAAATTCGTTTTTTGCTCCACCCTAATGTACAACCAAGTGCCAGTTGAAATAAAACTACTAAAAAATAAATAAAAAACTTTTTGTAGACATTTAAAACTTTATTTAAGTTTTAAACGGGCCCTATCTCCGTTGTTTAAAAAGATAAAAAAAAATCGAAAAAGACAAAAGTAAATGCGAGTCAAAGTAGAATTTGCTGACTTATGCAAAACTACCCCTTACTTACCCACCCTCTTGGAATCACCCCCAACTTCTTTTTTTAAATAGCACCCCCCTATTTTAACTAAAGAATATGAAAGCACATTTTATTCTAAATTCAACCATATATTATAAGTGATATCTTATTTTTTTAAGGGGCTCCAAATTACAACCCCATCAGATCACAAGCAATATTTTTCATCATTTTTTTTTCCAAAAACAAGTTAGATTATATCTAAAAGAGAACTGATTAATGTATCCAAAACCCACCCTTAATAACCCACTCTCCTGGAACCACCTGCAACTTTGTTCTAAATACCACCCTATTATTAATAAATAATAATTGTTATTTGGAGCCCCTTAAATGACAAGATACCACTTATAACACATGGTTGAATCCAGAATGAAATGTACTTTCATAAGCTTTGAAAATGGGAGGATGCTATTTGAAAAAACAAAAGTTGGGGGTGGGTAAGCAAGGGGTGGTTTTGGATACGTGAATAAAAACTTCAACGGCTCCCATTTAACGCTGTTTTTTGCAAAAAATTCTATCTTTTCAAATAACGGAGATAGAGCTTGTCAAGTACCTGGTGGGACACCCGGTATAGGGGTTTTCAAGATTGCTGAAATTGAATCTGATAACAAATTTTTTTATTATAATATTCACTTTCAGCAACCTCAAAAACCCCAATATACTAATTTTCATAAAAATCACCCCCCATCCCTAAGGGGGTGGATTTATAAAAATATATTTCAAGATTCAGTTTTATCAACCTTAAAAACCCCTATATACAAATTTTCACGAAAATATGGAAAACACTCGGGAAAACATTTTAAAATACCCCCTCATCCCCGCAGGGGTGGAGTTTTTTTATTACCAGATTCGATTTTAGCAACCTCAAAAACCCCTATAATGTAATTTTTAAAGTTTTGTAAAACAGTATTGTTTTCCCCACCACAATATTAACCAAAAACAATCCCGAGCGAGAACTTTTGGTTACATACCTGTATTCCAAATTTCAAGTCTCTAGTTTAAAGTGTTCTTAAGTTATCGTGCTTACAAGATTTCCCGGACAGACCGATCGACCGACAATTTTGAAAAATTTTAAGAGCAAGATTAACCTTTAAAATAACCGACTTCTATGTCTCTAAAAAGTAAAAAATAAAAAATACTTAAGTCGGTGCCACCATTCCCTAAATTAATTACTTACAATTATTTTTTTATTATTTTATTATTGTTTACTGTGAAATTGGGACCGACTTAAGTATTTTTTACTTTTTAGAGACATAGAAGTCGGTTTATTTTTTTTGCGAAAAGTTTTTATTTTTTACTTTTTAGAGACGCAGAACTTGTAGATTTTTAAAGTCATCTAAGCTAATTTATTGTTGTCCTTCCATTTCGGCGCCCGAGAGTCCAACAAACGAAATACTAAAGAAAGTCTTGTTAAACTTTAAGCGTTAAGTAAAAATCAAAGAACGCCTTTATCCGGCTTATCCGAGTTATCCGATATTTCTCCAAAAATTTGGCTGGTAGTAGAACAAAATTAAGCCGTTTTTAAGTGAAATTGCGCTAAAATGATTAGATTTATCTTAATTATCCGGCTTACCCGGAATTATCCGAGCGTCAAATTAAAACGGGGCCACCTCATGAATGCCCTCTTTAAGTTTCAAAAAGTTTCATCAAATTCAGTTCATTCGTTCGAAAGTTATGCGAGAACAAACATAAAAAAAACAAAGTCACACGTCGAATTGATAACCTCCTCCTTTTTTGAAGTCGGTTAAAAAAGAATCGTGACTTCGGGACAACGGGACCCGAGACTAGTTTCAAGAATTGCATGCCTTAGCAATCATCCGAAGAGTTTGTATAATAAAGGCCACCTTAAAGTAAGTTCAATAAACATATAATTATGTCTCATTGCGATAAACCCAAAATAAGGTGAAGATAAACTTGTTTACTTGTTTTTCTTTTGAGAGGTGTGTCTTCTGACGTACCGGAGGCTCGTCTTGGTAAACACGTAACATAAATTGCGTTTATGTAAATAAAACTAAAATAAATATTTTTTATAAATATTTAAATAAAGATTGTGTTTATTAGAATTAATTCAATATGTTATCAAATAAATAAATAAAAATTGCAAGCAAGTTTTATGTACAATAAAGATGAAGTTGACCATGCTTTTGAATTAAATATCCTTTTTTTTTAATTTGGGTTTTGCAAAAATTGAGAAATATAGAGCGATGTTAAAACAAAACAAAAACTGCCACCACATCAAAATGGATACAAACATAAAACCTAAATAAAATTTTTAAAATATTACAAAATTAACTGTCCTATCATAAGACTCTTATGGTTGTTTTACTCAATAATTAATACTATGATTTTAAAATTATTTGACACACTTTATTTCATTGGTTAAATTGATTTAACCAATCACTAAACACCAAACTAATTAAGGAGTATTAATTTATTATTCCATCAATCTATTTTCTAATCATCGTACAGAGTAATATTGGTAGACTGACAGTTTTGGGCGGCTGGTCCTCTTTAGTACCAAGAGTCAACTCTGCACGCTGATTAAAAAAACGTTTTTAGACTTTATTCGCAAAAGAAATATAGTCATTATATTGATGTAGACTTGTGCGCCATCTATTGCTAGATGTAGACAACTACTCATACCTCTCCTAGTTTGGAGACTTTAAATTGTAACAAGTTGAAGACTTTTGTGTCTCAAGCACATAGTACCACTAAGGTGTGGTTAGACGTAGAATTAGTAAGGACAAAATTTTTTAATTTTAAACAAAATTATATAAATATTAATATGTCAATATGTCAAAAGGTTTTTGGCGCCAGATAGCTAAAACTTTTTTTTTATTATGGACACCTGTGTTTTTAAATACTCTAATGTTGGGTTTTAAAGGGTACAGGGGAAAACCCGGTTGCCCAAAAAGGCTGATTTTGAGTTAATTTATTTTCAAAGTTTTCCAATGCATGGACGACACTGTCATAATATGACAGGTGATTGCAACGGACGCGCGTTTGTTGGACTACCGGTTTGTTTCTTCCGGTACCTCGTATTTTCTTTATTTTAGAGTGAAAGTACACTACAATGATTGAAGTTCAATCAATGACGTAGAGTAAATGTGGACAAGGCTTTAATCTGCGCGAGTGACTAACATGGGTGACGTCCATTTTGAACATAATTTATTGCGCGATATTTAAATTGCCAGATTGTAATTGTATATATTACCAACCATAAAAAAAGTCATTAGAAATTACTAAAAATGGTGGATGAAAATAAAGTACAAAATGGTGGATATTCTATGATGTGACAGAGACAGCATTACGAGTGTGGGTAAAAAAACATACTCCACGGTGAAGAAAAAATACACCAGGCTGAAACCAAAAATTTGGATGCGCAGAAAGTCAAAGCGCAGTCTTATTTACTCTTATGTCTATGACTTCAACACAGGATGCTATTATAATAGGGGTTATAACGGGTTGATATATCAACCCGTTTTTGCGCAAAAATGGACTACCGGGGGTTTTCCCCTTTAAAGAGTATTTATATCATATGCGAAGCATTGGATATTTTGATTACTTGTTAATTATAATATTTATTATTTATATTTCTTGAATTCTTTATAGGTTAGACACAATTCCGAGAAATTTATTGGACTCTGAAGTCTATAATATATCAATATTGTCGCAATAAGAAAAAAATATGAATCTCTGTACTTTGGACCAATTATTTAAAACCAGGAGTCCCCTGGATTTGAACTCTATATTTAATGATTAATGAATATGGACCGGATTGAAAGAAATCTTTGGTTTTTGGATACCCAGATTAAAACACTGAGATGGCCCCTAACATGGTCGTGTCAGGCACCTAAATAATTTACAAAATTGGGACTTAAATTTTAATGGTACGGTACCATTGGTACCCAGCAAACAATTGTCTCGATGCCAGCTGACGGCATGTGAGAGCTGTTTTTAAAGCGCCTTTTCACGGAGCAATTTGTTCGCAAATTTGGTGCTATGCAATTTTGTTCAGTCAGTGCGCATGCCTTCAGGCAAATTTGATACTATTTTCGAGCCATCAAATTATTAGAACAAGTTCTATTTTTCGACGATTTTGATGCAAGATTTATAGTTATTTTCGTGGTACCAACCTGAAAAAAGTTACTAAATCGATTTTTTTTTACTAATATAGTAGCAACTGGACATGTTAATTATAATTATTATTAATAATAGGCCGGTCTGTCTAACTAAAAAGCTTCCTTAAAAAAGCAAATACTAGGTTATGTTTTTGTCAACAAATGCAAAGACAGGTCAAAATTGTCTGGTTGGCTGCATTGTTTAACTTTACATATATAGCGTCAAACTTGCGTACAACTTGCTCCGTGAAAAGGCAAATGAATGTGTAATTGTCCTCATGCTATATCTGGCAGCAAACTTGCATAGCACCAAACTTGCGTATAAATTGTTCCGTGAAAAGGCGCCTTTAGACATTTAGCCCTGTTCTGTCAGCAGTTATAATCGGAAACAGATCGTTACTTGGAAAAGAATATGGCCTTCATTTGTCCAACCATATTTTGCCGCTTAGTTTCGTCAACTAATTAGTCATTATGATGATTATAATGAAAAACATATTTGGGTAAGTATAAAGCTCTCGAACCTTAAAAAGAAACTTGTTTAGAAAATGAAAATATTTCCAGGTTGGTATTTCCCAGAAATGTAAAATCAATTTACGTAGAAAAGTACATAAATCTATCTTAACATAACATTAGATTAGTGAAATTTTATGTTTAGTCTCAAACGTTATAGAAAAACTTTTGGACTTTTTAAAATATATAAATCTAACCTTAAAAACTAACGTTTGACAAAAACGTTATAAAATACATAAATCTAACGTTAGTTTCCTAACTAAATTCTAACCTTTTTCTAACCTTATTCTAACTTTAAATATTTTTTAAATATCCATTATTATTACGTAAGCTATAGTAGAAAATACTCATTTCAGACAGCTATGTGCCTAGGTTTGATAATTATTTATTATTTCTATAATAAATTTAAAAAAATATCCCCCAAAAGTCAAAATTATAGTAAGTCTGGCAACTCTGTATTAGAATTGAAAAAATATTTTAAGATTCTGAATGTATAAAAAATATTAACTAACTAAATATAAAGTTTTTCTGAGAGGTAAACGTATTTCTCGAAAAATAACAGCATATTACACGAAAAATTTTTAGGGCTACCTAAAAAGATGGCTATTTTATAAATAAATGTAACGAAATTATGTTTAAAAATATTATGATTGCTAAAATATATTAAGATTTATTTATATGAATAAATTTGTCTCCAGCTGCCATTTTATGATGCACGTAGAAATTTCCTAGTTGGCCACGCCCTCTCTGAAAGTTAGGAATTAAACGTACTTATAACGTATTTCTAACTTAAAAATCTAACGTTAGATTAACGTTTGTAACTAACGTTTGATTCTAACGTTAAAAAGCGGGACATTTGCACATATTTTATAACGTACTTTTATACAGTTTTCTAACATTAGAAAAACGTTATTCTAACGTGGAATTTCTACTAGGGAATATATAATCAATAATATTCATATAGCACTATATAATAAATAAAACTAAATAAATGTGTCCATACAAATAATTTACCTATTTTAAATGGTGATATTGCAACTGCAGTTATTTTCTTGTGTTTTTATTGGCTTCTGTACTTACATTTAGGTGTCACACTGTGCGACTCGCACATTTTTTTATCGGCTATATAGCGGTATTAAGGTGGCAGTTAGAGAAAAGTACGGCTCCATCAGATCGCAATTTTTTTTACACTTAAAAAAAGGATGCGAAAATTCCTTAAATTCAGAAAATTGTGACCTGATGAAGCAATTCTGATCTCAGATTCGATTTCAGCGACCCCGAAAATATAAAAATAAGTTGGTCTAGTCTCTGGGACATAATTTTTTTTGGGATGGCTGTGCATAGGCAACAAAAAAATATATAAAAAAAAAGTGCAAGGTACTAGACCAACGCATTTTTATATTTTCGGGGTCGCTGAAACCGAATCTGACCTCAGAATTGCTCCAACAGGTCATAATTATTTTCTACACTTAAAAAAGGGTGCGAAAATTTCCTAAATTCAGATGTTTTTATGGGTAGAAAAAAAATGGGATCTGATGGAGCAATTCTTAAGTCAGATCCGGTATTAGCGACCCCAAAAGTATAAAAATGCATTGGTCTAGTCTCTGGATATTATTTTTTTTGTTGTGTCGCTGTGTAAATTATAATAATTATCTGACAAATCGAAAAAAACCAATTTCACCCTCAACATTTTTGAATATATTAAAAAAATGATTAAAACAAAAATTGTTGGAAATTTCCTCCTTAACAAAATTGTTTATATGCATTTTTATGGTAAGATGCATATTTAGCGAGATTACTGCACTCATCCCTAAAATGCAAGATAGCGGACACCCCATACGCAAATTACGCGGTGAAAAACTAACAGGAGTGTTCTGTTCAGCTTAGAACGGCAGTACTACCCTTTAAAATTTCATTCGAATTTCAGCATAGGAATTCCTTGTTATTTGACTGGATAGACTAATTGATAATCACAGTTTAAATTTAATAAACAACTGAACTTAGATAAAGCCTTCACGAATTCAGCATAGAGGATTCATAAATAATGCCACAGTGAGTAGCAATTTTAAATCTAGAATAAATCTTCTAAAAGTTATTGCCAAGAAAGAAAAAAAATTTACCCCGTTTTAACACAGTTATCGAATTTTCAGCAAAATAGTTCCCGAATAAAACCATATCCACCAAAACGCGATCGAGGCAGGTCCCTATTTTTTATAGACTACTAAAACATACTTTAAGCAGTTCTGTACTATTTTCTTTTTAATTTTAACAGATCTAGGCCTAAATCACCAACGTACTTTTTATAGATTAGAAAAGCAGACATGAAGCAAACCCGTATTTTTGTTAAACTGCTAACTCCGAGTTCACTTCAAATAAAATATTTGAAAGTCATAGCAAACCCTGGTAGAAAAGTACGTAAATCTAACTTAACATAACATTAGATTAGTGACATTTTTATGTTTAGTCTCAAACGTTATACAAAAACGTTATAAAATATATAAATCTAACCTTAAAAAGTAACGTTTGACAAAAACGTTATAAGATATATAAATCTAAAGTTAGGTTCCCAACTAAATTCTAACCTTTTTCTAACCTTATTCTAACTTTAAATATTTTTTAAATTTCTATTATTAATACGTAAGCTATAGTAGAAAATACTCATTTCAGACAGCTATGTGCCTAGGTTTGATAATTATTTATTATTTATATAAGTTTAAAAATATATTCCCCAAAAGTCAAAATTATAGCAAGTCTGGCAACGCTGTACTATAATTGAACAAATATTTTAAGATTCTGAATGTATAAATAAATATTAACTAACTAAATATAAAGTTTTTCTGAGAGTTAAACGTATTTATCGAAGTATAACAGCATATTACACAAAAAATATTTAGGGCCACCTAAAAAGATGGCTATTTTATAAATAAATGTAACGAAATTATGTTTAAAAATATTATGATTGCTAAAATACATTAAGATTTATTTATATGAATAAATTTGTCTCCAGCTGCCATTTTATGATGCAGGTAGAAATTTTCTACTAGGCCACGCCCCCTCCGAAAGTTAGAAATTAAACGTACTTATAACTTATTTCTAACTTAAAAATCTAACGTTAGATTAACGTTTGTAACTAACGTTTGATTCTAACGTTAAAAAGCGGGACATTTGCACATATTTTATAACGTACTTTTATACAGTTTTCTAAGGTTAGAAAAACGTTATTCCAACGTTAAATTTCTACTAGGGAAAACTAAAAAAAAAAAACGATGAAACTTGTTTGAATATATTATAATTTAAGCCCATATTTTAAAAATTAAAATCCGGACCTGATATATGTCATATGTAAAGGCGAAAAAAGATAAATAGTAGACAACAAGTTAAAGTACACAAAAAAATATAATAACCTTTACACGAATACTAATTTAATTGATAAGGGAACAGCCGTTTTGCTTTTAAAGCTTCAACCCTCAACTGGAAAACGTCAGTTTAATTGGACAGTTCAAACAAAACACTTCAATATTTAATTTTAAATTACTCATAATAAATTTGTTAATAAAAAAATATTTTTTATTTTATAAAATGATTCCCTTATTATTTGGGATATTTTTGGTAGTATTTTGGACACATACTATTTGGAAATGGCGTACATCCAAGTTTTGGAACCAAATCAGAGCAATACCTGGACCGAAGACTTATCCAGTCATTGGAAATCTGTTGGAATTTTCTGGAGATCCCGGTAAGCAGTATATTTTGCTCCTGGCTATAGAGTTATCTGTTAAAAAAAAACACTTTATGTCCTAAATACTTTAAAAAAAGGACATAACGTCGGGGAGGTTGGCATGCAGGCCTACAATTTTCTCTGCCTTCCCATGCATGCATGCAATAACTGCAGTTATTACTCACTTTTCAGAAAGGTCATTATATCTTTTCCAATTTGATCGAAATTAGGCTCCGCCACGTTTTATACACTTGTGCTCCCACCTTTTATATTATTTATGTTTTCTATTAATATTTTAGTTTTTAATCTCGGTAGATAATGATTACTAAAAATTACTCGAAATGATATACTATTAAATTTTTATGTTTTCTTAAAAATTTGTTTTGGGTTTTAAGGTCGCTGAAACTAATGCAAATGTAGCGCAGCTTATTCTGGTAAATGAATAAATGCGTAATTAAAAAAACATTTTTTGTATCGAGAACCTGATTATAATATAATATAAAGGGCTTCGTAACATAGGGGTTTATACGCCACTTTTTTTGAATTTTTTTTAGTTGTAGGTTTGGTTTACTAAACCAAACCTAAAGCTATAAAAAGTGGCGTAGCCGCCCCTATGTTATTAAGCCCTCGATATTATGATTATGAATATTATAAAATTTCCCAAAATCGCCAAAAAACGTTCTAGACAAAAAAATTCTTGGATACAAATATTTAAAAAACATAAAAAACATAAAAACATATTTAAATATGTTTCAGTAAAAAATAAGAAACTGAAAATTTCCGTCCGTCTGATGTCCCGTTTTTTGTAGACACGATTAAAAAAACAATTTTTGTATCGAGAATCTGATTATAATAGGGCTTCATAACATAGGGGCGCATACGCCACTTTTTTTGAGATTGATAAAAAATGCTAAATCCACCTCCTGAGGGGCGGGGGTAGTTTTGGTGAAAATTTGTATATTTGGGTTTTTGAGGTTGCTGAAGGTGAATATAAAATTTAAAAAAATATAAATCCACCCCCTGAGGGGCGAGGGGTAGTTTTCTTGAAAAGTTATATATTGAGGTTTTTGAGGGTGCTAAAACTGAATCTTAGATACATTTTTTTTTAAATCCACCCTATAAGGGATAGTTTTCGTTAAAATTGGTATATAGGAGTTTTTAAGGTTTAACTTTCAGTAATACTGAAAGTGAATCTGATAATAAACAAGCCATTTTACGCGCGGAGGTGAAAAATGGAAAAGTTTTTTTAGTGAGCAGTGTATTTTTTGTCACTTCCGTTTAAACCTAAAAAGACCCCTAGTTTTGATTTTTAAATGGAACACCCCGTATATTTTTACATATTTGGATTGTCCATTAAATTTTGTGTATTATTATTTTGTTTTATTTTTTTTATCTGAAAAGTAATTATATCTATTTATTTTGAATCAAATATTAGTAGAAAAATACAATTTATTAAAAAAATTGATTACATTTAATTTTACACGAAAACTAAACTTGGAAAACCCCATAAAATAATAATAAAATCCAAATTAAACTGGTTAAAGCATGTCACAAATTTTAGTAATAAATTATCTAGTAGTCTTTTTGTCATTCGAAATCTTGTAGATATTGTCCCTAAGGAAGTATTGTTGGTAGCCTACTGGTTTGTAATTGGGTTTTATGTATTGAAACACCAGATTACTTAAGTCTATATATTACAAGAGTATTTACAAGAATATACAGGATAAACAGAAAGCCCGACGCGTACATTGTTCGGCGCTAGTTCTCACTACCCTCGGGCGGCCATGAGGGCGCTACTGTCTGTCTACTTACAACATAGTGGGGATATATATACAGGGGCGGATTAGTCCTAACAGAACATCCCCCTTTTCTTATAAAGGAAAAAGCTAAATAAGTATAAATGACTTACACACTAAATATATACAAAACTATTCTAACAATAACTTTATACATAGTCATTTAAATATCGCGGTCTACGTTTATTTCTTACAGGTCTAGAGCTAGTCGGAACCACAGGCGTATTAACTGTAACCGTCTCTGGTCCAATCTGAGCTTCAGAAATATTTTCTGCTCGAACTTGAGTCTGGGGATTATTTACATTAGGATTATTTACAAGTGGGGGACTATTCACACGTGGGGTAATATTTACCACTGGGGTACCACTATCAGGATTTAAATTATTTTGTTCCTGTTCGTGAAACTCGTCAAACCCACCTTCTAATGGAGAATTAAAGGATTTATTTACATGAGGCATAAAATGAGGTGCCGGAATAAGATGCCACCTATTTCGTCTGTATGTACCAAAATCGGTTTTCACATTGTACGACCTTGGTTCCTGTGACTTGCTCAGAACAACACCATACTGCCTGATATCAATAATCCAAACTGACTCTCCTATTGAAAGATCAGAAAGGTTCCTGGCTGCATGCCTGGAATTATAGTTTCGTTCCTGCTTTATTTTATTCTTCTCCTCTTTTTCGAAAAATAGCGAGGTGTCTACAAAACTATTTAATTTACTGGGTAAAATGGGTACGCTTGTTCTAAGTTTTCGAGACATTAGCAACTCAGCAGGGCTAAACCCGCATTCCAGAGGCGTGCTCCTATAGGCTAAGAGCCCCTCAAAAATGTCGTCATTTTTCTTGAGCAAACCTTTTGCCACTTTTACTGCAGCCTCTATGCATCCGTTTGATTGCGCGAAATATGGGCTACTAGTTATGTGAGAAAAATTATACTCAGAAGCAAACTTTTTGAAACCCGATCGAAATTGAGGGCCCCCGTCGGACCTTACCACTTCTGGTAAGCCGTACCTGGAGAACAATTCTTTGCATTTAGATATGATAACCGCTTCTGTTAAAGAGTTAAGCTTAAATATTTCAAAAAACCGCGAATAATAGTCGGTAACTATTAAATACCAATGTTTATATTTAAATAAATCTATTGCAATTTTCTGCCATGCGCGCGAGGGTATTTTGTCTTTTTGAAACGTTTCCCTGTTGTTATGTCGCTCCTGAATGCAGCGAGGACAGTTACGAACTAGATTTTCAATCTGTTGGGAAAGTCCCACCCACCAAATGGACATTTTTGCCCGTTCGCGGCACTTCACGATCCCCAAGTGACCTTTGTGAATGAACTCTAAACATTTAAACTGCAAAGATTGAGGAATAATGATCCTAGATCCGAATAATAATAAATTTTCAGCGTATGAGATTTGGAGTCTATACTGATAATAAGCGAACAATTGAACGGGTAATTTTGATTTATCCGGCCACTGAGTTGTACAGTAATTTATTAGATTGCTGCAAACTGCATCTTTTTGTTGCTCTACCATTATTTGTTCGAGAAATAAATCTTTGACAGGTAAAGTTTCAATTATGGTATGGACATGAGCGTCAACTTCCAAAGTAAGCTCGTCAATTTTTGGAGCGGAATTCTCGATTGGCCCACGCGAAAGTGCATCAGCAACCACCAATTCCTTCCCTGGCGTATAAATTACATTAAAATTATAGCGCATAAGTCTCATTCTAAAACGTTGAAGTCTCGGAGTTAGATCGTCAAGAGCTTTCGTTTGCAAAATTTGGAGCAAAGGTTTGTGATCTACTTCGAACGTAAGGTTATGAGCACCGGTAATGAACTCCGAAAATTTTTCTGCCGCATACGTAGCTGCAAGCGTTTCTTTTTCTATTTGGGCATATAACTTTTCGACTGGTGAAAGTAATCGTGAGGCAAAAGCTACTAATTGCCGGTCATTAATGTCAGTGTCGTACTGCATTAAACAGGCACCTAACCCATAAGACGATGAATCTGAGCTCACGATAATATTTTTGTTAGGATCAAAAAATACTAAAACTGGGGCTTTTTGTAACTCCAATTTAATTTGTTGGAACGCATTTACTTGGGCCGGGCCCCATGTAAAGTCTACATCTTTTCTGAGCAAAGAAGTAAATGGCTCAACTATGTCAGATTTATTTTTGATAAATTTTCCCGCAAAATTTACCATGCCTAACAATCTTAATACCTCTGTTTTATTTGTGGGACAAGGAAATTTGGTGATTGCCTCAACCCTTTCTGGGTCAATGGAAATTCCGGAATCGGATAGAATGTGACCAAGGTAGGGTACCTCGGTGGCCCCTATGATACACTTATCCTTGTTTAACGTGATTCCCTCCTCGTTTAATTTTGCTAAAACTTCGTCTAGAATGCAATCGTGTTCCTCCCTAGTTTCCGCGAAAATTAAAACGTCATCCATGTGAACCACCACCCCTTGTATACCGTTAAGAATTTTTGAGAATAAGAGCGTAAAATATTCCGGGGCGCAAGAAATTCCAAACGGCAAGCGCTTAAACAAAAATTTTCCAAAAGGAGTTATAAACGTCGTAAGAAGTTGACTTATGCGATCTAGTCTTATTTGATAAAACCCTGAAGTCGCGTCCAATTTGGAAAAAAAATTAGCTTTTCTTAATAACCCCAAAGTCGTTTCAACTTTTGACATGGGATGATGAGATCGCTTTACGCTTTTATTCAACTTTGTATAATCTACGCATATACGAACGCCACTGGATTTGCCATTTTTACAAGGTTTGCCGACTACCACAATCGGGCTTACCCATTCAGTGTGGAAATCTACCGGTTCTATGATATTATGCGTGACTAATCTTTCTAACTCTACTTTAAGTTTATCCCTTAAGGGAATGGGTACGCTCCTGGGAGCCGATTGTACAAAAGGTTCTGCTGAAGGGTTTAAATGTATAGACATTTCTGTTTTAAATGAACCAATATTACGAAAAATATTCGGATATTTTAGCGCAATACTTTCTTTAGTTACCCCCCTTTTGACATTACCCCCTTGATTTATAGCATTTAGGTTACCCATGTTACCCGGAAACTTAAGAACGTTTAAATTTATAATTCCAGGCCTGCCCAGGATTGGAATCTTTAAATTTCTTATAATATACACATCGCTTGAATAATTAATACCCTGGTAAGATAATTTTAACCTAATTTTTCCTAAAATATTTAAAGGTTTTCCGTCCGGACCCGATAGTCCTTCTTTACAAGGTAAAAGTTTATTATTAAGCATACTGTCATTTAATAAGTTAGCCGGAAAGCATATTACATCGGCACCACTATCTACAAGAAACTTAGAAGTGTGCGAGTCATTAATTAAAATGTTTACATACCATTTGGGTCATGAAGTCTGTATCGTACCTACGAAATGGGATTCTTCGTCAGGAATATCCTTACCAACACTATCCACATTATTTAAAACGGAACGCACATTTTTATCACTTTTTTTAGCACTGCGACACATTTTCGACCAATGTCCCTTTCGTTTGCACTGGAAACATGTTGCTGAACGTGCTGGACAATCCTTCTTGGGATGTGACTGCTTTCCACAATTTCCGCACTGGTCCGAATTAGGCGCACCTACCTTGCCCTGTTTTGAATCAGCTGATCCTCGCGCAGAATACTGTGGCTTGCTTTGCGGCGCTTTGCGTTGAACTTGAATTCGTCCGACTTTAAACTCGTCGCTTCTTAAAGCAATGTTTTGTGATTTTTGAAGTTCCACCTGTTTAACCATAGTTATTGCTAATTCTAAGGTTAACTTTTTCTTCATTTGTAGTTTTCCGCTGGTATCAGCATCTTGCATGCCTACCAGGATACGATCTCGTATCAAATCGTTTTTTAAATCGCCGTATTCACAAAATTCAGCCAATGAATGCAAGGCTGTGATAAAACTATCCATTGATTCACCAGCATTTTGAACTCTAGAGTTAAATTTAAATCTCTCAAAAATTACATTTTTGGTCGGAATAAAATGTTTGTTAAACAATTCCAGAAGCTCGGAATACTTCTCCGGTGGTGTTGGAAACGTAAGCAAAATTTCGTCCGCTTGTTCCCCCATGATGTACAATAACAGGTCCATCTTTTCTGAGTCTGATTTGGATTCAAAACCCGAGACAGTCATATACCGCTCGAAACGTGTCCGCCACTTGACCCATCCTTCTGGGTGCGTAAAGTTGAAGTTTTCAGGCGAAGCAATATTCGATGCCATCATGATGATTTTGTCCCGCGATTTTTCACTAAACTGCAGATAATTCACAATTTCTCAACCTGGTTATCGCTATTTTTATGAAAAATAGTTTGTAGCATCACACTGACACTTGTAAACGGAGTTTTCTCGCGATTTTTGCACGAATTCGGCCATTAACACATGGCGTTAAAGCGAACTTTTTGATCGAATCGAAACCGGGGTTTAACACTACGCTGCCACCATGGTTTGTAATTGGGTTTTATGTATTGAAACACCAGATTACTTAAGTCTATATATTACAAGAGTATTTACAAGAATATACAGGATAAACAGAAAGCCCGACGCGTACATTGTTCGGCGCTAGTTCTCACTACCCTCGGGCGGCCATGAGGGCGCTACTGTCTGTCTACTTACAACATAGTGGGGATATATATACAGGGGCGGATTAGTCCTAACAGAACACCTACTATGCACTTTTTGAATCGCACTGTAGATACGCAATCCTTGTTTGGGGTTACACTACTCATTTAGACATACTTTTTTCTCTACAAAGAAAATGTATACGTATACTGACTAAAAAAGGCTCCAACAAATTTCCAGCACTAAATATAATCGCACTACCTTGCTTGTATATGTATATTAGAATGTTTGTTATGTAAAAAGGAATGAATCGGAATATATTTTACAGGAAAGTATTCATCAGTATAGTAAATTTTCATAGAATTAAGACATCTAGGGACTCTTTGAGTTATTATGCACCTTTATTTTTTAAAAAACTACCATGTAGTTAGTATCCAAATTTTAAATTTCTTTCGCTTTAAAAAACGTTAAAATTATATAAAGTTTATTAGTTTTTCTTAATATTGACCAGTTTTTTATTAATTTAGTTCAAAAAAATTAAAACTGATCCATCTATTGTTAAATATTTAAACCTGATATCTGTCACAACAATCTGACATATCCTTCAATTTTTGCATTATAATTTGTAGATATGTGCTAAAATTAAATAAAAATCTTTTTAAGTACTGATTTGATAAAATGATTAAATAACATTAATTGCTTTATTTAAAAATATGTGTTTTGTTGTATTTACAATGTCGAGTCACAAAAAATATTGTTTTTAACCTTGTCCGCAGTTTAAAGCCATACAATGTTTCATATTTGCAGTCAAAGAAAAGTATAGTCTACAACACGTATGGAATAGTTATTCCGCGCTCGCGGGTCCGTCAGATAAAAAAATTCGGTACAAAATGTTATTTAAAAAAATGACAAAAGCTGTCAAAGATTGACAAATAGGATAATACACAGCATTTAATGGAGAATTGAAATAAATAAAAATTTGGTTAAATAATGTAATTCAAAATATGGTCTTACAGACACCCTGTAAATTTTATTCTTTTATCTCTAAGAATAAAAAGTTATAGGAGCGAGCCACCTTTGAAAAACACCCGGTGTATAACCTATAACCTATATGGGTACTTCTATGAAAGTCGGGTAACTTTTCAGATGAATTTGAGTCACATGGTTTTTATTTTTAATTGTGTTCTTTCATAACATTTTTAATTTAAAACGGATTGGTTATAAAAGTCCAAGAGCTGGCGTCGAAAATGTGCAAGAGTTTTCTGAAAGCTAATATTTTCAGATTAGGTTACATTTTAGTGATGGAAAGTTACTGTAGAGTCAGCACTTCTGGTACCGGGACAACTGGCTGGGACCTTTGCGAGTTTTAATAATAATAATAATAATAATAATAATAATAATAATAATAATTTTCGCCTATGGCTCTAGAATTTTACGTTTTTAGGAGTTTGTAAAACTTATTTGTAAAAATTTTCAAAAGCGGCGCGCCGCGGCTATCGCGCGATATAGTTTATTTGCATTTTTATTAAATTTAAAATTAAAATAGAGCATCAAAAGTATAAAAAATAACCTGCTGCGCTAGGGATTTCTTGAGTTTTTGCAAAGCATAAGTTTTAAAATATTTAATTTAAAAAGAATACGTCACAAATTATAAGAATTCGTAAAAAAATCGCCCGCGGCGCTAACCATTTTATAGGCCCTGGATGAAAATGTATTTTTTTTGGAAATATGGGGGCCCGGAAAAAAATTCGGGGGTCCTACTCAGTCTGGCTCTGAATACAGCTCTTTAATTAAATATTAATTAATCATTTTTTGTATAATATTTTTTAAAGTAACACCCACGGTAACTTTCTAGCAACTTTTAGTTCGGCTATCTGGCAACCAAATTCTTTGTTTTTTATAAAAAAAAACTCTAATTTTTATTTAGTAACAACTATAATAGGTTTAAAAGTTGATAATGTCGGCCCCCAGGAATTATGCGGCCCAGGGCCCACTGCACTGTTAATCCGGCTATGGGAAAACTTGGTGTTAAAATAAAAAATAGGGAGGTATTAAAGTGCATTTTTTTTAAACGTGATACCTACATGAATTTTTAAATAAAAAAGGCTCTTAAAAATCCTTATTCAACTATCATTTTGAAGTGTTACTCCCATGTTAATGGTATAGGAAAATAGCGTTACAGGGGGGGGGGTCCAAAATGATCAAAATTTGCGTTACGTAATACTTGAACGTTCCCTAATTAATTATATAACCAATCTGAAAATAAAGCATCCCGAAAAGGCATAATGCATTTATGAATATTTGAAATAAATTATGTTAAAATGTTACCCCTTTTTGGAGGTTTTTTTAAATTTTGAATTTCTCCTTTTTTTATAAAAAGTTGCTATACTGTGCATTTCAGATTATACAAAACAGAAAAAACGAAGATAGAACTATCAGATCAAGGTTGACGTGGGGAGGCGGTTTGGGTAAACCTTGATCTTTGTCCTATACGTTTTGTTTACTTTCAAACGGGCGGTATTTAAAATGTAGAATTAAAACCAAAGAACTTTTACCTCAAGAAGGAACCTGATGAAATCTACCGTATGCTTTGTTTGAAGCGTGAACCAACTACGGTGAGGGGCTGGTGGGAAGTGACTATTGTTTACAATAAGTACGCGTAAAGAGAGAGAAAGAATGTGTAAACTCACAGTCTAATGTCGTAAAATGACTGACAGGGGTACAATGTTACCGATTGGAAACATATACTTTGGATATTTTATTGTAAATTTTAAGAAACATTAGTTCTGTATGAGTTTTATATGAACTAGTAGTTTAATTTTAATAGATTTAAATATACTATATTATTAAACATAATTATAGTATACACATTAAAGTTTTTTACATTTTTAAGTATAATGATCTGAATTCATGATAAGGTGGAAACTACGCAACATCGCTACTAGGTAGCCTGAAAGTCGACATCTATATTTTACACCACAAAGCTGTATCGCGTTTCTGTTAGTAAATAAAAAAACAAAAAGATGACACCTTCATAAACATTGGTCTGAAATTACTTCTTTAGGTAAAAATTCTTTGATTAAAACAGAACGTTATATTGTTTTATGAAGACATTTATTTTTTTGCAGGACTCTACTTCAACAGAATTCGAAAAAGGGGTAAACTATATTATCCGATATACAAATTATATGCATTTAATTTGGCAAGTGTGGCTTTAATTAGTCCAGAAGATATAGAGGTATGTTTATTTGCATTAATTTTAATAACAATTTGTAAGTAAATAATTTCTACATTAATTCCCACAGTGGCAAGAGTATCACGCTAAATCCTTTCAGGATTTTAATCATGACAGAATTTAGTGTGGTGCTCTTGCTACTCTGATTTTTATAAATCCATTCTTAGTTGCATCTAAACAAAAAAAATTAATTAAATTATTGGCATTTGTGTCAAAGTTCTTGACTGGGATTGTTTTCGGTAAAAAATCTGAAGGGTAAATGTAAATACTAATATACCTATTATTAGTAAATACTAATATACCTATTATATAGTATATACTAATATACCTATTTTTGACAGCTGGCTTAAAATAACGATAAAAATTTGCTCTAAAATATGCTTTTCGAAAAAAAATATATTTTTTAAAAATTTAAGTTCTGTTTGGTTTTCGTTTGTTTTAAATTGCTAGACGTATAGCTATTCTTTGATAATTATATTTATAGTATTAATTAAAATTCTAATTATAATTATAATCAGACCTCAAGGATAAAGTAGCTCTTCTTTCATTCATAAATTCAACACTGCAGAAGTGACCGCCGGACGGCTGACCCCACTCTACACCAACGCAACGCCAGTGCATCTATGATAAAAGCTAAAAAAGATGACAAAACATGACTCATAGCTTCCAACTGCCCGGGTTCTGATTATAATTTAGTTAAATCTAAGTAAAACTCTACACTAGCGTACCTAATTTTTGTTATGTCTTCCCTAAAAAGACAGAAAACTTCTGGGAAAACGTCAAACCAAAATTCCGAGATCCTACTATACACCGTTTTGAAGCGGATCAAAAAACCAAAATAAAAAGAAATTTAAATTCGTCCAACGAACTAATAACTCTTCTCTCTAGAATAGGCATTTCATTTGTAAGAACTGACAAAAACGTAGCCAACATATACATTTGTCTGTCTTACTCGCACAGCTTTATTCTAACAGAGATAACCATAACAGTTACTGGTAATTGTTATCAGGCCAGAATATACCTACTATTTGTTTACAAACAAACCGAGATGTTGGCGATACTTTATATTAACAGTATGCTTATTCTCTCTAGAGTTGTTAGTTTGTTGGATTCGTCCCTTTAATGTGAATTATTCACGGAATTATTTCAACCAATTTCACTATTTGATTTTTTTTTTTCAGCTTGTTATGTCAAATATGAAGCACATAACCAAAAATAAGGTTTATAATTTTTTACACAGCTGGCTTGAAACAGGATTACTAACAAGCACAGGTAAATATTTTTGAATAAATACATTCAACGGGGGTGTAGTGAATCACTGGGATGTAAAGTAAATCAAAGTTTCGCCCACAGGCACTATTGCTGCCCTCCAATGTTAACCATGTTCGATGTCAGATAAACTTCGAAGATCCTAAATCGTTTGGTGAAGAATTTTTTTTAATGGGACCTTTCGTTTAGAAGTTATAAGGTTTAAAGACAGAGGACAGACAGGCCGATATTTTTTTAACACCCCCTTTTTTACATTTTCTCGACGTTTAATGGCATTTTAAGTCCAAATATGCAAAAAAAAATAATTTTTCGGTCGACTTCGCATAAAACAATAACGCGCTAGAAAAAAAAAAGATAGGTCCTTTGGCGTTGGAGATGAGCGTTTTTTTTAATGTACCTAGTGATTATATATAATTATTTTATTATTATATCTAAAATATATATTGAAGTTCAAGTAAGTAATCTGTACAAATTGTAATAAATTATAAAAAATTCAAAAAAAAAACGATCGGCTTCTATGACTTTTTTTTACATTTTTGAATTTAGCCGAAAATTCTATGTATAAAAACTGATGTTTTTTTTACATTTTTTTTCGTTTTCTTTTTTGTCGTATTTATTTTTACTTACTTCAAAGTACTTACATCATAAGTTTGGCATAAGAAAAATAGCGGAAAAATACTCGCTGTCACTAATCAAATTTTTATTTTAATATTAGCTTTATATATTTTTTAGCTAAAGTACCTAAGTAAAAACAAGTTAAATTATGTAAATCTCATTTTTATACGATAAAAAGAAAATCCAAAAGAAAAACAATCAAACACAGAATTTTCGGATGAATTTAAAAATGTAAAAAATTACAGGGTGTTCCATTAAAAAAAAAACATATTTATGCCAATTCCGGCCAAACCGAAAGTGAAACAAAAAAATTAAATTCGCCATTTTATAGCCAATATAAAGTTGTATAAATCACCAAAGTTTCGTTTTTATCGAATGAAGATTAATCTTAATTTTGGGAGTGGATATAAATAAAACTCACTCGGTATAAGTTTAATTTAATATACCAGAAAACGACGATGAAGCATGTAGATCGTAAATTATTAAATTTTATTTATTTATTTATTTATTTACGGATATACCAATTCAAATTACATATATAAATTACAAAAAAATAAAGTAACATATTAAAAAGGAAATATACACTATAACATATTTATCACAGAAAATCAAATATATATATATACAGTGCGTGCATTAAGTCTGGAATCATCCGATTAACTTTTTAGTTACAAGTAAAACACAAAAACCCTCGGATAGGTCGATTTTTATTTTTAATTTTTCAAATTATGGTGTAATAAAAGTTATTAAAATTTGCACCCCCTTGCACCCTCACCCCCCAACTTTTTTTTCAAATAGCAACACTTCGTTGGAAAGGTAATTTAATAAGCTTTCCAACGGTGTATAATAAAGCCTAATTTAGTAAAGGGCTAATGATAAAATGCACAATTTAGTTTATTATAAAGACATGTAAAGTATAACTTTAGTTCACTAGAAATGTTCAAATTGATGTCCTTCAGCTCTTTGACAGTGGACAGTAAAAAAACGGGATTAAAATCGATTAAATAGTAAACATAAAATTGGTCAATAAAAAGAAAAAAAATTGCATTTTTCAACAGGGTATAAAATATTACAATAAGTTTAAAACAACCTTATTTAGATTCTCAGGAAGGTGCCAAGTAGGAAATAGGGCAACAATTACCATATTATGCGTAATATTTCACACAAACAATGTTTAAATAAAACATGCGTTTTTTCATAGACCCTTTAACAAATTAGGCTTTATCATACACTGTTGGAAAGCTTATTAAATTACCTTTCCAATGATGTATCACAAGGGGTAGGTTGCTATTTGAAAAAAAAAAGTTGGGGGGTGAGGGTGCAAGGGGGTGCCAATTTTGATAACTTTTTTTAGACCAAAATTTGCAGAATTAAAAATATAAATCGACCTGTCTGAGGATTTTTGTATTTTACTTGTAACTAAAAAGTTATTCGGGTGATTCCAGACTTAATGCACGCACTGTATAATTAGTCCTACATAAGTTTAAATAAAAAGTATAAGATTTAGCGCTCACTCTTAAAGAGTGATGCGGTACATAAAAATTTAATAAACATAAAATGTCAGGACAATCAACTAGCCCGTTCACTAACTTAAACAAAAACATTAAATCTAAATAAGTTCTTCTTTTTTCAAGCGAAATAATTTTAAAATAGGTATAACATGCTTCGTAGTCTAGGTGCAAAAATCCAGACTTAAATTTTAAAAACCTCAAAAAGTTATTTTGGACTTTTTCAATTTTATATTTATGTTCACTGTAGAATGGCGACCAAACCACAGTTGCAAAATCAAGATGAGACCTAACAATAGAGAAATATAGGGTCTTAATAAAGTTAATGTTGGAAAAATCTCTCAGACTCCTTTTTAAAAAACCTAAGAGCTCTAATGATTTATTTACCAATATGCTTATTAAAGTTTAACTGATTGTCATATGTATCAAATCCAAATCCAAATCCTTGAATTGCAAAACATTTTTGAGAATAACTTCATTTATACTGTAAGAAAAATGTATTGGGGCATGATTACGGAAAAACAACATAGATTTACACTTAGCAGTATTTAATCTCATTCCATTTGCCACACACCATGCATAAAGTCGGTTTAAAGCTTCTTGAAGCTTCAAGCAATCAAGAATATTTCTAATAATCATATAAATCTTCAAATCATCAGCAAATAACAGAAAGAGTAAGATAGTTTTATTAAATTTTATTAAACTAGATTATAAAAGTAAAGTTTTTTCTTGGGCGACAAAAACCTCCAAATTGGAGGTTCCAATGTTACGTTTAATTTATTTTTAAATATATATTTTAGGAACAAAATGGCAGACAAGAAGAAAAATATTAACCCCTTCCTTTCACTTTAGTATTTTACAAGAATTCGTACACATTTTTAATGATGAAACCAAAAATTTAGTCACGGTTTTAAAGAATGAATGTGGAAAGCCATACACAGATGTTGTCCTACCGATTACTGAGTTTACTTTGGCAGCTATCGCGGGTAAGTTGATAAATTTTAGAAAATAAAAACACAGAAAAAAAGAATATCTTGAATCAAAGCAAAACGATCTTGAACCAAGGCCGCCATGGCTTTCGATATGTTCAACGCCATGACTGTCTTGGATCAAGTCCGCCGTGATCTTGACATTTGAGGTCCTAGATTTAAGGACATTTCCTTAAATCAAAGCCACTTAAATGATTTATTTAAGATCATATTATCTTAAACCAAGTATGTAATTATCTTGATTTAAGATAATATTATCTTTATCCAAGATGATATTATCTTGCACCAAGTCTTGTCAAGCATTTAAGGAAAATATCCTTGACACAAGGATTTTTCTACCAAGAAAATAATTAAAGAATACCAAAGACACAGATAATATTAAACCGAGGATACATGATCTTAAAAGAAGATTATTACCTCGATTTAAGATAATATAAATCCAAGATAATTTATTATCTTCTGCCAAGATAACCTTTTTTTCTGTGAATAGTTTTCCTAACACCTAGTTAGTACTTCCCAGAAAACCAGCTTGAGAGTCTAGTATATAGCATCCTAAACTTGCTTTCATATATCAAGAAAAATGGAAGAAATTATTGAGACGTTCAAAATATTTCTCAAAAGTTTTATGAAAAATGGACGCTATAATTGTACGTCTAAAAGCACTCATAATTATATCGAAATATGTGTTCTATTTTATGTTAATTTAAGGTCTTATTATTATAGGTTTCATTTTTAATACTAAATGCTCCCTAGTTTTAGACGGTCAATTAATAAACTATTTTGGGTCGATAATATACGCCTTTATTTGATAAAATAAAATATCCCCAAATATATGAAATCACATACCTATTTATTAAACATTAATAAATTGTAAATACTTTGTAAATTTGTAGATTAGACTTAATAAAAAAATAATTGAAATATTTTTGAAAATTAAAAAAAAGTATTTAATAAATTTTATCAATTACAATTAAACATTTATTTAGCACAAATATACAATTTTATCTGAAATATTTAAGGCAAATTGATTGTATGTTAATGATAATTAATCAAATACTATATAACTGCTACTATAAAACCAATGGTCATTGGCTCCAGCCAGTTAAAATTATATATTAAAAATAGTTTATTTACCACCAATATAATTAGAAAATAGAGTTAATTTTTGGAGATTAAACTACTCTATCCCCTATTTTGTTACAGTATTTAGTTGTGATGATTAAAATTATATTTGCCACAAATATACTTTTTTCTCGGTGTAATAGTATATTATTTAATGAGCGTATACTAATTGCTATTAATAAATGAGAGTGAATTTGGGGACACGAGCCAAAAGGCGAGTATGTATATCACTATACAAAACACCCAAAAGTCTGAACTATAAAAAATTTCAAATACTGAGTATGTATCTTTCAGGATACAAAAACCGTTTAAATGTTAAGGCAAAACTATCTTGAATAAAAACGTCTTAACGTCTTTTTTTAGTCAAACATTCGACATTCGCGAATTTTCGATCATCTTGTGTCTTTTATAATATTTAATGCGTACTTTTTCATTATTTAATGTGTTTTTTAGAAACTTCTATGGGTGCCCAACTAAACTCTAAAGTTCATAAAGACAATCTAAAATACAAAAAAGCAGTATACACTTTTGGCGAAATCACTATGTATAAAGCTTCCAAACCCTGGCTGTTTAATCCATTAGTTTACAGTATGACATCTATGAGTAAAAAAGAAGCAGAAATCACTAAAACTTTGCACGATTTCACCACAAACGTGATTGAAGAACGGAAGAAAAGTTTTATAGAACATAACGAAAAAAATAATTATTCTACCAAAAAACGATTGGCTATGTTGGATTTATTGTTGAGCTTTAAAGCTCAGGGTGCTGATATTACTGATGAAGGAATTCGTGAGGAGGTGGATACTTTTATGTTTGAGGTAAGAAAATTTTATCATCATTGAATTTGGATGATTTTTTTTTCAAATTATTGATATTCGCATAAAATATAGTCGATATTAATAAATTAGGTACTACCATTTTTTCTTTTAGGGGCATGATACAACATCTATGGCGTTATGTTATTGTTTAATGACCCTTGCTAATCACCCAGAAGTACAGGTTGGTATATTATTATTATTATAAAAAACGTGATAGCCCGCCCCTTTTGTATAAGAAAACAGATATTACGATATCGGAATTCGATTTTAAATCACTTTGAGTTTAAAAGTTTAAACAATGTTTGACAGTTTGGTTAATATACAATTATAGTACCTTTGCTAAGGACCTCTTTCAAGCGAGCAAAGAATAAAGGTTTCGGCAAAACTTATCAGTAGCCCAGAGGTGAATAGTCGTATCTCCATTTTAGAAAGTTTTGAGAAATTAACGAAAACAGTTTTTATTTTACATAAAGAAGAAGTGTAAAGTAGTAAAACCTAACTATTTGAATAGCTAAAGTACTGCATTTACACATACAATCGTTTACCATTTGAAAAAGAGGTTTTCTGTGTGGTAAAATAAAGTACCTAAAATTTGGCCCAATGTGGAGATACGACTATTTACCTCTGTGCTACAGATATACCTATATACTTGCTAGTGTACTCATTTTTAGAAATTTATAGAAATAAACTAAAATACATTTCCCAGTAAAAAAAGCTTTTCCATTATCCTACCCCCTCGCGTGAAATGGATTTTTTATTATCAAATCCACGTGAATATCATGTTAATACGTGACATGTGATGTTACAATTTTAGTGAAATTTCACATCATTTTCACATGTTATGGATGTCCTATTTCCTCTCCAAATAACATCACAGAATGATGTCCTTAAAATAACATCAATTTGATGTTCTTGAAATAACGTAATTGTGATATCACATAATATATATTATATAACATGAATTTGATGTTCTTTATAATACTTTAATTTCAGAATTAAATATCTCACGTAGAAATGTTTCCCGGAAGTTTCAAAAAAGTTTATATAACCGTGAAATGTACCGCACGGAAACATTTCATAGAACTTGTGACAAATTTGTCATGCTTCCAGAAACATTCTCCAAATAAAAGTTATAACTTTTACATGTTTCTGAAATGTTTTGCTCTATTTTATCCATATTCACTATTGTATCTAAAAAATATATATAATATATTGTATCACAAACATAAAATGGCGGGATAACGCCATACCTACATCAACGTTCGCAAATGATGTAACTATAGTTATTATAATGGAACGTCAAAACGATGTTTTCTAATAATATTTTTATTTAGTTTCAAAATTCACATCATTTCGATGTTAATTTCTAGTAAAATAAATTGGTGTACAAGGTGGCAAAAAACTAACGTGGTATTGATGTTGTCTGTTAACATTATTATTTAGTTTCAAAATACACATCATTTTGATGTTAATTTCCAGTGAAATAAATTGATGTTAAAAGGTGACGAAAAACTAACGTGGTATTGATGTTGTCTGATAACATTATTATTTAGTTTCAAAATTCACATCATTTTGATGTTAATTTGCAGTGAAATAAATTGCTGTTAAAAGGTGACGAAAAACTAACGTCGTCTTGATGTTGTCTGTTAACATAATTATTTAGTTTCAAAATTCACATCATTTTGATGTTAATTTCCAGTGAATTATTTTTATGTTACTAAATAACCTGATAATGATGTTGTGGTGATGTTATTCGATGATGTCAAAAAATTCACTTTAATTTAATGTTAATTTTCAGTGAAATAACGTCATTTGCTACTAGGGTTCACTTTTAGCAACCTCGAAAACCCCTATATACAAATTTTCACGAAAATCACCCATCACATCCCGTGTGTGGAGTTAGACTATTTTTATTATCAGATTTACTTTCAACAACCTTAAGAACCCCAATATACCAATTTTCACAAAAATCACCCCCGCCCCTAAGCTTAGCTAAAGGGGTGGATTTAGATTTAAGATTCAGTTTTAGCGACCTCAAAAACCCCTAAATACAAGTTTTCACGAAAATATTGAAAACATTTTAAAATATATACCCCCTCGCCCCCGCGGGGGTGGAGTTCATTTTTTTTATTACTAGATTCGATTTCAAAACCATCAAAAATGAAATTTTTGTACAAAATTGTTGTTTTCCCCATTTGCCACCCACCCCAATGTTCACCAAATTTAATCGCGATCGAGAACTTTTGGTAACATACATATATTCCAAAAATTTAAAGTCTCTAGCTTAAAGCGTTCTTATGTTATCTTGCACACAAGATTCCCGGACAGATCGAAACTGTTTATATCGACACAAAACGTCATAAAATGCAAAAAAATATTGAAAATTTTTGAACGAATTACAAAGCTTTTCTAAAATTTTGTAATTTTTCAAAATGGGAAAGCTTAAATACATTGTGTAATTTACATTTTTAGAATGAAATTGTAGAAGAAATTCATTCAATACTCGGCGAAAACCCTACTCCAACTTTTAAAGAATATCAAGAAATGAACTATCTCGAACGATGCATAAAGGAATGCCTCCGACTGTACCCCAGTGTACCTTTTATAGGCAGAGTTGCTGGAGAGGATATCCAAACTCATTCTGGATACACGATACCTAAGGGATGTGATATAAATATTTATATTTACGACATGCACCATAGTCCACAGGTTTATGAAGACCCGGAAAAGTTTGACCCCGATCGGTTTTTACCAGAAAATTGTAAAAACAGGCATCCGTTTGCTTATTTGCCTTTTAGTGCTGGTCCTAGAAATTGTATAGGTATGTTTTCATAATTAGTAATTACAAAAATAAAAATTTAAGATAGATACCGTCAAACGGGGTTAAGTGAATCACTAGGGGTTTGGACTTATTGAAAATTTCATTTCAACAAATGTTTATTGCACAGACTTAAAGATAACGAGTTCCACGCGGCCAGACATGTTTTTTTTTGTGAACGAACCTTTGATTCACTTTCAGACCCCAGAACGGAAATAACCAAAATTTACCGTTCCATCAACTAATCATGATAATTCGTGTTCAGGGATCCAATGCTAATTACACTCGCATTGTGCTTTACTTCCAGTTATTTACTTGTTGACGGTATATTCCTAATGCTGTAGCATTGGATCCATGAAAAATGGAGTAAAAGTCGCAAGTCTGTAGGTAAATGACAAGTATGTCAAGTCTGGCAACTACAGACAAGACAAAAAAATGTCACTTTTACTCCCAATAAAATATGCTATTTTTAAGCGCGAAAATAAAAGTTAAAAGAATTATATGATGATATTTTTTTTGTGTTTTTTAAATAAATGGCTTTAGGTTCCTATCGAGGTTCCTATTATCTTAAAAAAAATAAATTACATTGACTTTAAGTATTTGTTTTTATTTTAGGTCAAAAATTTGCCCTGCTGGAAATGAAGGCAGTTTTATGTGGAATTTTACAAAAATTTAAACTCGTAGCAGTTGACAAACCAGAAGATATGGTTTACGTAGCAGATCTGGTACTTAGACCAAAAGGAGAGATAAAAGTCAAATTCGAATTAAGGAATTAAATTAGAATTAATTTTTAAAAAAAATATGACGAGTATTTACGGGGGCGCGCCCCGACGTGCATGCTGGGCTGCAACCCCTAACTCCGATCCTAAACCCTTTTATTGGTGTTTTAAACCAATTTAAAAAATAATAATCAAATGTATGGTTTACCCAGTTGTTATATTAACACTAAACTCACTAAGAATTTGATCAATTAAATGTGTGAATTACACAGGCCCACTAAAAAAAAGTTGTCTGTGCTGGGGTTGAGACCCACCTATTCGTATGTATTTTGGGATGCAGAACATGAATCTGTCATAAAAAAGGCACTTCATGGGCTTATTTTTTTGCTACACTAAAATTGCAGATGAGATTTTTACAATTTTATACAGTTTTTTCAGTGTAGCAAAAAAATGAGCCCACGAGTTGCCTCTTTTATGGTAGATTTGTGTTCAGCATCCCAAAATACATAAGAATAGCTTGGTTTTAACTCCAGCACAACTTTTTTTTTGTGGGCCTTTATAAGGCTTACAAAAAAAAGTTGTCTGTGCTGGGGTTTAGACCCACCCATTCTTATGTATTTTGGTATGCTGAATACGAATATGTCATAAAAAAGGCATTTCATGGGTTCATATTTTTGCTACACTGAAATAATATGAGATTTTTACCATTTTAGACAGTTTTTCAGTGTAGTAAAAAAATGAGCCCATGAAGTGCTTTTATGAGAGATTCGTGTTCAGCATCCCAAAATACATAAGAATAGGTCGGTCTGAACCCCAGCACAGACAACTTTTTATTTTGTGGGCCTGTGTTATTATTTCATTTCATTGGTTAAATTCTTAAATTAGTTTAGTGTTAATGATTGGACAAACTAAAGCAATGCATTGCCATTAATGCTAGTACTTTTTTAACCCTTAATTTGGGTGGGATTGTTTACTTGTACGTTCCGAAAACATGAAAAAAAGTTCCTATAAAGGTTGTTCCGGAAACGAGCCCTAAGGGAGGTAGACCCCTCCTCATAGGCGCCGACTCCGGGGGGCCATGGCTCCCCTGGGATCGTAACTCATAATAAATCTTCGATTTCATAACAATTTTCACCTGTGGCAACAAAATTTTCTTATATTTTTGTAAAGCTCCAAATTATAAAACTGTATACTTAAATCTCATATAAAAAAATTACCTGCGGCGCTATGGAGTTATTGCATTTTTCTAAAATTTTAACTGTTTTAAACCTAAAATATACCATCAAATTTGTACAATTCCCCACATTTGTTTTAATTTAAGATTGTAACTTTTTAATGTACCTATTAGCAAAAAAAAATTGCCTGCGGCGCCAGGCTTTTTTATATATTTAATGATTTAAAATTAAAACCTATTGGGTGACAGTCATATCTGGTTGGCAGGCATATCTGGTCAATTTTTAGAATTTTGGCGAGACGGCAGATTTTTAAATTTATTTTTCTTTGTATAGAGGCTGTAAACATTTGCGGTAATTTTTTTTTAATTTACCCTCCCCCCCAGACTGATTTCGTGGATCTTCCCTGTCATATACAAAAACCCACATATCTTTTATGATTTTGTATTTCAATATAATTTGGGCCCCCCTGGGATTTTGAAAAGTCGGCGCCTATGCCCCTCCTAAAGGTGCATCTAAAAAAGAGTTTTTATTTAATATCTATTAAACCCTATAAACCAAGATAACGAATTTTTGCACATGCCTTAACATTGATAAAGGTATCATTTTATGTAATTTTTATTTGGTAATTTCAACCACTTTTTTTCCCCAAACTTTGTTATCTCCAATTTTTTTGTAAATTTTCCCGATAAAATATGATTCTTTGGTTCAAAATACATAAAAAACGTACTGTTATTGTAACACCGTAGAACCAACCGTTTTCGAGAAAATTAGTTATAGTTATTTATGGTACTAGTGGGTAATATCGGTTTCCCATAGTGCCATACAAGGTTTTATCCAATAAATAGCTTAGGAATTCATATTTTTATTAAAAATTTTAATGACATTTACAAGAAAATAATTTGACAAGTGACAGTTGAGTGAATAAAATAAATAATTATCCACTTAATAAAGTAAAAGCCACGCGGGGGTTATTATTGAGTTTATCTATTTAACATAAAGCTGGTAATTGTCTTATTATCTGTATGTATTGGATAAAGAATTTTTTCACGTTCTGAGCATCAAAAATAGGAACTAAAATATGCGCCAATAAAAATTTTTATACTGTAGAGCGAATTAACATAAAAAAACTATAAAAAAAGTTCTCATACACAAATGACCAGAAACCGATTTTAAGGGAGCTACGCCCAGGAAGTGTTAAAAGACCCGGTAGTACTCTGAATTTCGAAACTAGGTGTATAGGAACTTTTTTATAGTTTTTGATGTAGAATCTAGGGACATTAGATCTAGGTCTTAAGTTAGCAAGACGCCTTGCTAACTTAAGACCAAGATATGGTGCCCCCAGTAGGATCGCGTTGCATTCTTAAAATTTTTATTGGCGTATTTTTGCAATTTTTAATGCTCAGAACGTGAAAAAACCTCTACTGCCAAAATTTGTTACTGTGATTTATAGGGTTTGAATAAAAACTTCTTTTTAGACGCACCCTTAGCAGGGTCGTAGCTCCTTTAGGGCCATTCCAGCGTTTCGGGTGTTTCACTTTTACACATTGAAATGAATTTTATGAATACTTATTGCGCTAATAGATTGGTACATGTATGCTACAATTATACTAATACACCAGTTAAAGAAGCTGTTAAAACCTGAAATAAAATTTTAAAAAAATTAAGGTGTTGGCAAAATTGGCCGTTTCGGGTGTTTCATTTTTTTGAAACACGGCAAATTTTGCCATATATTCCTTAATTTTTTTAAAATTTTATTTCGGGGTTTAACCGTTTGTTTAACTGGTATATTAGTCCAATTGTAGCATACATGTACCAATCTATTAGCGCAATAAGTATTCATAAAATTCGTTTTAATGTGTAAAAGTGAAACACCCGAAACGCTGGAATGGCCCTTTAGGGCTCGATTCCTGACTAACCTTTATAGGAACTGTTTTTCGTTTGGACTTGGACTCCGGAAATTAATGATCGAATACCTGAAACACCCTGTATTATTTTAAGAAAAGTTTTTAAAATTAAAAATCGTTATAGCTTTAAATAATTTTAAGTAATAATATTTCCTACAGGATCCTTCTTGAAATTTATTTAGGGTTTTTTTGTGATAAACACTCGGAAATGAAGCAAATAAAAACTTTATTGCATTACATAATCATGCCAACGTTTCACCTAATATTTAGGCTCCTTCAGTAATTAATTGTTCTACAATGAGTATTTTCCTGTTGAAAAATGTCCAGTGTATTTTGTTTGTTGATGTAATGTTTTGGTTTAATTTGTTTGTTTTAATGCATATTTAATAATTTAGCCCTGAAGAAGCCTAACTATTAACGTTGGCATGATTATGTAATTCAATAAAGTTTTAATTTGCTTCATTTCCAAGTGTTTATTACAAATAACCCTAAATAATTTTAAGTAAAATTATATTAAATTTCAGTTTAATCTAACATGTATGTAATTTTTTTAATATTCCAATTAACAATATTATAATAATATTGATTATTCAATTAAATGTTTTTTGTTAGATATTTTAGATTTAATATTTAAAACATTTATTTTACGTATATATACAATTTTAAGATGTGAATAGAATAATTATTATTATAACATATATTTAATTTAAAGAAAAAACAATGTTCAAAATTATAATAGGTATACAAATATTTTTGTTTTATAAGTTATTTTAAGATTTAGCTATAAATATACGTATGTTTTTATAATTCTTACATTTTAATAAATAAAACATATTTTCAAATAAATGTTTAGTCTGAAATTGAACAGTGAGTTTTTAATCCACGCATATTTGATCAAGTATAACAAGCTGTTCTAGACGAACTTTTAAATGACATGACAACTTCCACTTTTTTTTTCTTTTTGGAATTTGTTATATGAGCTCTTATTAAAAAAATAAGAGCAAAATTTTAAAATCGTTAGAGACGTTTTTGAAAAAAATGTGTTTTTTAGAAAATATCTCTGATATTTCACGCTAACATACTTGGTTTGCCCTCGATATCTCGGATTTTGACCAAACTTGGCATAGTGGTACCACTATGGTACCTAAGCACTCCATCCAATTTTTTTAAATTTTAAATTTAACCAGAAAATTTTCCAAAAACTTACGTTAAATTGTACCCAAAAGAAAATTGATTAATATATTCAAAACCAACTCATAACAACCCAGTCTCCTGGAACTACCCGCAATTTTGTTTTAAATACCACCCTTCTATTAATAAATAATAATTGTTATTTAGAGCCCCTTAAAATCTAAGATACCACTTATAATAAATGGTTGAATTCAGAATAAAGTGCACTTTCATATTCTTTAATAAGAATAGGGGGTTCTATTTGAAAAACAGAAGTTGGGGGTAGTTTCAAGGGAGTGCAAGCAAGGGGCGGTTTTGAATAAATCAGTAAAATCCTCTTTAGCTTTGATTTAATGCTTTTTTTGCAAATTTTAATACCTTTTCAAATAACGAAGATAGGCTATTTCAAGAACTTGGTGGGACACCCAGTATAGTGAACGGATGGACCGTTTTGAAAAAAATTGGATGGAGTGCTTAGGTACCTTAGTGGTACCACTATGCCAAGTTTGGTCAAAATCCGAGACATAGAGGGCAAACCGAGTATGTTAGCGTGAAATATCAGAGATATTTTCTAAAAAACACATTTTTTTCAAAAACGGCTTTAACGATTTTTAAAATTTTGGTCTTATTTTTTTAATTAAAGCTCATATAACAAATTCCAAAAAGAAAAAAAAAATGGAATTTGTCATGTCATTTAAAAGTTCTTCTAGAACACCGTGATAATAAAGCAATAGCCTGTACATTAGTATGACCCACCCAGGGCAGTAACTAGGGGGGTGCTAAGCCTTGGTTTAAGCCCCCTGCCGTTTTTGCTGAGCCCCCCCTGGTATTTTTTTGGGGAGCGCCAATTTTCTTTTGCAGGGGCGCCAAGTTTGGTAGAAACCGTCAGGAACAATTGTCCAAAGCTTTAAATCTTTTTTCCTTGAAGGTAATTTTGGGGTTGGGGCGCCATTTTTTTAGTTTTAAAGGGGCAGATACCGTTAGGGGTAAAGCTTATTTTCGTAAAGGTATGTTTTGGGGGCGCCAATTCTTTCTTGCAGGAGCGCCAAGTTTGGTAGAAACCGCCCAGGGACAAAGCTTTTTTTTTAGTAAAGGTATTTTGTTGGCGCTAATTCTTCTCTGTACAGGGGCGACAAGTTTGGTAGAAACCGTCAGGCACAAAGCTTTTTTAGTAAAGGTAATTTTTGGGGCGCGCTGGCGTTTTCGCTAAGCCCCCCTGGTATTTTTTTGGAGCGCCAATTTTCTTTTTCAGAGGCGCCAAGTTTGGTAGAAATTGTCAGGGACTTTACAGCTTCACAAAAAATCAACATGTTAACCTGTTAACAGCGTTGCGATTTAACGTCTTCTCTGAATCCGAATCTGAACGCAGGTCCTCATAAACAGGGCCGGACAGAGCCAGCCCGGGCCCCGGGGAACCTTTTTCCCGGGAACCTCATTTTTGCAAAAATAAAAGTTTTCGACACTGAAAAAAAGCTTTTCCCTTGCAGCATTTTTTTCCGGGCCTCTACTATCGACGCCGGGCCCCCCTCGGAGCCCCGGGCCCCTTCCCCCCCTATAAATCCGGGCCTGCTCATAAATGGCAATTTTTCGTGATTTTGACCATGTTTTTCTCTAAAACCAGACCTGAAATTTCAGAAAGTATCATCGTTTTTGAGCCTAGCCAAAGAATTAAGCTATCAGAACGCTCAATTTTCTTTAAAACCTGACGTGATAAAAAAAATCTACGATTATATAAAATGATAAAAAAAAACAAACAAAAAATAAGAAAAACCAATAAACTATGTATTTTTAACGCGAAACTTAAAATTGCATTAAATTATTCGGTATTTCATGGTAAAATGGACATTTTTGTTAATTTTGCAACACTATGACCTTACAATATCACGTGAATGAGCACATGACATATGGTATAGTCATACCTTATCTGGAACTAGAATGGGTTTATTCTAAGTTTATGTGTGTATGTGCCAGCATTCTGAATCAGTAGAAGAAAATACTTTTATTATTAGATATTTATAAAATTGAGATCAATTTTCAAATCAATTCAATTTTCGAAAATTTTAGGGCTTCTAATTAATAATTTTGATTATATAATTATAGATTTATTAATAAATAATTTCACAAAGCACTACACATTATAAAATATAACTAAAAAAGAATGTGAAAAAAATACGCTAAATTGCACATCATTCAAAAATATCTTCTACAACCCATTTTAACCTATAGGAAGGGGTTTTATAGCATCATACAGTCAACAAAAAGTTGTGATTTGTAATGATTACTAGGGTGCCCACGAAAATTATTTTTTTTTTTGGTAATTTGGTAATTTTTTCCATTAGGTCAAAAACAATCCTTATTTTTTTGAGCCTATAATAACCTCATACGTATTTTTGTTAGCTATTTAGCTCGTAAAAAGAACTTTCTTTTTGTAGAGGGGTAAAATCATTTATAAAAATCCAAACACGTTCGCTGCCAAGCGGCTCATATATGAGCCACAACAATTTTTCAAAAAGACCTATTCCTCATATAGGAGTCGACGATATCGCGGTATTAAATGTGTAATACATTATTTTAAAGCTTGTAAAATTATCCGTTTGCCAACGTTTTTTTTATTTTTTCGGAGCCATTTTGGGGGTTTTAAATAGGGTAAAAAAAAACGATATTTTCGTCAAAAATTCTTGGTAGCGAACGTGTTAATTATCCTAAAAGATTTGCCTATTCCAAAATTGTCTAATATCAATGGTGTTATACACTTTGTTCCAAAAAAGCATCGGACCCGGCCTCGAAATATATAAAAAAACTAAAAAAAAATCAGGAATATTTTTTCACTTAAAGGAACAGTTTTGGGGGGTCGGATTTAAAGAATTCCGTAGGTAATGAGCACCCTAATAATTAACCAGATGTCACTGTTCGCCAAAAGAAACAATAAAAAAATACTCCATAAAATCTCTCATGGGGATTTGATATAAAAAAAAAACAATTTAAAATATTCCATTGGTGTATTGTTTAAGTCACCCTATTAGATAGCAGTTACCACCAAAAATTATTTTTTTTCTTTTTTGATTTCAAATCTGAATTCAGAAAATGATATCCGCGCCGATTCAGGCAGGGTTGAGGGCTTGGGTCACGGATTTGGTTGATTATTTTTTTATTTGTAGCCCACCGATGTTAGAGAAAAACCTCTACGGGATTTTTTTCAAAAACCCCCCGTTTCGAAAATATGATTTTTTTCATTTAAATTTCTCGGAAATGTTACATTGCACATTTTCCAGAAATTTAAGAATTTGGAAAAAAATTAAAAAATCATATTTTCGAAACGGGGGGTTTTTGAAAAAAAAATCCCGTGGAGGTTTTTCTCTAACATAAAAAATAATCAGCAAAATACGCCACCCAAGTCCTCAGCCCTGCCTGAAACGGCGCGGATATCATAAGAATTATTCTTAAACAAAAATAATATTTTCAAAAACTCAAATTTTTATATTTTTTACATTAAAAAAAATGATTTGTAATAATTAAAAAAAAAATTAAAATTTGAGTTTTTTAAAGTCTCCACCCAAAGATGGTTACTAACTTTTATCTATATTTAGAAATAGAAATAATTCCAACAAACAAACCTTTTTATTTTCTTTTTGGGCAAAAAAAATGTTGCTCGCTTTTAATAGGATGGCTACAAAAATTTTCACTTATGGATTATTTTAAATGAATGCCTTTCTTTATCAAAAATCGAGCCTCGATGGCAGATTTCATAGAATGTTTTAAAATAATTTTTCACTTCTGGCGAGCCGTAATACCATCAACCGGGGTAACTTCGCCGGTTTGGACTTTTGTTTCCCTATTGAAAATGACTGGACTGTTTTAAACAAACCCGGTGGTTACTAACTTTTATCTATATTTAGAAATAGAAATAATTCCAACAAACAAACCTTTTTATTTTCTTTTTGGGCAAAAAAAATGTTGCTCGCTTTTAATATAATGGCTACAAAAATTTTCACTTATGGATTATTTTAAATGAATGCCTTTCTTTATCAAAAATGAAGCCTCGATGGCAGATTTCATAGAATGTTTTAAAATAATTTTTCACTTCTGGCGAGCCGTAATACCATCAACCGGGGTAACTTCGCCGGTTTGGACTTTTGTTTCCCTATTGAAAATGACTGGATTGTTTTAAACAAACCCGTGTCTGCGCGGGTATAAACAAATTGTTTATACTCGCGCAGATACGTCATTTTTAATAGGGGTAATTTAATTACGTTTAATTATGAAATAAAAAAAAATGTTCTTAGTTTCAATTTTAAATTGACAATAAAACCCCACAAACTCTCATTTTTTATAATATTTAATCAAGAAATTGATCTCATGGCAAATAATTTTAAAACTAAATTAAATTTCGAAAAAAATATTTAAAAACGCGAAAAAAATACAATTTTAGAAACATTCATAGCCTTATTATTAAAAGGGTATACCGTTTTAATAAGGCACTCACAATCCTAAAAATATGTACCTAATTTAACTACTATAAATAGGAGAAATAATTTCTAAATATAAACACGTGATTACCTAAAATAAACAAACCGCTTTACTTGTACCTATTATAATGGGTCTTTCAATAGGGAAGAGTTTTTTCAATAGAAATTTCTCGGTTCCTTATATATATTTTTTTACTTCCAGGTGTCAAAATATTCAGTACAGTTTGCAGTTTCATCATGCAGCGTTTGGCGCTTCCCGAACGGTTAGAAACTATTAAAAAATATTACCAAGCTCAGTTGTGGGTCCGATGACGCCGCCACACAGAGAGTTTTTCGGAATGCAAAGGATTTTTTGGATAAATGGTTTTGTTAACAAAAAAAATTGCCTTTATTGGTGCTAGAACAACCCACAAAGTGTTACATGAAATGCCGTTGCATCCCTAAAAACACTGCCCTTTATGGCATGGCGGCGTCACCGGATCCACAACTAAGCTCGAACTTTTTAATGTTTTTTAATAATTTCTAAGCGGTCGGGAAGTGGTAAACGCCACATGATAAAACTGCAAACTATAATGAATATTTTGACACCTGGAAGTAAAAATAAAATATACGAAAAATCTCAATTGAAAAACCCATCACTCCTATTGAAAGACCCGTTACATAGTTTTACGGGTAATTTAAAGTTACATTAAACATTTAAATAACCATAAAAGCAATTTACGAAAAAAAAAAAAAAAAAAATAAGAAAAATTATTTGCTATGAAATCAACTATAAATTCGTTTTAAATATTTTAAAAAATCATTTTTACAAGAAACATAACAAATTTTACCAGTTTCAAAGAAAAATTTGTACTATGTGATTAAAATAAAATAAATGTTCTTTTCCTAAAACTGATAAAATAAAAACCATACCAATTATTCACAACAAGAGAGAACGAATTTGTTCAAAATTTGATAAAATAATCAACTTTATGACATATGAAACAAAACAATGTCTTTTTGTTTTAGAATAACTATTAGTGGTGGTCAAATTTTCACTTTTGTTTTAAATTTTAGCGAGGCATAAAAAAATATGCCTTTTAGAATCCTAGGATGCTAATAAAAAGTATACAATGAAAACTAAAAAAAATTATGTTTAGTTTCCCCGAGGGCATAAAGATTCCTCGAATAACCAAAAAAGGCACTTTAATCCGCACTTATTTTTCATGCTAATTGCCGACCAAATTTTATCATAAATACGTGTTTATTAGTCTTAGTGAAAAAAATACTGACAGTTAGATGCTTAAAACTATTTGACTTTCAATATATTGGTAAAATATCACAATTTTACTAAAAAAAATTATTTCGGTAATCAAAGGTGATGTATTATATCGTTTTCTATAAATTTTAAGCCGATTAATCAATTTTAATAGTATTTTTCTCGAAAACCAGACGAGATAGCTAAATTCTGCATACAGATTCGGATTCAGACGCCCAAAGTCTATATAAATTGATATATCACACTAGGGTGGACCTTATATTTTATCTTAAAATTTTCATTTAGGTGTAACTAGAAACTTCTGAAAATATGAGTGATCAAACTTCTCTAAGGGTCCTAACTGGGCTCCTAAAATTCGTAATATTACCCATAAATCGTTGAAAATTGTAAATTTTCTATAAGTGAAATATTTAAAGACCTTGAAATCTTATTTTTTTCCTTTTAAGCGTAAAAAAATATGTGTCAAATATCAAAATTTTCAAAACATTCTACCCCATGCCGAACATCCGCGAAAGTTGCCCCTAAACACTAAAAAATTAAATTAATTAATTTCTACCATACATATGAGTCAAACGGTAAACATAGTTATTTATGGTACTATTGGGTAAAGTAAGATATTGCCCATGAGAAAATTAACCTCTTGACTTGGCGTCAGCCAAGCAGGTTAATTTTCGAGAGGGCAATATCAGTTTACCCATGAGTGCCATACAAGGTCTTATTCAATAAATAGCTTAGAAATTCATATTTTTATTAAAAATTTTAATGACATTTACAAGAAAATAATTTAACAAGTGACAGTAGAGTGGGTAAAATAAATAATTATCCACTTAATAAAGTAAAAGCCACGCGGGGGTTATTATTGAGTTTATTTAAAATATTTAAGTCTCATTATCTGTATGTATTGGATAAAACATTTTAAATATAGGGCTTACAATTTTAAGCATACAATTTTAAGTAAGTAGGTACCTAACTAATTAAAATATTTCTGCACTAAAATTTTCTAATACAAATGTGTTTATGATGAACTTTGGTCGGGAAAAGACTGCGGATCAAAGGGCCTTTTTTGTTTTTTCGACAAACATTTAGGCTCCCGGGGAAACTAAAGATTTTTTTTAATGTATATCTTTTATAAGCATTCTATTATTATTATTATATTGTGATCCCTCACTAAACGAAAAAAGTGAAAATTTGACCATCCCTAATAACTATCTTTGTAAAGTATTTTTTGCAATTTTCGAATACTCACTAGTGCACTATTTAAAATTATACTTATTAATTATTATTATAAAACCAAGGACACTAGATTGGTGGCGGTGCCACAAAAAAAGCGAACTGATCCAGTGTCCTTACTTAAAACTAGGGTTCTTTAATTAATCTGACAGTTTTTATTGGGAGTAAAAACAGCCAAACTGATTGAGGAACCCTACTTAAGCACCTTCTAGGCCTAATATCAGTAAAATGTCTAATCTTTTTTCTTTTAAGGTACGCGTTGAAAATCTAAGGAAATTAGTATCCATCCAAATAAAAATATCCTTACCATTAAAACATAGAGTACAAAGGACAACGGGTATTTTGGGCCTACCCTCAACAGCAACTAATTATATCTCATTAGAAAGGTATTTAGAATAATAATTTTTATTTAAAAACATACCTTAGGCACCGGAGTTCCGAGTGATATGCCTTTGAAGTTAGTACTTTAATCATAACTCCATCAAAATGTCGTATTTATAAACATTAGGTTTTTATTTGTATTTATTTATTTTATATACAATAAAATGATTTAAGGTAAGTTAATCATTAAAAATGTATTAAAAAAGAGTTATTTTTCATTCCTGTAAAGTTGTCTATTTTGAAATACGACGTTCTGAAATTTACAAGACGATATAATTCATTGCTGTCGAGGGTGGGCCCAAAACCCTTATAAAAATCCCCATTCTCCTTTTCGTTTGTTTTCGATTTTAGTGTTCAGATTTTACATACTAACTGATTGTCCTTGTAAGTTTTATTTCATTCCTAATCTAGTATGGTCAAATAAAAGAATGGAATACAGCGAATAGCGGAAAAATATATTTTTATAATTTGAAATTTTGCTCTCTAGACTAAAGCTCCGTTCGTTGCGTCCTCTTCTGAGCGATGGGCGCAAAATTTTTATAAAAAAACTCCGCCTGAAAGTGACGCGCCTCTGGTTTGCCGTTTTTTTCTCCATTTCTCCAAAATCATTGATCGACGAACAAAAACCACTTGGCCAAAAATATTTCCTATAAATTTTGCAAAAATCTACTTTTTTTTAATGCATAAGGCTCAAATCTACCTTTGTATTTGGCGCGGAAAATTAAGGGTAATTTTATGGACTATGTCAAAAAATGGTTCGCAAAAAAATTGAATATATATTTTGTTGAGAATTTTCTGCTCTATAAATTCGTTCATATGTACTGCCGTGCTAAGCACAGATATGGTAACTTACTTTTTTGTCAAAAATGACGTTGGAGATGATGTAATAACAATCGATGAATATTTTTATCATATTATTAAATTTTATATTATTATATTATTTTTTCATAATAAAATTGCTCTATTAAAGCTGCCGTATCTTCTTTAAAGTTGTCAATTACTAAGACAATTTGCCGTATCTATCGTAACTTGAGAAGTTACGATAATATGCCTTAGTATAACACTAATAATTAACGAGATACGTTTATTTTGCCTTAGTAACGGTAAGTTACGGCAAATGTCCTTAGTAATAGTTATGGAAAACAATAGGGACTTTTGCTGACAATTAAATTTCTTTATCCAATGCAATCTCTTATTATTTAAAATAATTTATCTTAATAAGTATTTTTATAACAAAAGAAGATCAAGGTACGTAAAATGATATAATGTTCGCTAATAAAACTTTTTTCTTCATTTTGTTCATGAATTTATAAGATACATGAAATCTCCTTAGTATTAAAAGTTAAAAATAATGAATTTTAAAGTGGTAACTGTAAAAATTTCTATTTATCGAGTATTTTACTAATTAATTATCCAATAACTAACATTTTTATAACATTAACAACTAATATAACCTTTTATCTTTCTGATTCAAATCAAATTTGATTTTTTTTTTTGACTTGGAATATAATTTTTAGTAACTAAGAATATTGAAAATTAAAAACTATTAATATATCAATATGGCCAAAATACAAGTTACCATTTCTGTGCTTAGCACAGCAGTGTATTTCCTCGGTAAAACTAACCAATTACGAGATATCCCTGGAGTAATACTACGATAGGCTGGTTTTTGACAAAAATGTACTCTTAATAATATAGGTTTTGAGCAATAATTATAATCCAAGTATTTGTTTCAGTGACTTTTTCATTATATCGAGGGTTTTGAAGAAGGCGGTAAACCAGTGTCTCGTATTGGGGTTGTTTTTTGAGAAAAAAAGGGATATTACCGAGTGCGTTACGCACACCGGTCAAAAGTGAACGCTACAGGCCTTTATTATAATAATACATCTATAGAAAGCATAATTCCAAAATATTAAAAATGTAGCAAGTTTTTCCGATATTTATTCTAATTTTCCCGAATTAAACGTATTTGAACATATCATTTCTCTCAAACCCATTTCACTCTTTAAAAAAATGTCTTTCATTATTATCCGTGTCTGAATTATACTGCAGTGACTCATATGAGAAAGTGTGCTAAAAAGTGAGGATCATACCCGTTCGGGTGCGGTTCGCGAAACTCCGTCTGAGGGGAATCCCTTATACGAGAGCAGCATAATACGTTATAGGTATGAGTCACTGCAGTCTAATTCAGGCACGGATAATCAATATTAAAAATATACAATAGTACGAAATGGAAAATTGGTGCTACTTATATTTAAAAAACGAAATGAAAAATATGTAATGAAAATATCAGTGGGTAACCTTAGAGTCTGCTGGTGAACCTTTTAAGTTATTTTCTCCCAGATAAATTTCCATGCCTTGAAGTACATTATAATTAGACTATTTCCAAATCACCAGGCCCTGGATCCAGTTTCTTTGAGTATTAAAAGCCCAAAAATTGTTCATAAAGCTTATTTTCAACTTACCGAGTCACATACACTCAGTTTAAGTTACGTTAAGTTACACACAAAAATTCTGCGGGCCAAGGGAAAAAACAGTCTTTAAAAAGGATCTTTGACATATGACCACAGTTGATACTTTCATTACAATAACAGGGTCGGACAACAGGAGTTTTAAATTATTTATAATTTTTGGTGAAATTGTTTAATACACACCTATGCCAAATAAGATTATATGTGTGTATACAGACTGGAATTTTAAATTATTTCTAATTTTTGGTGAGTTTGTTTATTACATGCCTATGCCGAAATTATTTAAAATTCCTGTTATCCGACCCTGTTATTGTAATGAAAGTATCAACTCTGCATATGACAAATCTGTTTTTTTTAATTGTCAAAAATTACTTTGATGAATTTTCATTTAAACAAAATTGTTGATCCATATGTCAAAGGTTAAAGACCGTTTTAAGCACTAAGCCCCAGAATTATTGTGTAAAAATGAGTTTTAAGAGCATCTCATTCTGCACCTTTTTTGAGCTAGCACCCAAAGCAAACGGATCCAAAAGCTTAAATATCTTAATTAGAATGTACTTTAAGACACATTTAAAATTCAGCCGGGACAAAACAATTTTTTGAAAATGTTCACCAGCTCTCCGACTATTAGTGCGGTTACCGGGTGTTTCAGGAAGGTGGTTCTCCCCCCTTAACTTTTTTAGGTAGGATCGTAAAATTCGCATTGTGTTTGATTTAGGATTTTTTGACATAGAATTTTTTTGGCACTTCAGAAACTAATTCTAAGAACACGCATGTGTCACTTGTCAATTTTTGACAGGTAATTACATTTTTTTTTAATTTTAATTTTAAATCTAGCTTAGTTTTTGGTCAACTATCTTAAGAAAAATACTATTTTGATTTTTTCCCAAAAATCTTTTGGTGGGCTTCAAAAATCATACTTTGGCATAGTTACATTGAAGGGGGATATTACCACAGTATTGCATGATAATATCACTTGTATGTAGGCCAAATGCCCATTGTGCATACTACCTTCTGTGGACCACTGGCTTATAGTGACTTCCAAACCACTGTTTGTAATGCACAGATACAATTTCTGTCCAACAATTCTTTTTATAGAAATTGAATAAACTATTATTTCTGCAACCTAGTTCAATCTGAGGCAAGTAGAATCAAATTTAACCATTCAAGATAACATACTTTGGTCCATAAGTCGTTTTTTTTAGTCATTAGGTTAAAATGAGTGACAATTTTCTTGCTAACATTTTAATACCACACATGAATAGTTTGGAAGAATTTGGCATTAAAACACTAAAGATTTAAAACGAAAATTTAAATAAAAAATGATATGACAAAAATTGACAAGTAAAACAAGATTGTTCCCAGAATTAATTTTTGAATCGAAATAATATTATGTTATTATGTGATATGTAATATTATGTAAAAATATACAGGGTGTTCCATTTAAAAATCGAAAGTTCGATTCATTTCATGTCAAAAAATCCTAAATTATTAGCTTCTGCAAATTTCACAAACCTACCTAAAAAAGTAAAAAAGTTAAGGGGGGTGAACCAGCTTCCTGGACACCCGGTATATCTCTTTCTCCTGTTAATTGATAAATTAACAGGAGAAACAGATAAATATTACACTTATTAACTATGGTAACCCAAAAGAATCGCTTTATTTAAAACTTAAAAATATATGAGTCAATGAAAATAAAAACTTTTTACATGTTTTTTACTGTCAAAACTAAAAAATATAAATAAAGAATATATGTATTTGAAAGGTTTTCGTTTTAAAGTTCAAATGTAGTTACAGATCTATCATTTTCCGAGTTTCGTGGTGCCCCCGAGGGCCAGATTTCCCGTACCAAGCAATTGCTTAGGGCGGTAAAAAAATATTTTTTGATCATGCTCATTAAGTAAGTATCTGAGACTAAAGTTTGTTTATGAGTCATCATGTTAATCATTTTTTTTTGAGGGGGGAAGGCAATGTCTTACGAGGGCTTGTTATTTATAGGGGGGTAACTTCAGTAAATATGAACCTGTTACAATCAGATAATCTTTAAAAAAAAGTTCCTTAGCCACAAGAAAATTAAATTCGGAAAGTTGTAGTTCTGTGACACATGTAACGGCGTTTAAACCCGAAAATAAACACCTTTCAAAAATACAATAAATGGAAATACGTTATAAAATTAAAAAACAACTTTTCATAATCTCTTTAGCGTCCGTTTTTTATCTTTGAGAATCTTTTTCTTTTCTGCTGTCAGGTTTTTGTTTTTCTCTCCCGCGTGTTTTTTGGCGAGAGGTCCGTCACCAACAATCCCTTTAGAACCTTTGTTAGGCTGAGAAACAAAAAACAGTTATATAAGATACCTAGTACTAAATTTACTGAGTATTTGAACACTGTCAAAGAATGGTACTTTTATCCTAATTACACTGGTCGACAAAAAAACATATGCCTCCATTTTGTCTGATATATCATTTTTGATGTACTTTTTGATGCTGAACACGAATTTGACCTCCATTTGTTAAGTTTGGTTCGACATTCCGAGATAAATGCTACTGCTTTTTTAAAGATGCAGTTTTTTTACGCAGATTTTAAAAATATTTTGTTTTTTTAGATATCTTTAACGGTTTTCGAGAAAAGTTCAAAAAACTTAAAAAAAGTTAAACGTTTTTTAAATGCCTATTTCTCAGTTGTTTACTAAAGATTTTAATTTGTTTAATAGCTTAATTTGTTAATTTTTTAATACTCATTAATTATGTGAAAACGGATTTGAGATTAAAATTTTCTGTCCTGAGATATAAGGGAAAAACCACACCCTTGTTTCGAAAAACATGCTTTTCTTGTGTTTTTTTAATGTAATGAGTACAATACTGCCGTGCTAAGCTGAAAGGTCCTATCTAGGTTTAACAAAAACATGATCAAAAAACAATTTAAATAAAACCCTAACTTCCTTTTCAAATGTTACAAAAAAAGAAAATTAAAAAAAAAACAAAATACACTAAAATAAAGCTAATCCGATGTTAGTTAATGACCAGAAAGCCCTTACAGATTTAATTCCATTTATTTCAAATTAATTCAGACTTTGTTAATAAGCTTAACTTTTGTTTATTTTTTCTAGCGAATAAAGTGAAAGACTTTCTGTGTAACCTTCACTTATTGTTTTTCGTTTGAAAGTAAAGTAATTATTTTCATTTATGAGTTTTTTTTAATAATTTTTTTTATTATTTTTTACTTTTTTTTCTGCTTAATTTAGTATTAGTATACTAATTAAGGTAACGTTCAAGTATTACGTAACACAAATTTTAATCATTTTGGACTTTTTACAAAATAACCAAAAAAGCGGGGTTTTCGAACTTTTTAAAACAAGGGTGTGGTTTTTCCCTTATATCTCAGGACAGAAATCTCAAATCCGTTTTTACATAATTATTGAGTATTAAAAAATGAACAAATTAAACAAATTAAAATCTTTAGCAATAACTGAGAAATAGGCATTTAAAAAACGCTTAACTTCTTTTTAAGTTTTTTGAACTTTTCTCGAAAACCGTTAAAGATATCTAAAAAAACAAAATATTTTTAAAATCTGCGTAAAAAACTGCACATTACAGATGTATAATGTTTGTGGAAAAAATTTTTTTTTTCAAAAAAAAGCTGTAGCATTTATGTCAGAATCTCGAACCAAACTTAACAAATGGAGGTCAAATTCGTGCTCAGCATCAAAAAGTACATCGAAAATTATATATCAGACAAAATATGTTTGGACTTTTTGTCGACCAGTGTTATAAAGTAGACTTAATTATTACAAAATTAACTCATAAAATTGACCTACGGTCGAATTGCGCCAAGTTCTGATATGTTATAGTTCTTTTTATTTTAAACAAATTCCTTTGAAAGCAAAAACCAATTCTATGGCTAGATTTTCAGTTATTTGTATTCCAAATATGAATTTTAGACAACTGATGTAATTGTACTTAAAATTTTAAAATTGTCATCAGTTACAATGTCAAATCTGAGTAATTGTTCAATGAAAGTTGCCATCAAGTACGCAATGGAGTTAAAAGAATCGAGATTGTCCGACCCGAACGCTCTTTATGGACATTAAAATCGAGGGTTAACAGACTTACAGTCTGAAATGGGATGAGGGGTTTATTTATTGAAAAAATTGTACAAGGATTTTGAGAAGGGATTGTGGAATATTGTCAAAAAGATTGTATAAAATTTTAATAAAGATTGTGGGAAGATTTCAGATGACTGTGAAAGATTGTAGATAATTGTGGAGGGTTGTGGAGGATTGTGAAAGAAGGAATTGTCAAAGATTGTAGAAGATGTGTACAAGGATTGTCCAATAAATTAACCCCTCAAAATGGAATCAAGTTCTGATATGTTACAGTTCTTTTTATTTTAAACAAATTCCTTTTAAAAGCAAAAACCAATTCTATGGCTAGATTTTCAGTTATTTGTATTCCAAAAATTTTAGACAAAACTGATGTAATTGTACTTAAAATTTTAAAACTGTCATCAGTTACAATGTCAAATATGAGTAATTGTTCAATAAAAGTTGCCATGAAGTTCGCAATGTACTTAAAAGAGTCGAGATTGTCCGACTCAAACGCTCTTTATAAACATTAAAATCGAGGGTTAACAGACTTACAGTCTTTTATAGAAAAGAAATGGGATGAGGGGTTAATTTATTGAAAAAAGTGTACAAGGATTTGAGAACGGATTGTGGAATATTGTCAAAAAGATTGTATAAAATTTTAATAAAGGTTGTGGGAAGATTTCAGATGACTGTGAAAGGTTGTAGATAATTGTGGAGGATTGTGAAAGAAGGAATTGTCAAAGATTGTAGAAGATGTGTACAAGGATTGTCCAATAAATAAACCCCTCAAAATGGAACCAAGTTCTTATATGTTACAGTTCTTTTTATTTTAAACAAATTCCTTTAAAAGCAAAAACCAATTCTATGGCTAGATTTTCAGTTATTTGTATTCCAAAAATTTTAGACAAAACTGATGTAATTGTACTTAAAATTTTAAAACTGTCATCAGTTACAATGTCAAATATGAGTAATTGTTCAATAAAAGTTGCCATGAAGTTCGCAATGAAGTTAAAAGAGTCGAGATTGTCCGACTCAAACGCTCTTTATAAACATTAAAATCGAGGGTTAACAGACTTACAGTCTTTTATAGAAAAGAAATGGGATGAGGGGTTAATTTATTGAAAAAAGTGTACAAGGATTTTGAGAAGGGATTGTGGAATATTGTCAAAAAGATTGTATAAAATTTTAATAAAGATTGTGGGAAGATTTCAGATGACTGTGAAAGATTGTAGATAATTTTGGAGGATTGTGTTTGATTGTGAAAGAAGTAATTGTCAAAGATTGTAGAAGATGTATACAAGGATTGTCCAATAAATAAACCCCTCGAAATGAAAACAAATTTTTTATTCTCTTGTTTTATGAAAAAAAAAGTATAAGAGTGGTAAAATTAAATTAAATTGAATAAAAACAAAAACTTTTAATATCCATAGAAAAACTCACCTTGTCCCCTTAGAACCAACCCAACTGTTTTTATAACCCCTATGTTGTGTAGAGGAAAAACATAAAGGAATTCTGCTTTTAAAAGCAACAAAATATGAGCACCAAAACAAAAGTATATTTTATAGAGGTTAGGATCCTTTTTTTTTGTAGTCATTATCTTTTTTCTCAAGGAAAAAAGTTGTATTTTTAGGCTAAAAAAAGTTGTAATTTTTGACCTTCTCCCCCATAAATAACATCATCACTACAGCCCTGAATGGAGATCAAGGCTGTGTAAAAAAACTATAGGACACCCTGTATATGTAGAAACATAAGTTGGTAACCATTTTAAAGATATAAGCTTACCTGGGCATGAATTTCAGTCATCATTTTTGCTCTTGTTGAGTAATCATCATAATGTTCTAACAGCAGCTTCCCTGCTTCTTCATTTAGGGCTGATTCGGCATTTGGTACAATTAGTAGACATTTTATTGTCTGAAGAAGAAAAGACATGTATTATTTGAGGAGCAACTTCTCAAAAGCCATGTAAAAAAATAAAGTTAATTGTATTATTTTAGTAGAGCCTAAATGACTGTTGAAAAAAACCTTTAAAAAATTATCTATTTTATCCTAGTAAGTGGAAAACATCATTATGTCCACAATGATTGTGATGTCAGAAAACTTAAAAAAACTTGAGCAGTCCAAACTTATACATGGGATATTAAACAGCAATACAAAAACAATCAAGTCTCTAACAAGAAATGAAGAGGTACATGACCATCACACCAGATCTTGCCACTTGCTAGACAATACCAAATGATCCACACTAAAAACTCAGAACTCGCCGATCCACAGAGGAATAATTACATATAACTCTTTAAATGATCTCAAAAATGTACAAATGTACAAAGTAAAACTAAATTTGTGATAAAACTAGAACATTATTTTAATAATTTGTTTTGAATATTATTTTTATTATATTATTATTATTTACAAAAGTCCAAAAACCTCATAAAATCTTATCAAAATACCATTAAATCCTACCCTGCTGGGGGTATTATAATAAATGTTGCATAAACGCTCCTATTGACAAATGAAGTTACTGCTTTCTAGCTCCACGTGGCTCCACATATCTTACAAGAATTTTTTTTTTTTCATTTTATTTAGACTTTTATCACATTTAAAGGCTAGGGACTTTTCATTAAAAATTCAATAGTGCTTCATCTGAAGTAAATGAAGATTTAACTTACCAAAAGTATGTGCTTGATTCCGAGGTCTGACTTCCAGTCTCTTTTTAAGGTGTTGACGCAGATCTCTCCATTGGAGGCAACATTGGGGTGAAAGATCTTTGTGAGAAAGAAGGCTTTAGGTGGTTCTTGAGGGAAGCCTTTGCCAAGTGTCACTTTGACTTTAAAAACACCTCCCATATATGGAGTTCCTGATAAATAAAAAAACCGTTGGAAGCATGGCTTTTTTTATCAACAATTTCATAAGATAAAAATTCAAAATTACCTGCTGGGCCTTCAATGAATGATTGTATATCTGTAACATCTTCCTCATTTATTTGAACTTTAATGCCTTCTGGAGGATTTGTGACTAGATCTTGCATTTCTCGTACCACCCCGCGAATTGTTTGAGGGGAAAGATTTTCTACATTATTTGACATCTAAAAGCCCATTAAATATATAATTATTAAACTACAGTCATTAAAAAACATTAACTTACCGCTCCTGAAGCCATATTTCTCTAAAATATAAAATTTAAACAAAAATACTAATATTAAACATCTACAATCGACTGACAAACGTCATAACAACCATAAAGTGGCGTTTCTAATGAAAAGGACACATTTTGAATTTTGCCACCAATCACATGCTTTACTTCAACTTTATTCCGAATTTAATCTTACACCCAAAACAAAAGAAAACTTAAATTACCAATATAAAATCACAAAATACACAAAAAAACTAACACAGAATGATAAAAGGTAATTATTACTTTGTATTTTTTGCCAAATAAGAGCTGTTTTGTGTAATTAATCGATTAAAATACTAATTAAAAAAGTTCTATGGCGCTCTCTATCGGTTTATTCAAAAAGCAAACAATCATGGCCGCATCCCATTAGTCCCTTTTTTATTTTAGGTAGAGACCACAGTATTTTAACATTCGTGTTAAAGTACAATTATTTTTATTAATAAAAAACAAAAACAATTATTTTAGAAATAAAATAAACTTAGCTCTAAATAATACGTTATATAATAAATAATTTGTAGTGTTAAGTCCAAACAAAATTTTTGGTGTGACGTCATAGTTTGGTAAGATGGTTATTCCGCGAATAAAAATAACCGCTTAACAATAAAACCACAACGTGAACGTTCGTTCATTTGCTAAACAAAAACAATCGAAATTACGAAAAACGTCAGTGAAATATCAGAAAAAAAATTGGGAAAAGTAGGAAATAACCATGTCAGACGACGTAAGTTGTATTAATATTATATTTAATCATGTTTTTTAACAATTTCAATTAAATTAATATGTAAATATTTAAAGGATATAGAAAATAACTCCGAAATGATTGGAGACAACGCTTCACCCGAGATTTTGTTGGAAAAACTTAATGACATCCTTATTCCTGAATATAAAATCCCATTTCCTAATTCTATGGTAATTTAATTTAATTATAAGTACCCTTTGTTCTATAGGTGTTGTTTGTTAATAGTAAACATACTTTGAATTTTATAGGAGTCCCAAATTAGAAATCTGCGTCTATCCTTGGAAAATTGGAAAGAAATAGTCTTACTTACTAATAACATACTATTATGGGAGAAACAGTGGCATTCAACAGCTATACTTGGAGGTAATTTTAAATTTTTCTGATAATCATTTCAATTTAAGGCTAGGTATATTTAAAATAAACATAGGCCTAATTTGAGGGGAGCAAGGGCAGGCACGCCCCCAGACCTGCTAACTGCCCCCTCAGCTTTGATCGCTGCTGATATATAATACATATATACATATTATGTTTGGGAATGTTCAAGTATTACGTAACGCTCCTGGGGGGGGTCATTTTGGAGTGTTACACCCATGTTAATGGTATAGGAAAATAGCGTTACATAATACTTGAATGTTCCTTTTTAGTTATGCTTGGTTTTAAATAATGCTAGGTATATTTCAAATAAACATAGGCGTAATTTGGGGGGGGGAGCAAAGGCAGGCACTTGCCCCCAGATCTGCTAACTGCCCCCCCAGCTCTGATCACTGCTAATATATAATACATACATATTATGTTTTAGTTATACCTAGTTTTATATAATAAAAACGTGGGTTTGCCCCTCGCAGCACAATAACTAAAATTATACCTATAAAAATAAACATACATTAATAATATTCTAATGACACAAAATCCCTTGTTTTAGGTAGTACTGTATTTTTCATGTTTATGTGGCTTTTGGATCCAAGCATTTTAACAGTCTTCTCACTAGCTGGTCTAACGATCACAATATGTGATTTTGTTCTTCCTTCTATATTATCTTCTGTTTTCAAATCAGAAGTATGGACCAATCAGAAGCAAAAGCAACTGGAAGATATTTGCACCCAAGTTATTTTGTATAAAACTAAATGTGAATTGCTTTGCACATCATATTACAAGTTAAAACACACCAATCCCAAAGCGGTAAGTGCAAAAATAATACAGTTGTATTAAAGATGCAAGTTCTTTGTACAACAATATTTTTGCTTTTGACAAAAATTTAGGCTTTTTACCTCATAGAAAATGTTTGTTCCATAGAAAAAGTCTATCATCACATTTATACAGATCTAACTCCTGGAATTTTTAAATCCTGATCGCAGCCTGTCTTTTTCTGTTGTTTTAGACAAAGAGAGATTGATATAGGAGTCAAAGCATTCTTGAAATATTGTAGTGCAAAGTTCATTTGCTAATGACTTGCAGCTTTGCACAGACTTCCTTGAAGGAACACATAATACAGGGTGATCCATAACTGGCATGCCAAAATTTAAGAGGTGATTCTAGATCCAAAAATATAAAAAAAGTTCCTATAAAGGTTGGTCCGGAAATGAGCCCTAAGGGATCTAGGTCCCTTTAAAATTGTAATAAAAATAAGGTTTTTAATTAATAACTCGGGTACCGTTTAAGCTAGAGCGGCGAGCTTTTGCATGTATACTACTATTAATAAGGGCAATAAGTTTATGTTAATTTATTTTTTTAATTTATCCAGAGGCGTGCCCAGACGGACAAAATATATGAGGCTTAAAACATTTTTGCCCCAACCTTTTCTATGCGTATGTTTTTTGGATTTGTTGTAAAAAATATAGATTTCTAGAGTAAAAATACATATAAAATATCATATAGTGTAACACTGTAGGAGCAACCGTTATCAAAAAAAAATGCAATTAGGAGGAAGTAACATTTTGTGCCACCAAAAACGTTACTTTTTAAAAGGCTATTACTCCTTTAATATTAAATTTAGGTGTTTTGGTGTATAATACTTTTTTGCTCAGTTTTAAATGAAGAATCACCCTGCAGCATTAAAATTTTATTGGTGCTTTTTTTTGTTCCCCATTCAATACGTCATCTTCAAAGGGCCGTAGCTCCCTTAGGGCTCATTTCCGGACCAACTTTTATAGAAACTTTTTTTCATATTTTTGGATGTAGAATCACCTCTTAAATTTCGGTACGCGAGTTCTGGAACAGGCTGTATATTAAAAAATATGAAAAAAAAGTCATAAACATGGGGCCGCAAATTGGTCCTAATGGACTTACAGCCTATTGAAGATAGGTCTTTTAAATAGGGCCCAAAAAAAAAAGCGCTAATAAAATAATTTAACACTGCAGGGTGAATCCAAATTAATAACTAAGAAAAAAAGTTTTTTATACCCTGGCCCAAAAATAAATATTAAGTGAGTTATGGACTCTTTAAATAGTAACACTTTTCAGGGGCCTATCCTGCAATGTTTTTTTAATGGATTTTTCTCGGAAACGGTTGCTTTTACGGTATTACACTAAGAGAATCCTTTTCATGTATTTTTAATTAAAGAATCTATCATTTTAAAAAATAATGCGAAAAATTTACACTGAAAAAAGTTTTGGGCAAAAATGTGATAAGCCAGACATTTCACACGCCTAGGCGTGCCTCCGGTAAGATTTACAAACTAAAATAACTTAAAATAATTGACCTTAATAATACTAAACCACAAGCTGAATCTCGTCCTTCTAGCTCAAAGGGCTCCAGAAATATTAAATAAAAACCCTATTTTTGATATCCCCTTTAATGGGCCATAACTCCCTTAGGACCGATTTGCGGTTCTATGTTTATATAAACTTTGTTTTATATTTTTTGATGTAGTATTTGTACCTTGAAGGATGGACGCGAGTTCTGGGACGCCCTGTATTACATAATATATATTAGTATGGAAATATAATATAATGTGTATGACAAATCTGGGACAAATGCAAAACTTTTTGTATTAATTTGGGTGGCCACATTCTGGAAAAATTAGGGAAAATAATAAATCGCTGGTCTACTTCTAATGTGGCGTATCCAACAAAACACAAATTTTACAGGTACTGACCTGATGTACTACCAAATGAATTATTTATTAAAAATATTTCAAAATGTAACTTCTCTGATTTTAATTATATGTTATTATATATAATCTGATTTTGATCACATAGGTAGAGAAGCTATTCTCTACCTATGTGATTTTTATACGGCGTATTAAAAAGAAAAAGAAAATTTTTCTTTCACATCATGCGCAGTTGCTTTATAAACCTAATGGCGCGAAAAAAACATTTTTGAAAATTTGTGTGATAGGCCACATTAGAAGTAGACCAGCGTAATTTTCCTTTTTATAACGCTTTTTTTTAAGCTCTCAGGACCCTATCCGGTTTTTGCGCAAATTACATTAACATAGGGAAGCACAAAAATCCAGTATTTTTGTTTAAATTCTGTTTCTTTTTCAGTATTACAGCTTAACAATAATAGCTTTAAGCCTTCTGGCATGGATTGGAAGCACTATTAACAATTTATTCCTAACTTATGTTACTGTAACATTTTTGTTACTTTTGCCTGGAATGGGAGAAAATGGAATGCTTAACAAATGGACTTCCGGACTCCAAAAAGTCTTCAATGATTTGGTTGAAAATGCCAAGTCCAAAGTTAATAAAAAACATCAGTAAATGTAACTTTTTTTGGTAATAAACGTTTCGATTTTATTGTTTTAATTGAGGTTTTAACATCGTCTTTTTTTGTTAGTTTAAGTTTATTTATTATTTATCTAGATATATTTGTTATTGTATACTATTTGTTTGCTTATTGCAATTTTTTTTTAATATGTATAATTTTTGAATTGAGGAGTTACTTAGCTCCTACTATATTAGGTATAGGTACTATTAAAACATTTTGGAAGTATGGCATATTAGGGTGGTCCAAAAAATATTATTTTCTTAGTCTTTTCTATGTGTCGTGGTTAGAATGCTCTTAGAGTAAAAATTTATATAGACAACCCTAAGTGTACTTTTAGGGCCCTAAAAGCACTAAAATCATGCAAATGTTTGCTAATAATATAAAATTTAAAAACCTTGATATCTATATTTTTTCTTTTTGAGTATCAAAAGAAGCCTGCAAATCTTAGCCTGATCAAAAGTTTCTAACCCGTGCCAACAAGCCCTAAATTGCGAAAAAGTACATTTTCTATTAATTTGTGCTACTGGCGAATTATAAATACTAAATAATTATGTCACATTTTTTTTTATTTTAAAATATTGCGATAATCTACGCAACGAGTATGGGGTCCAAGCTCCATTTAACATCAACATTTGAACGAAAATCGCATCAAAATGATGTTAAATGGCCCTTAGACCCCATACGCGTTGCGTAGATTATCGTAATATTTTAAAATAACTAAAATAGGTTTATGTAGAAAAAAAAAGTAACATAATACGTCATATTTTTTATTCGTCAGTGGCACAAATTAATACAAAATGCTTTTTCGCAATTTAAGGGCTATTTCGTGGCCTTGTTGGCACGGGTTAGAAACTTTTGATCAGGCTAAGATTTTGCAGGCTTATTTCTATACTCAAAAAGAAAAAATATAGATAACAAGGGAACGTAACGAAAAAATTGTGACCCCCACCCCATGTAACGCGGCGTAATATGTTCAAGACGCCCTGCTACGTAACATGTTTATTAAAAAAAGTAAAGAAATTGAAAGGAAATTTTGCTTTAAGGTTTAAACTGGTTATTGCTTCCGTGTAAAAATTTTTACTCTAAGAGGGGTCAAACCACGACAAATAGAAAAGATTAAGTAAATTTTTTTTTGGCCTACCCTAATGACATATATGCCATGTGGTTAATTTTAAAAATATTGGTGTGATAATTAGACTGAATTATCATTATAGGTTTTATAAAAAATATAAAATAAATTATTTTTAATATATTTTTCTGTTTATATTTTCCTCTATCATAATTGCACCTTTTTTTTTAAGTTTTAAATAAAAAAAGTACTCCTAGATTTATTAAAAATTTTAAAAAATCTAATGGGTTTTCAAAAATCTTTTTTTTTCTTAGAAAATCGTATTATATTAAAAAAAAATCAAAATTAAATATAATTTTTTCAAAAATAAGTAAAAATGAAAAAAATATATTTTTGTACCACCCCGTTTTTACCAAAAACAAACCCAGCCGAAAACGTTGGATAAGAAACCTATGGTCCACATTTGAAGTCTTTAGATAAAAGCGTTCTCGAGTTATCGTGGTCACCAAATTTTCTCGGACAGACAATTTATTCGCGGAAATCAGCTTTTACATCGGCACTTGCGCTACTAAGAGTGCCGATGTATTGAAATCTTCGCCGAAATGTCAAAATCTTTGACCACGTTTTTTTTCGTTTCTCGACGTTTTAGACCATTCTGACTAAAAAAAAAATTGCGTCCGTTTGTCTGTCGGGGTGTAAACTCTCTAACTCCATTTCTACATGAGATATCGACTTGCGGTTTTTGCATATATGATATGATAAGAAACAATATATTGTTTCTTATCATATCCTGAAGAGCTGATTAGATTTTGGGGGTAAGGGGGTAAAACTCCTATTTTTAGCGTTTGTTGTTTATAATTAAGGCAATTATTGTATTTGGTTAATTTAGCACTTATATAAAAGATAATTTTAAATTCGTCAAAAAATGTTATAAACAACGTTTTCCTAAAACGCATTGCTTTCGAGATATTGGTGTTTAAAGCAGTAAAAGGTTTTTTTAGCATATCTCATATTTATAACCCGATTTCAAAAAATTATATTTTAAATAAAAGCTCTTTTTAAGCCCTATAAAAAATGTTATATACAGTTTTTTGCTAGAATATAATGTTTTAAAGATACAGAATTTAAAATCAAACAAAGACCTAGTTTGAAATTTGCAAACTAGATGGCTCTAGTGTACAATAGTGCCGATGTTTTGACAGGGGGCTTGCAACGTTTCATCTAGTTTTATATAAAAAACGTCGAGAAACGTTAAAAAATCAATAAAAATATTTATTTTTTACCAACGCAAGACTCACTGGGAAAAAATATTACAGTTAACCGAATAATAATCATATTTTCTATATTTGCTTTCCCCAGTCTTGAGTTGGCAAAAAAGTATTGCTTTTTTACTTTAAGGACGTTATATTTCTAAGAAAGATGATTTCCGTGAAAAAAAACTCCGGGAAATTTGTGACCACGATAATTCGAGAACGCTTTAAGCTAAACTTTTTATAGTATAGTATACAAACTTAGACCAAAGTCCTAGACTTTGACTGTTTTTTTTGTAAAAATCGGGGTGTGGTAAGGTAAAAACTATTATTTTCAAAAACAGAAATTATATGCAGTACTGCCTACAGTTTTAAGATTTTTCGTTTACTAGAAAACTGTATTTTTTCTGAGTTTAGGGTAAAGAAAATATTTGCTTTTAAAATATTAAATATTTTATTAAAAAAACTAACCTACTTAATACAATAGTTTTGTATCATATAATACAAATAAAATTTCTTTTAAAAACATTTTCGTTTATAAATGAAACACGGGCGTCATCTACACTAATTCTTAGTTTATTCTAGATAATAAAATTTACATTAACAATAATTATAAACTAGTGATTAATTCTTCAAATATGTATATCGAAAAGAAATAGATTTTTTTAAGATTTTGTTTTTTATAATCATTTTCAAAATATGTATGATTAAGTTGCACAATTTAAATGAGAACATAAAATAACTCTACACAAACATCTTTAACACAATAGTGTCCAAAATAAATAAAACACTTGTTTGTGATATTAAACCTTTTAGATAATCATGATTTTATTTATTTTCTTTTGTGTACGCATCTAACTCTGCATCTAGTTGTTCTGCTGTTGTAGATGCTCCACCGCGTCTTTGTCCACCTCTTTGGGAACGTCCCCGGCCTCCTCCTGAAAAAAAAAACCTTTAAGTATACAGAAATAGATATTTTCCAAACAAGTACATAGTTTCACTTTTTCGCACGCGACTGCAGTTGGCTGAACCACGCGAAGCGGAAACAGCAATTTTTTTAACAAGTGTGGAAAGAGACTCTTTTTCGCAAGCAAATGAGTGCAAAAAACCTCTTGACGCATGCGTAGGGAACAATATTTTCTACGAGCGGAGTTGAAAATAAAATATGCTTTTATATGTATTTTATTAAATAAATTTTATTCTTATAATTTTTTTAATAAGAAAAACAGCAGTTAAGATACATAAAAAATATTTAATTTAATTTTTCAAACTTAACAATCCATACAACACAGTTTACATGAACAAACTAGCTTAGGATGCTGGTAGCTGATTGGTAGCTATGAAAACAAGTGCAAGTCCAAACGAAAATGGCCTTTTTTCCGCACACATATGAGTGAGTAAAAAAATATATTTTTCGCAAGTATTAAGAACTATTTTTTAAGCGCAGGAACATGGGAGGAGGTAAAATCAAAACGCGGTTTTTGCCTTTGTGACATAGCAGCTTGTCACCTAGTAAACAATACAATTTGAAAGTTAAGTCATTGACAAGCTGCTATGTCACAAAGGCAAAAACATGAAGCTGAAGTTTGCAACGTTTTTTTGCAATGAAAATTCAAATAGTGCGCTAAAAACGTGTTATGGAATAAGTGCTTTAATATACTATTTGAATTTTCGATGCAAAAAAAACGTTGCAAACTTCAGCTTCATGCAAAAACTGCGTTTTGATGTTCACATCCTCATGTGTACAACAATAAAATATTAAAAAATGGACAAAAGAATTAAAAATTCATCTGCGTGTGGAACTGCACTTTTCCGCATGAATTTACTTTCCACACTTATCTGCGTGCGGACAAGTACAACTTTCCAAACCCAATATGAGTAAAAATCGTATAAATGGTATCAAGCAGAGTTCAGAAATGATTACTTCAAGATTACCTACAGAGCAATTACTTCTTATTTATTTTTTAGGTAATGCACTAATTAAAAAATTTTATCCACGGCCGTGATTAATAGGCCTATTAATCACGGGTCTGTAAAAATAAACCGTTTAAACTTCAAAACAGCGTGGATAACGTATAGTATTCTATTATACACTCATACTATAATACATGACATGAACATTTAGAAAATAGAATTAATAATATTGGGGAACTGCAGACCACAGATATTGTAAATTAAGATTCCCTGATTTTTTCCCAGTTTCCTAATAAAAATTTAGAATTTATTCTGATGTTAAAAGTAAAAAAGAATATATTCCCTCATGGTTAAGACAATTAAAAAAAAACTTTAAAAAATCTTCAATGATTAATTAATACATGAAAAATTTTTTCTTTTTTGAAAAACGAAAATTGTTTATTTTGTATGATTATAACAAATACAAACCCAGTCCAAAAACTTTCAATAAGAAATCTATAAAACCCGTACAGTTTAATTTTTTTATGATTAGGGGCTGTCCATAAATTACGTATTGCAATTTTTTAAAAAAATTGACCCCCTCCCCCCTGTGTCACAAGCTGTGACATTTACTAAAACCCCCTCCCCCAGGGTGTCACGTAACAATATCCAAATTAGTAATTTTTTTCCAATATGCTTTACAATAAAGAATTTCGGGTTATAACTGCATAATCGTGCATAATGTAAGACAAATAAAATTTTAGTACCTTAATATGCATAATTTTGTCATTTTTTCTGTGAAAAAGGAAATTATTGGCAACTACATAATTTATGTTGAAATAAATGTACAACTGCTAAGCTTTACTATAAAAAAATGCTCTGTTAATAAATATTAAATTCCGTTATGTAACATTTACCTAGACCCCCTCCATCACAGTCACATTTTTAGTGACCCCTTCCCTCTGAGGTGTGTTACATAATATATGGACAGCCCCTGTTTATCTTTCTGGAAATTTAAACTTTTTTTTTTACAATTTTTTCTATAAAATGGGCCGATGGATTGGTAAATCTTATGAATGAATACTTTATTATGTAGACCTGATTTTAATTTCCCTGACTTTTCCCTGATCTGTGGGCACTCTGGTGTTCCAAACAGTTTATTTTTAAGGTTTTAAAGCTTTTGAGGTATACCTATATCAGAATTGTATTCTCCCCCATTTAAACAAAGAGGCTACAGCCCCAAAAAACACTGAACAGGCAAAAAAAAAACAACTTAAACCAAAGGGTTAGGTTATGTTATGTTTCTTAACTATAAATAGTGCAAAATTGGTCAGAACTCTAGACACTGATAATAATAAAAACATTATTTTTAACAAAAATTTAGTAACATTAGCCTTTTTGGGACTTTCCATGAAGTTACCCAACAAAATAAAATGTTTGGACTGGATTTTAAATAAACAATAGTATTTTTCCACCATTATGAAAACCTGACTCGTTTTTAAAGAACATTATTGCAGCAGTTATGTAAAATACTGACCTCTTTGGGGTCTGCCTTTAGGTGCTCCTCGACTACTTCCTCCTCTTGGTGTAAACTTCCTGACTGGTCTTTCTGTTCTTCTTACTGGTGAGGGAATTTCTGATGTGGTGAGTTGAATGTTCATGGCTCGTCCATCCAAAGGCACTCCATTGTATTGTTTCATTGCTTTAATGGCGTCGCTCCTTCGTTCAAAAATAACATCTGCTGTTCCTAGGGACCTGCCGGATCTGTCATAGTGCACTGCAGCACTTTTGAGGGGTCCAAACTCAGCAAAAAGCTCTTGTATATCAGAGTCTGATACTCCAAAGTCAAGATTAGATACCATGAGTTTGGTGGGCCCCATGGTAGCCTGGACAGCTGCACGGGCTGCGGCCACTTTACGTGGGCCATAGCCTTCAAACATGTCATGCTTCCATGTACTGTTTACGTCTCCCTAAAGAAACAATTATTGGTTGTTGTCAAATGCCACACTTCTGTTGCGTGTTATAGGCAGAATCCATTACATTCCAGCCTGGATGCCACATGAAAAAACAATTCATTTAAAAAAATGTTAAGTACTAATTACCCGGGTGAAGTTTCTAGAAATTCCGCCACGTCCTCGACCTCTTTGGACTCCATCTCTTCCACCTGCAGCACCACTTGGACCCCCGGGACGTCTGAAATTGCCCCTACGATTGGAGGAGCCACCACGAGAAACTCCTCTACCCCCACGTCTACCTCCGCCTCTACCGCCCCTGGGCTTATTCGACTTGATTATATCATCCAGGCTCATTTCAATTTTATCAACCATTTTATTGTATTATACCTAAATTTACTAGAAATAACAAAAAAAACACAAGCAGCGTCTTCTATCACAAACAACGCGATTCTAAAACAAAATGGCGACACAGCAGCAAAGGTGACGCACAGCGCATGCCTAAAATAGATTTCTGTCAGATAATTATTATCGCCATCTAGGTTTAGCGGAACAAACCGACAACAACACGACAGCGACATCTAACGGTGTTTATTCGAACTACGTCAATATTTATTGGCGCCAAATTTAAATTTAAAAAATATTATTCATGTTCTTAAAAATGCATTTTAGCTAGGGTTAGAACTTAAATAATTAACCCATACATATGATAAGATTTGATTTCTAAGAAATTGGGATTATGTCGGTTTAAACCATTTAAATTTTCTTTAGCAATTTATTTTTACGTAAATAAACTGACTACTGCACTTATAAATTATATTATGAACACTAATTACTAAATTATATTTTGGCATTGGCAACAATTTGAACAATTGTCTCGACGATATAAAGAAAAATAGTTTTCGCATGTGACACAGTTAACGAAATAAGTGGAATATAAAATTTATATTTAGAATAGTTTTTTCCGATTAATGGTGACCGCACGAAGCTTGTATGATTTACTGACTGCAGCTACCAGTAAGTTAAATGGTCGTTTTAACAGACGATAAAGAAATGTGCGAGACGTGTTTGAAACTTTTAACTTCAAGTTGAAATCATGAGTTTTTAAGATATTTACTTGGCTGCGTTTAAAATATTTTATTTATGTTTTTTTGTGTTGTCGGTGCTACTCGTCTTTGATAATTAGGTAGGTATACCTATAGGTAATACATTAATTAATAAGCATCTATAGATGCTTAATTATAATTATTTTTACAAGGTAACGTAACACAGTACTTAAACATACCTACTCTATTTTTTACAATTATAATATTCACAGCGCGTAGCGCTAGAATAGCAGGTATTATAAGCTTATAATAGGTAGTCTCGAATTTACTAAAATCGGCAAAAAACGTTTTAGACAAAAAAATCTTGGATACAAATGTGTTTCATGAAAAAATACTGCTGCCAACAAAATAATACTTTCCCCTATTATACTGCCCTACTACGCTAAAAAGCAGTAATTACTGGAGTTAACTCCATTTGTCGGATAGCGACGTTTTGACTACAACTCTGATGTAATATTTTGAAAACGCTGCTATGCGACAAATGCTTTATAGCTGAATTCTAGTGTAGAGGGCAGTATAGGCCTATATATAGGCCTTATTAGAATAGGCCTGGGTTCATTAAAATCAAAAACAAAACAAAAATAATAAAAAAACAAAAATTCAAACAAAAATTTCAAAAAAAGTTTCCTTTTTCGTAAAACGAAAAATACATTTTTAAAAGAAATTGTTTTTACTCCATTTTACCCCTTACCCCAACCTGATTTTTATGAAAAAGAATCCCAGCTTAAAAGTTTCCTTCATACATATACACAGCGGTCCAAAAGTCACCCCCCCCTCTTAACTTTTGAAGCAGTTGAGATATCGACTTCAAATTTGAAACTTTTAAATAAGACAACTTAAACTATCTTTTAGCATATATTTAATACTTTCAGCTCTTAAAATGTGGGCAGGGGGGCATGGGGGCACATTTTTTTAAATGGAAAGAGGGGTCGTGTAATACATCATTTTAAAGCTTATAAAATTCTCCATTTAACTCCATATTTTTAAATTAAAAAAAAATGGGTTTAAAATGGGGTTGAAAATGGGTATTAATGTCAAAATTCCTCAAATAACAACAAATATTTTTTTAAAAATGCCTAATTTCATCATAAAAAAATGTTAATTATACTTTTAAACTAATTTTAGTTGACATAAATAGAAATTTATGAAAAAAAAAACTTAAAAAATCGAATGTTTTAGCACAAAAAATTGAAAAATCAAAACCTTAAAAACATTTAAAAAAAAATTAAAAATGTTAGTTTAAATAGAGAATTTTATAAGCTTTAAAATGATGTATCACACGACCCCCCTTTTCGTTTAAAAAAATGTCCCCCCATGCCCCCCTGCCTACATTTTAAGAGCTGAAAATATTAAATATATGCTAAAAGATAGTTTAAGTTGTCTTATTTAAGAGTTCTAAATTTCTGAAAATTTAAATCGATCGAATTATTCGGATCTTAAGATCCTATTATTTTTCAAGGTTGATAATCCCCCCCGAAAACAAAAAACCAAAAAAGTTATGGGGGGTTAAACTTAAAAAAAAAATAAAAAAAACACTAAAATAAACCAACATTTTCAAAAAAAAAATATATTTAATTTTTTTTTCGTTTTTCGCAAAAAAAAAATAAAAAAAAAATGAAAAATTTTGATTTTTTTTTTAATTTTTTCGTTTTTTGCAAAAAGAAAATAAAAAAAAATCGAATTATTTAGAATTTTTTTTTTCAAGTTTTTTCTTTTGATTTTTTTTTATTTTTCGTTCATCAAAAAAAGATCTTTTGAAAAAGGATTTTTTTTATTATTTTTTTTTTGAAAAAAAGTACTTGGGAAAATGCAATATAACATTTACTGTGAATAGTATATAATGGAATGCGTAGCAATACATATCTTCACGGCTTGTTTAATTGTAGGTTATCAATTAATTGTTTTAAACCAACCTGCCTATTTAAAAAACATTGTCACTTATTCTAATTTGTATCTTGGTTAATCAAGATGGCTGTATTACTCCAGCCATCTTGATTATAACGCTATCTCAGGGCTAGCCTTTCGGCGCATTTCGGCGCCTAGAAGCAAGCATTTGGTTTGACACCCCTATACCAAAAAAATTTGGATGAAAATGTTGATGAAAAAAGTCCTCACAAAAAAGCTTTACCTCGCTTTACTCTGTTTGAAAGTTTTGACGACTAAAAAAAAAAGAAAAAAGTCACCTCTGAATGGAAAAAAGCTATACCTAAACTGTTTGAAAATTTGGACGTCTCTGAAAAAGCATTATCCATTATCCCTACTTAGAATTTAAGAAACGCCCCTCGACGGCGCCTCTCTAGGCAGTCTTGAGGCCGTTGCATGAACTCCCTACTTCAGGGCACTTCCCAGACAGCACATGATATCTTAAATACGTCTTCTATAGATCTTAATTATGTCTGGACCTAAAGACATGAAAAGGATATCTTATGGACTTCTTTTTAGGGATGTTTAAAAGATATCTGATTATGATGTCTATAAGATGTCTTTTAAATATCGGTACAAGATGTCTTAACTTTGATCGCTAAAAATAAATTAACCACAATCAACTATTAAAAAAAGTTACCATTTTTTTAAAGATCTTTTTTTAAAAAACAAATAATTAAAAAAAAAATTTTTTTCATTTTTTTTTAATTTTCTTTTTACGAAAAATGAAAAAATTAAAAAAAAAATAAAAAAAGAAATTTTCAAAAAAAAAAACTGAAAAAAAAAATTTCAATTACCTAGCAACGTAAATGGGAGGGGGTATTATGTTGTAAACTCGCCTGTACAAGGCGTCAGTAAGGCGTCTTAAAAAAGATGTCTTAAAGACGTTTCCTTTTGTAACATACGACGTCGTTAAGACGTCTTTAAGATGCATATACGGCGAAAACCGACGTTCTTAAGACGTCTTGAATGACGAGCTACGACATCTTTAAGATCTCTTTAAGTTATCCTTGTGCTGTCTGGGTTAATTCATGCAGGGATCGTCAAAAACAAAAACAGCAATGATCTTTACTTAAATGCTAAAATATATGATAACAACTATTTTATTGGAATAATCTCAAGCATAAAATATCCCTCAAGCAAAGTTTAGACTTGGCAGCATTCGCGAACAAGTGAACATCGTGGTTTTAAAAAGCGCGGCAAATTTGAGATTAAAATTTTTAATTATAGTTGTAAAGTAATATTGTTGTTTAGTTCTTAAATTTTTAATTTAAATATAAAACAACATTAAACATGGTAATTATATACTTCCTTATTTTGTTTGTGAAATAGCCTGTCAAAACACCATTCATGCATGTTGGATTATAAATACTTTTTTTACTGTATATAAAAAACATTTTGCTTAAGGAAATCGTTTTCGTGCATTTTTCGTCAAAATTCCTCGACATCCCAGTCCGCACAAATTCATGGCAGGTACATAGCAGGTACATAACCACTGTTCTATGTGATGTTGCAGCCATGTAGTTTTTATAGTCCATGTACAGTCCTTGGACTTTAACAATTCCGCCTCAAATTATGTATCAGGTACATAACATGTAACATATCAGCTACATACCAGGTACATAACATGTTATATAACTTTTGCAATATGGATGAGAGGTATCAGCCATGTCGTTTTTATACTCCTTGATATGTAGCAGAAACATACCAAATACATCATAAGTTCCCTTGCCATATGGATGAGAGGTATTTAATACATTAAAATTATATGGGTGATATGTAACATGGATGTTTAAATTCCCCCGTACCCCCGTTGAACGGCAAATATAAACTTCCAATTTCGAATAGGTAAATGATACACAAATATGAAATACATATTTGTGTGCCACTTACATATTCGAAATCTAAAGTCGATATCTACAGCGTCCGGTCGAAGTCTTAATTTTGTTTATTTTGCAAAAATAAAAATATATCTTAAACTAACACTCGGTTGTCCTGCCAGGTATACATACAAAGAATTAAAACTACATATTACATATTCTGAATAATATATATTTTAAAAAAGGTGACTGTTTGTACATATTTTTTTAAAACGTATAATAAAATAAACATATTCTGAAAAAAAAAATATTTAAAATTAAAAAAAAAAACGTAATAATGCAAAATATCGAGGGGTAAATCTCATACAAACTCGCGTACACCAAATTTTGCATTACCCAAGATTTGGCAAGATTTCGCGGGATTTGGCAAGATTTCGCGGGATTTTGCAATATTTTGCGGGATTTCGCAAGATTTCTCGCAAATTCTATAAAAGAAACTAAATAATTCATTTTACATTTTCAACTATAATATACTTAGTATATATATTATACGTTTTTGCGTTAATTACGTACAAAAAAATAATTCATTCAAAATCTCTAAGAATAAAATAAATACAGCGCCACACAAAAAAAATGGAACTCCAACGGACTCGACTAGTCAATTCCTATATATTTTGAGCCGCTGAATGCGAATCTGCAGTCGAAATTTAAAAGTTTTTAAAAAGACCTCAAAAAAACTAGCGAAAACGTACAAAAAGGATCTTTTTTTAAGTTTATTTTGAAAATGAGACCCAATTTTTAAACTCCGACTCGGATTCAGTGGCTCAAAATACATAGAATTTGACTAGTAGAGTCTGTCGGAGATCCAACTTTAGTTTGTGTAGCTGTGATATTAATAATACATTTTTTACAACTTTTCCACCAATATTACCGCGTCTTACTGAAATATGACATAAGTAGTACTTCTGGTGTACCACACCTATAATATGGATGCTTTTGTTTCGGCAGTTTAAGAGTTACAATATGATGTTAACCTATGCTACTGAGAGTAGCCGGTGAGGGAACATTCAAGTATCTATAACTCAATTGTACTAAAATTCATACACTTTATACCCCGGCTCTCGCGTTATTATAGATTATAGAGATTTCATATTTTGGCTACCCCCCTAATATGGGGTGTGTTAGGGGGGTAGCCAAAATATGAACTCTCTACAGCCTCAAATAACGCGAGAACCGGGGTATGAATTGTATTAATTTTGGTACAATTTGCGTTACATAATACTTGAACGTTTCCTAATACACGTGGTACCAATGTAAAAAAATACCGAGAGTTGCTGGTGACTCTCATGGTAGCCAACGTGTTAAATATTTAAAATTTCGGGGAATTTCGCAAGATTTCGCAAGGGTTGTACACAAGATGTCGCAGGAGATTTAGCTCGCAAAATACATTTAGAACAAGTTTTAGTTTTCTTCCAGTACACAGCCACAGCCTTTTACAGTAGGGATCCCAACTCCTTGAGGATAAATAAACAAAAAAAGTACATCTCTTTTTCATCAAAGCTGTCACGAAGAACCTGATAATTCTCAGCAAACGGCTTACCCATGAATATAGATTAACATACCACAATGACTTCAAATGTTCTCCATTTATTTTATCTGTTCGTTTTTATAGGTAATAGGTACCTTTTTTTGCAATTAATTGGGAAACATTTTTTGTGTTGGGATGCATCATCCATCTCATGGGATGTCACTGACGTCATCATTTCCAACAAACGACACAACTGCATATTCCATTTTACTAAAAAAGTATAATCCATTATATTTTGAAATCTTATTTTGAGGTTAATTTTAAAAAAAGTATTACGATTATGTAGATTATAAAACTTGAATAAACTAATAATTAGTTTTATTACTAACCTATCATAAAACACTCTTCAAAAAATAGCTTTTGCAAACACAAAAACACTATTTCCACAACGATTAATTATGACGCCATACTCTACTACTATAATTTGACCAATAATTGGTCAAAGGATGTAGGCTAGATTGCTTGGCGGGAACTTCAAAATTCTAATTTCTATTTCCATTGAAATCAGATCTCTGATTTCTGTATTTTACAAGATATTACATAATTAGTTATACCACGAATGCGGATACTCGTATTCAACACTTATGGGAATTTGTCGATTTCCAAAATAACTTTAAAAAAGTAAATTTAGTTAACTTATTTGTGAGGTTTATCCGAGTCGAACCAAACTGAAGTTTTAAACTAGCAATATTAAAAAAAAATCATAAAAAATTAAAAAAATATTTTTTTTTTTAAGATTTTTGAAAAACGAAAAATTATTGAAAAAATTATAAATTAAATTTTTCAAAAAAAGTTTTCAAAAAAACTTTTTTTTCAAAATTTTTAATTTTTTTTATTTGTTTTTGTAGAATTGATTTTTATAATAAAAGTAATTTTTCCTGAAAAAAATACGTTAATAGGAATATTCTTTCAGCTTTTTTCGATTTTTTTTTAAACTTTATCCCTCCATAACTTTTTTGTTTTTGGTGGGATTACTTTCAAAAATAATAGGGATCTTCACCTCGGACAACTTGATTATTCCTGAAAATTTTAAGTCGATCGGATTATTATTAACCTGTACCTACATATGGTGAATTCATAACATTTTATGTATCTGGTATGTTCTCATACCATATATATGATACATAACATGCAATATTGCATGTTATGTATCATACATATGTATGTTACATCTTATGTAATATGGCACATGCAACTTAAAAAATCTTTCTATTATAGGGCATGTTATGTAGCATACATATGTATGTTACGTCTCATGTAAGTAATATGGCACTTGTTACCTAAAAAATCTTTCCTTGTGATGTTGCATCCATGTATGTGCGGACTGGGATGCAGTCTCGGAATTTTGTAACACGAATAATGCACTCAAACAATTGCCAAGCAAAATATTTTTTTAATACAGTAAAAAAATTATCGATAATTCAACATGCACTTATGATATTACTACTAAAAAAAGTTTTGGGCAAAATTGTGGTAGGCCACAGCCATTTCGCACGCCTAGGCGCGCATCCGGTAAAATTTATGAACAAACATAACCACATGCCTAACCTTGCCCCTCTAGCTCAAAGGGCTCCAGAGATATTAAATAAAAACCCCCATTTTTGATATCCCCTTTAATAGGCGATAACTACCTTAGGAGCTATTTGCGGGTCTAAATTAATATAATTTTTTTTAAAAAATTTTTAATGTAGTATGTGTACCATTAAGGATGGACGCGAGTTTTGGGACACCCTGTATAAAATTTTCATGAAAATATAGCGAAATAATATTTCTTTTTAATTTAGAAACCTTTAAAAAACAAATAAATAAAGATATTTTAAATCCGCTTTTTTTAGCTTAGAGCCCCATTATTAGAGAACCAATCCACGAAAAAAAAGTTTTACATCTTATTTTTTTTTACTACAAAAAAAAAAGCTGATGGAGAAAAACGGAAAAAGGTTCCAAATCAACATAACCAGACGCAGCTAAAATGGTGTCGGAAATTTTTTGAGTGTAGCCGGGTAAAATTTTCGCCGAGGCCCGGGCCGGCTCTGTCAGGCCCTAGTTGAGTCACATGTTTCGATAGATTACATTATCTTTTTTAATAACGGAGAAGTAGTCTGCGGCATTTGGGACATCAGTGTTGTCCGTATTCGCGCCTCCACCAAAATTGCAAATAATTCTGATCTCTAAGGAATACAGTGCGAAATTAGAAAATAGATAAATTCCTTAACTTGGAAAATAATATCTGTGGCTTGGTTCTAAAAGGGCCAATGTCAAAAATTTTGAACGGATACACTAAGTCAAACAATGCCCGTTTTAGAAGTTTAACAGAAATATTTATTGAAAAAACACATCGGACCTTGTCGCTTTAAAATCTACATTCGAGGGCAATACATGTACGCTTTGACTGACATTACTTCGACATTACCTAACATTACTTGAAATTACATGACATTACATGACATTACTTGACATTACATGACATTACTTGACATTACTCGACAGTACAGACATTATCTCCTAATACGCATGTGCGTAGACAGTACTTACTATTTACAAATATTTCAGACTGGGTATACTCATACATGTTGAATAGAAAACTTTTTATTAACTTAAACGGGAGAACAAGGTCAAACATATTTTTTTCTAAACTAGGAGTGCCCCAAGGATCAATATTAGGTCCACTCTTGTTTTTGATTTATATCAATGATCTACCAGAATATATTAAACGTGCTTTTATTGTTATTTTCGCAGATGACACTACTATAATAATTCTTGTTTATGTCCCCAAGAATTATATCATTTAATTTTGGATATTATTAGTGATTTTGAATCGTGGTGCCAGAGAAACAAACTTATACTTAACAAATCTAAAACAGTTGCTGTGAATTTCTTTAAGAGAAGATGTCTCCCACAAGAACTTAATATACCTGACTTGGATCTAAGTTTTAAAACTAATTTCCTTGGTACCATATTTGACCAACAGCTAACTTTTAAAAATCACATTGACATGGTCTGTAAAAAGTTGAACAGCGCGTATTTTGGTATTTTGCGTATGAAAGGTGATTTAAACGAACCAGCAATATTATCGATGTACTATGCTTTAGTTTATTCTCATCTTTCCTATAATATTATCAGTTGGGGTGGTTCCACTGACATTAATAGAATAGTTGTAGCTCAAAAAAGGATACTAAGACTAATATTTAATTTGCCTTTTAGACATACCTGTAGAGAAGTTTTTAAAAACAAACGAATTTTAACTGTATTTAGTATTTATATTTTTAAATGTGTGTTATATGTAAAAAAGAATTATCTTGATTTTATAAGAAATTCAGATATCCATAACTATAATACGAGAAATAGTAATAACTTACATATACCTCAACACAAGAACGCTTTTTACAAGAAATCTCCTTCATATTCCTGTATACGTTTTTATAATAATCTTCCTAGGGAACTTAAAAGTATTGAAAATTACAATTTATTTAAAAAATCAGTGAAAGATTATTTGATAGATAAGGTTTTTTATTCTATTAATGAATATATTACATTTTAATCTATTTGTACTTTACCTATCTTTGCATATTATTTATGTTACTATTTTTTGTATTTCTTGTAATTTGTTTATAATTTATTTATTTTTTGTTTAGTGTAAAATTAACATATATGTGTATATATCTATATTTTTGTGACTTGCCATATATACTCAATGTATCTTTCATGGTTAAATAAATACATTACATTACATTACATTACATTACATTACATTACATTACGCTTGCGCGTAGACATTACGCGCGAAAATATTATATTGGGTGTATAGTGGCGAATGTGAGTGTAGTGCTTACATCTTAAAATTCACAAAATACTAAGGTAAGAATAACTTTCTACCTTCAAACTTTAAAAATATTTGTTTTTCTAACATTATAGATAAGACTATAATAAGCTTTAAAATGATGTATCACACGACCTCCTCTATTTAAAAAAAAATTGTTCCCTAGGCCCCCCTGCCCAAATTTTAAGAGCTAAAAATATCAAATATATACAAAAAGATAGTTTAAGTTGTCTTATTTCTGAGTTCCAAATTTTAAGTCGATACCTTAACTCGTTTAAAAGTTAAGAGGGAGGTGACTTTTGGACCGTACGTACGGTATTGTCATTAAATAAGTCCAGAAACAACGTCACTTGAAAATATCCAAATAATTATTTACTATTGGATACCATAATAAAGAGTTAATAATTGGGACGCTGTTTTACAAATATGTCACCGAAGTTTTGCTATTCTTTTAAACCCTTTAGTTCTTAATTTCGTAGTGCAAAATATTCAAATCAAGCCATTTCAACCCTGTTAAATTACAGGTGGTGCAATCTGCTTTCTCCCTCTAACTGTGATCAGATTTTTCTTTATCCTGTGGTGTTGCCGATTAGTGGATTATTATTCACCAATCGACAACACTGCAGGATTATAATAGTCTGATTTGCGGACACTTTTATGAGTATTTTTAGCGGATCTTCATTTTTTTTTCGGACATTTTAAGGATAGTTTCTAATTAGCGGAAATTTTTTCGGACTTCTTAAGACAAACGACGTTTTTTGAAAAAAAAAGCTGTTTTTTACAAAAAAATAACCGAAATATTTCTATTATTAATGTTTTATTTATAGTCCTAATTTATTACTTTGGATTTTAAATCGAAATATCTCTATTATTATAGTTTTATTTATAGTCCTAATTTATTACTTTGGATTTTAAATCACAGCATACTATACAGGGTGTATTTGAAATAGCGTAGGAAATTTTAACAGGTGATTCTACATGATAAAATATGACAAAAAGTTCCTAAAAACATATGTCTAAAAATGCGTCATAAGGGTGCTACGCCCCTTTAAAAGTGGCTCAAAAAATCGGTTTTTATTTAATAACTCAGGAACCCTTTGAGATATATTAACGAGGTTTTGCACGTCAATTAATCCTAATTAGGCCCATCTTTGTAGGTCATTTTCACGTACTTATTTAAACCAGGGGTGTGCGAAACGGGGGTGGCCTTATCAGTTTTTTGTCCAAAACTTTTTTCTGTGTAACTTTTTTGCAATTTTATTTTTGAAATATGATTCCTCAGGTCAAAATACATAAAAAAGGTACTCTTGTTGTAACACTGTAGGATTAACCGTTTTCAAGAAAAGTTCATTTGAAGGTGAAATTTCACGGTTCGAGGACGAAAAATTAAATACTAAAATGTCGAAAACCTAAATTTTAATAATGCAATGTTATTCAAAAACTAAGAAAAAAAGTTTCCATACATGTAGGTCGAAAAAACGCTTTTAAAGCTACCATAGCCCTTTAAAAATGGTTATTAGGAGACCATAGCTCCATTAGGATTGATTTTTGGAAGTACCTGTATATGAGGTTTTTTTCTTAGGTTTTAATGTACATTCGCCCTGCATCATTAAAATTTTGGTTTTCAAAATTTTAGTATTTAATTTTTCGTCCTCGAACCGTGGAATTTCACCTTCAAATGAATTTTTCTCGAAAACGGTCAATCCTACAGTATTACAACAAGAGTACCTTTTTTATGTATTTTGACCTGAGAAATCATATTTCAAGAATAAAATTGCAAAAAAGTTACACAGAAAAAAGTTTGGGACTAAAAACTGATAAGCCCCCCCCGTTTCGCACACCCCTGGTTGAAATAAGTACATGAAAATAACACATAAAAACGGGCCTTGGTAGGATTAGTTGACGTGCAAAACCTCGTTCATATATCTCAAAGGGTTCCTGAGTTATTAAATAAAAACCGATTTTTTAGCCACTTTCAAAGAGGCTTAGCTCCCTTATGACGCATTTTTAGACATATATTTATAGAAACTTTTTGTCATATTTTATCATGTAGAATCACCTGTTAAAATTTCCTACGCTATTTCAAATACACCGTGTATAGTATATTGTACTTCAAGATGCAGTAGTAATAAACAAACGTACGTAATTACAACGGATTTATTGACAGGGTAGGACTCCAAACAAAATATTTCTATATGAAAAGTCCATTGCAATGCATTGTACGCTTCACCGCAAGTGCTCACGTACTGACTTGTTTAATTTTCTACATCCCTACTCTCGCAACATTCGAGTGTTTTAACCAATAAAATCACAGGCACTCCCTAAAAACTGGTTCGAAAGTCAGTATAAGCCGGTGGTTCCCTCTACTACTAGCCCACACAAGTCCTGGACTTAGGGGATGCTTAACTAAGTAAAATAGTACGAGGTTAAACAAACAAACAAAAAACAAAACGCGCCCGCTACCTCCTGCGCGATTCTTTTGTTTACTTCCACTGCACCTTGGACTTGAATTTACTATAGTACCTATACGGCAAACTAAAAACAATATTTATTATAATAATTATAATTATAATTAGCTAACTACAAAGGGTTTGGAGGCTGTAAGCCAGACCTCTAGGTCACTTAGACACTTTTTGCCATTACGAATTACAAAAGCTCGTACAAAAGTAACGTGTTCAGTAAAAAAAAACTAACTTCAAAAGTAATGTGCTCGGTATAAAAATTTATAAATAATACCTAAAATACTTGATTATACTCGACAATACCAGACATTAATTGACATTACTCGAAATCACTTGACATTACTCTACATTACTCGACATTACTTGACAATATTTGGCATTTTTGACAATACATGTACAAAATTTTGGCGGTGAAACACCCCTCGTCTACATTTATCTTACAAAGACTAACATTACCCTTTTTAGGTTTTATAGATCTAAAAATGTAGTTTGATGGTATAACTCATAATAAGGAAATAGTGACATTAGAACCAAGCCACCCACAGATATGTTTAAGAACAAATTTTTGGACAGGTCGATTTTTTAATTTTTTATTGTATGTAATTTTTTATGTTTAACATCAAATTCCATTCTTATTTTTACAAATTTTTATTATTAGGCAAAAGCTTTCTTGGTTGTCAATTCTGTTTTAAAAAAATACAAAAAGAATGAAATAATTTCCTTATTATGGTCTGTTTTTTCAAGCAAAATAGGTATTAAGCTAAAAAGTAATAAAATGTCAAAAAAATATGAAAAAAGTCATCTCCCAAAAGAGTTGAAGTTTAATAAAGATAAAATTAAAAAGGAAAATACACTTGAGAGCAAAAAAATTGACCAACCTAAAAATTTTTTTTAAATTCAAATATTTCGAAAACTACTTGATGGATTCGACTGATCCTTTTTTTGTTTTAAAGCTTAAACATTCTTTACTTAACAGCAAAATGTACAATTATGTTTGTTGCTCCATCTTCTAGGACTTGCATGGTACGCCGCTGCAACTGTTTATAAAACTTTTAAAGTATCTCTTATTGCCGCAGTTTTAATGAATATTTTATTTTTTTTATATTTTTACTTCTGGTTTGGGAGATATCAGGATTTTCCTGAAAGTTGTCATTTTTTTAGTTAACTCAAAAAGTGCTAAATCAGTAGAGTTGTTGTTTTTTATTTGAATCTCAAGTCTTTTACCTCGTCTTTTACTTCTTCTAGAGTTTCTTCATCCTGTGGCAACTTTCTATTGCCGTCTGATGGTGCCTCAACGGTAACTTCGCAGAATCACCGCCGGATGGAGTGACCTTTTTTTTCTTTTAGGGCCACTTGCACCAACAATGGTTTAACTTTAAACTTGGATTAAGTTGACTGCCGACCAATCATAACGCAGCATTTTTAACTTAAACTTGGGTTAGTTAAGATAATCCCAGACTAAAAGTTGGTGCAAGTGGCCCTTACTCAAGTTTATCAAACCCATTTTATGTTTTTGATAAACTTAATTAGAAGAAAGTCCAAACTCGGTTAAGCTTCAAATGCAAAGCACAGCATAAATAAATTCATATAGTACTTTTTGAGTGAAAAAATGACAATTTTCATGAAAATCCTGATATCTAAACCAGAAGTAAAAATATAAAAAAATGAAAAAGAAAATATCCATTAAAACTGCGGTAATAAGAGAGACTTAAACAATTTGATCAACAGTTGCAGTGGCGTACCATGCAAGTCCTAGAAGATAGGGCAAAAAACATAGTTGTACATTTTTTGTTGCTACAACACTTTTTTTAATCATTCTAAATAAAAACAAAAGAAGACAAAGTTTAATCTTTAAAACAAAAAAAAAGTCAGTTAAATCCATTGAGTAGTTTTCGAAATATTTGAATTTAAAAAATACCAATTTTTTAGGTGGATCGATTTTTTTTTAATCATTCTAAATAAAAACGAAAGAAGACAAAGTTTAATCTTTAAAACAAAAAAAAAGTCAGTTAAATCCATTGAGTAGTTTTCGAAATATTTGAATTTAAAAAATACCAATTTTTTAGGTGGATCGATTTTTTTGCCCTCGAGTGTAATATCACTGCCCTACACTCAAAAATTTGCCGACACCCTTTTAGTTGATTCTAGACTTATTTGATGCGGTATTTTCGGAACCTTGACTTATTTTTCTCGATCAGCTCGTTTTTTGAGATAGCGCACAGTGGGTTTTGTGCCTTAAGTTGTAGTAAAAAGACTAATTCATGTCAAATTAAATTTTTTCTTGCGGTGGATTGGTTCTCTAATAATAGGGCCTCAAGCCAAAAAAGCGGATTTAAAATATATTTATTCTTTTGTTTTTTTATAGGCTTCTATATCCAAAAAATGTGATTTTTTTCGCATTTTTTTCACTATATTTTCTTGAAAATTTTATATAAATACTAAAGATATAGCTCTGAATTTTATAGGCAACACTAACACACATATGAGATTTGTAAAAATAAAAAAAGTTTTAGATTGAATCCAGTAACGGAGATTTTACGGGGAGTTAAAAGAAAAACAACAATATTTTGAAATTTTAATATTTATAATATAAATAAAAATATAAGAATAACATTAGAGGAAAGTCGCCTAATTTCGGATACCATTTACAATGTATTCAATATTTAATACTCGGTATTACTTTTTGATATTTTTTTTTATATAACCAGATACAACTTATTATAGCGAACCATGATTTATTATAAAAGCAATTTTATTACAGTTTATTTTTTCCAAAAAACACGGTTAAAAAAAATCAGCGCATTTTTGTGCATTTGAAAAAGGGCTCCTAATTTCGGATATATCCGAAAAAAATTTTTCAAGAGTAGATCTGGATCCCATTGCTTATGTTTCTTGTTATTCCTTCACATTTAAGACGTAATTTAATCATTAAGCGATTTTCTACGAAATACTATAGGAACTATAATTTTAGATTCCCAATTTCGAATATCTTAGGTAATTTTCGTTTTTTCAAAATTGTTTATCTTAGTTTGTTGTATCATTATAAAAAAAAAATTAATGGTTGGTTATCCTGAATAATAATTACCTTGAGGATATCCGAAATTGGGAATCAAATGCACAAAAATGGTCTATCCGAAATTAGGCAACTTTCTGCTTTTTAGATTAGAAATTTGTAGAATGTTTACGTTTTCAAATTGCTTAATTATGAATAGTGGATCAACTTAACTAACATCATAACTTACCCAAGACAGAATCACGAACTTTTATAACGATTATTTATAAAATAAACAAGCATAATAATGCAACTGAGCACAAAACTGCCATTTGCAATATAAACGATTTGTGCTGCCATTTAAAGGGGAGAAGCTCTACCGTTATCATATTACAGGACGGATTTAGTTTGACTTTTGGCTTCACATAAAAGTAGGTTTCTGTTTACCTTTGCAGACAGTATCTTAAATACACTACTATCCGAAATTTGGAAACCATCCGAAATTAGGCGCATTTCCTCTATATTATAATGTTATTCTTATATTTTAAAGCAAGGAGAAAAAGAATTTTTTTTATTTTTCGTTTTGTTTTTCTCGTAATAAATTTAATTCATCTTGTAAAAATAAATAAAATACTTCAATATTTTTGCTTTTTTTTTCGATAACCTAGGGTAAAATCTCCGTCACTGGATTAAATCTAAAACTTTTTTTTTATTTTTACTAACCTCAAATGTGTGTTAGTGTTGATTATAAAAATAAAAGCTATACCTTTAGTATTTATATAAAATCCACAGCAAGAAAAAAAATTATTGGGCGTTAATTTTTTTTTTACTACAACTATAGTAAAAAAATTCACTGTGCGCTATATCTTAAAAAAAAACGAGCTGTTCGAGAAAAACGGAAAATGGTTCCGAAATCAGCGTATGAAATTTAGCCAGACGCAACTAAAAGGTCCCCGGCAAACAAAAAAAAACTATTTTGTAGATAAGTGTATTTAACGAGGGGCGTTTCACCTTTACAATACATGTACGTTTTCATCGACAGTACTTTACATTACATTGACATTACCTTACATTACTTACAATACTGTACATTACCGTACATTACGTTACATTACTTACATTATTCTACAGTACCTGACATTAATTGACATTACGACAGTACCTACATTATTTACATTATTTTTATTAATGCGCATGCTCTCCTACAGTATTTACATTATTTCGTCTACTCAGATCGCTCAAAAACCACGTGACACCTATAAAATTTCGGCAGTGTTGTTTACTTCTGGTGTTTTTAATATTATTTTTAATCATTTTTGTGTACCTGATGTACCTATAATGTGTAATGAAAAGTACGGAATTTATTATTATGTAGTAGTTTTCAAATGTCTGTCATGTAAGAAAACAAAAATGTATTTTTTTTTTTAGTTTTTTTTTTGTCGAATTCCAAGAGTTTCATTTTTAGATTAAAATAGTACTTGTCAAGGCCTCTCTAGCCTTGGTTTAAGCCCCCTGGAGACGAATTCTTCAAAACCGGGGAGTAGAACGAACCTCAGGCTCGTTCTATCAGTCGTTCTACTCCCCGGTTTTGAAGAATAGGTCCCCTGGAATCTTTGTTGAGCTCCCCTGACCTGTTTGTCGATCCCCGAACCCATTAACTTTTAACATTATACAGTGCATGTCTAAAGTCCGCCCCCTCCATTAAGTTTTAAACGAATTAAGGTATCAACTTGAAAAACACCTAAATAACATAACCCAAATAACTTTTTGGTACATATTTTATATGGCACAATGGTGACAGGGGGGCAAGGGGGGATATTTTTTTAAAATAGAAAGGGGGTTTGTGTGATATATCATTTTAAAGCTTATAAAATTCTATTTAACCAAATATTTTTTTATTTTTTTGGAGCAATTTTTGTGGTTTTAAATTAGGTTTAAAAATGGAAAATTTTGTTAAAATTTCTTTAAAAAAATTAAACAATTTTTGAAAACTGGTTTATTTTATGTCAATTATACTAATTTTAAATAATATTAATAAAATGTTGCAAAAAAAACAAAAAATCGCATTTTTTAGTAAATAAATTAAAAAAAATAAAACCTACAAAAACCTGGACGTTTTATATCCAAAAAATATGATTTCCGTCAAAAAAAAATCTATCTCTGTCGTGTTTATGCTCAAGTCCGGTTTATGCACCATTTATACCCGCCCAGACCCGTCATTTTCAGCAGGGTAGTGATAAAAATTCGCACATACGGGTTTTGGGAAAACAATTTAATATTTAAAAAAATCTATCTCCACCCTTGTATTGCTTTTTTTAAGCTTCTTGACGTTTTATATTATGATCACAGTTTGCTAGCAAGCTAAGCATGCTTAATCAGAGTTCTAGGCTGGGATTGTTTTTGGAAAAATCAGA